>CM033999.1:14006273-14351288 GCA_019603395.1 Cyrtorhinus lividipennis | reverse complement strand
CCCAACGGGGGTGGGGTTCCTGTCCCAATTTCCCGCTGCTGAGGTCGGAAAGAGGGTGGCTTTGAACGGGGGTGGCAAGGGGGTTCATCGGGGTGTTTACTATCGAGCCGCCGCCCCCTGCCGCCTCTCGTCAGTGGTTCTGGCGAGATGATCCCGTTCGCAGCTGTTGCAGCCTCCGGCCGCTGGGTCGTCGTTGAAGGCCATGTACGTAGCTTCCAATGTCACGTTATTTTCGCTGAATTAATCAGAAATCATCTTCATATGACTTTATCAACCTATCCGTTCAAGTCAATGTGAGCTCATACGAATGTTCCCGCAAAAGTCTCACTTATCACACCTCCCGCGCAAACATGTAAACAAACGTTTCTTTTCGGCAATTTTCAAATCGGCAATGTGCCGTACCTCAACATTATTTTAGGGCCTCTAAGAAGGGTTTGTCTAGAGTCGCTGAAATAATCAATCTCTGAATATATGTTAATGTCACTTCATGGCTTAGGCACCGTAATATAAACATGTACCTGAACCCACAATTTTGATTTTCAATTCACTTATATCATTGAACCATGAATTTACTTATTTAAAGTCGCGCTTTAATTTGCTCTTGCTTAAGAATAGCTGCAGAATGAAACAATGTAATGTGGGTATCTTCAATGACACACTAAAACTCTTCGTGACCACGCTAGAAGCTTCAACTTCGTTCTTCCCTTATATTATTCGAAAGAAAAAGTTCACAACAGGACAGCTATAGCCCCTGTAAGGATTGAAGGCGAGAGTTTAAATCTCATTTCCGACATAAGTTTCGACGGAGATTTGCTTCTTTTAGAGAATTCCCAAACTTTCTCAAACAAAGTTTCATCCAATTCGACGGATTTTTCGTTATCCATTCTCTCACCCAAGTGAGCCAAAGAGAATATACGGTATTCACTATACAAAATTAAATCTTTACGCAGATAGGCTATCACGGTTCGTGACACAACTTCGGACACAAATTCCTTTTCTCTTTTTTTTTTTTGTTTTTTTTTTTTTTTTTTTTTTTTTTTAAATAACGTTTCTAAAATAAAATAAAATATTTTTTTTTTGTTCCAGGTGAGTTGTACTTGACTTAGAAGCATATTTTGTAAGTACACTTGCTCAAGCTGTACGCACTTCTTCATTAATCATGTCCGCACAATGTATTGGCAGCTGAGAAACTCTGCTTTTTAGAGCTGGGTTAGAGGTTCTGTTTCTTATTCAGTCAATGCGCATCTGAGGAGAATACTACTCACACCGCTCTTACCCTGACTTTCTTGATTTTATCATCATCTCTCCCTCGGTACGGTAAAGGAGCCTTGGAAATAAATTGTTCAGGAGTGAATCATCGAGAAATCCTTCGAGTAGTATGTCAATATCAGTCAGTTCCGTACTCTTTTGGCGATATGGAATTTGGATTTAAAATTACTCGTGTACCTAACATATCTCTTCAAACATAGTGTATGTCACGCCTTGTATGGTCGGCACCATATCAAGAGACTTGCTCATGGCAGGTGTTCGACAAGCTGCTCACCCCGTAGAAAGGTTTCTCGCGAGGAAGGTACCTTCTAAACACCTGGTGTCTTCCTTGTCGGGTGTTGAGAAAAATCGCTTCCCACGGTCGCGAGCTTATTAATTTTTAGGTTATCCCAGAGGAATTGGAGAGTCTAAAACCTACCAGAATAAAACATCTACTTAGTTATTCATCAAAACGATTATTCTTCATAATCCTCCAACGTTATTTACTAGGCTTGAGACTCACCGGTAGGCATCTGTGTGTGAATAACTTTGTAGGGATTATGTAATTGGCTTCTCCAGTCAGATTGGCTTGGATCTCTCACCTCGAGAAGAGGCGTGCTTGAATGTACGTTCAGATCTGCACCGTGAAGTGACGATGACTGTTCTGATTGTTACACATGGTTGGTAAATGCTGACAATTTAACCGGCATCCACCCATATCTATAATTTCTTGAGTAATTGAAGAATGCTTTTAACGACGAACTACGCAGTCCGTGATGTAGTTACGTTAACGATCTGACGGCTCTGACGAGTAATTAGGTGAGATATTGCACGAGTGACAACCCTTAGCTGCTGGAGGGTGGAAGCTCGTCAGGTCGCAGGGCACATCCAAGTTGTCATGTGGAAACCGGCAGCGGGGACGTTCGGTGAGTGATCTGTCGGTGGCCTTGCGAACTTGAAGCAACAGGTGGTTGAAGGCAATTCCGCTAGATGGTAGCACATATTCTATTTGCAAAACTTTCTCTCGTCTGATATTCAACGTCACAGCACGAGAGGAATAGAAGCGGAGTGTACCACGCCCCCTATCAATTCTTGACTTGATAGACTTGAAAAGAGATGTTGTCACGAAGTCGAGAAGGGAGGTGTTAAAACAGATTCCAAGAATGCCAATCCGTTTTTTTTATAACGAAAAACAAATTACAGTGGTATTTTAATAGTAATGGACCCTCGATCATGAGACTCGTCAATGTGTGAGTATAGGGGGATTATCGTGTAGATACGCTAAACAATCAGTTCGTGTGTTAACTCAAGATTTATCATCTACCAAGCTAATCATTTGAAATCAATGTAAGCTGGTCTGACATTCCTCTCAGTTCATTACAGGTTGAATAATAACTCCGTCTTCATGCTTGTTCATCTTTACGATTTGCCCAATACCTAGACGCTTTGTGTTTGCGTAATTTGAAAAACTCGCCACGCCATGTTTGGCAGTACACATGTTTCTAAATATCTGAAATTAATCAGGTTGAAAGTTAATCGACAATGATTTATTATTCCTTAGAGCAAACAGTACGAGGATTAATAAGGGTCTAGGGCTCATTCACATGTGTTTAGCGTACTAAATTGCGTAGAAAATGACATCCCGCACGCCTAGTTTTCAAAAAATTCCGAAAATTGATCATCAAATAAGACTTTATTACCCGCACCCTTCCCAAATTCAGGTGATTCGAGATGAAAGTTTCAAGGACCCGTCTAAAGCCGGAAAACGGCGTCGACAGCGGTTTCGGCTTTTGATCTAGACTCATCTGGAAACGCGAACTGTATAATTTTGAGGGGGAACAGTTGGTTGGTTATTCCTTGAACACTCTGGACGTTTCATGGTGTCTAGATCAAAAAGGTCATGTCCGTCCGCGCTGTTTTCGGTAGTAGAAAATTTTCTAAAATCTGAAATTTGGGTCAGGGGTTTGTTCCCGGTCTGGGACGGTCCTCCTAACTTTTCAGCCCGATCGGACCAAATTTGGGTGGGTTAGGGGTCAAAATGTGTTTTTTGAAAAAATGGATTTCGAGATTTTGGCGATCTGGCCGAGTGGGGTATTATTTTCCATTAAATTGTGGACGCTGAATCCAATGAAATGGGTCCCGAAACAATTGGTACCCACTAGAAGAAGTTATGGGTCAAAATGGGTATGTATCTACAAGATTTCTGGTACCCATTAGGCGTGTGAGGTATCATTTTACACTAATTTTTTGGATACTGAATCCAATGAGACGGGTCTCCGGACGATTGGTGCATACCGGAAGAGGTTATGGGTCAAAACGGGTATCCATGGACCCATTTTGAGTGTGGGTTTTTGAAATTTCTGGTAACTAGGCGTGTGGGGTATCATTTTCCATTAAATTTTGGACCCTGAATCGATTGGAAGTGGTCCGGGACCCGCACACCCACTGTTTTTCCCCATTTTACCTATGTTGAAGAAATGAATCTCCATGGCGCTTGGTCCGATGTTTAAAATAGTCTCCATGCGCCTGGTTCGAGGAATAACCAACCCGTGCTTTCCCATGTTCTATTGGATAATAACCAGTACGTGAAGAACCAGTTAAAATTTGCGGCGCTTTCATTAGTGCCCAAACTGTGAATGTTGAGATGATTTTTGGACCGATAGCCGCGAAAAATTCTAAACGTAGGCACGATTTAGAATTGTTTATCCGGTAGCGGTAGATTTCCGCACAATTCCGCGTAGAAGGACGCGCTGAACTCGTGTCATTTGGGCGCAATAGCATCGCCCTGAAGATTCAGCTGAGAACTTTGGGGTTTTTCAGAAAATGAAGTATTGTGGTTTTGTTTCTACGGCCTTGATTAGCAAGTGTTCCTCTCCTTAATAACGTGTGAGTCATGCCTATCTTGCTCGGGTGGTCAGCTCATCAGTTGGGATCTACATTAGATACGTTATTCAGTCCATTTGCATCCAGTCTGCAACGAGCCTGCTGCCTTCAACTAAACCCCAGGACGACCGCCCTTTTTGGGATCCGCTGATCACGATCGCTGACTGCTTCTTCTATCCACTGCCCGACACAATTTCACTGTCGATCGGTTCAAAAAATGCCCCAATGCGAGTCATTCGGTTGCCTCGTGTCTCGTCCGTCTTCTCGCCGGCCCAGCGAACCGTGGAAGAGGAGGGGACCCGCGGGCCCTCGCCTCTGCCCACTAGTCAGTGAACGTGCGGTTCTCCCTCGTGGCCTTTCTCTCGCGACCATTCGCCGTCCTATAAACACCGGTTCGCGTTCGCGTTCGTTACGTGAGCGTTTTAAATGCTGTCTACGCGGTCGATTTATGTGAATCTGTTCTGATTTCTTCGTCTCTCTGCTGCCTTCGTCCAATTCTGTTTTGATTCGGCTTCTCAAATTTTCCTCATCATCTGAATCTAATCAACACTTCGGGTAAGGCAAAAATTCAACGATAAGTACCATATTTTCAAATAATTAAATACCGTTCAATTTCGACAATCTATCCCGCCTACGATATCAGAGCCAGTAAATTACGGTACCGATTCCATTTCCTCTCCTTCAGTTTTATCTTCGTACTGCAAGTAAACTTGAATGATAAGAACCGTACCGTTTATGAAAGACTCTGGTTCTTTTTAACTTTTACTAATTTATTTCTCACAGCCCGTCAGTATACTACATTTAAAATTTGATAAGAACCTACTTGGAGAGTAAAACGCTAACACATAGGAATACAAATCTTCTCAGCTACAAGATGCTGTTTCCTGGTTAATAGTTCTTAACCCCATACCATCATTTTATACTGGCGACCTCTCCTGGCAAGGCTCAAGGGGGTTCTCTATTCATTTCTCATTATTAGGAAATTATAATTCAAGTAATTATTACTTACTGCATAGGCTCAACCTAGAAGCGGTAGTTCAACGTAACTCTCTGGGTCTACGAATATAATTATAATTTTTAATTAATTTAGTAATCGAAAGAGGTATCTTATGTATCTTATAAAAAAATTGAGTCACAGAAAATCTATCGGTCTGGTCTAGATACCCCCGGAGAAAAATGGATCGTTTCCTATTCTACTGGCTTCTGGGGGATCATTTTGAATTTTGGATCATTTTTCTGCATATAAATAAATTACGCTTTAAGTTTACATAGTTTGGACGAGGAACTCATTTCATTTGCTGCGGAGGCTCTGAAAAATAGGGCGTATTAATTAATTTGTTTTCAGTTCATTCTTCAAATTGGTTGTAAGAAAACACATTCTCGTCTAACGCTGTTGGATCGGAGCGGTGTCATAGTCATCAAGTTAGTTTAGATTTATTGTTTGGCCGTCTTTAGTTTTACTTGATCGTAAAGCTATTTTTAGAATGGTTCAAGAAACCCACCCATTCTACTTGAATGTTTTTTTGTCATGCTGAATATCGTGATTGCTCCATCAATATTTACAATTCCGGAAAGAATCATATTGAGGAAAACATCAGTTAATAATTTTTTCGCCTAAAAATTGGCCAGACATCGAAGATACCCCAACCACCCTTTTTGGATAGTACACATTTTAATAGAATGATGCTTTAATTCTCTATAAATTTAATATGGTGCCGTAAATTCATGAAGGGATTTGGTGAAGATTCATTGTTCATTCGAGTAGATTCCACTACCAATCTAAATGTACTTACAATATGACCAGGCTGATGGATTATTGGATGAATGAACACTATGGATCCCCAATAGCATCCCCTTCTCGGTAGATGGAAAAATGTCTTTTCAACGTTAATTGCAAACACCCTCGCTAAAACCATTAAAATGCTTGAGAAGAATGCCTAGGAGAGAAGCACGGGTCAGGGTGCCGTCAGAAGTACTATGCAATATATACATTTATACTGCCAAAAAAGGTTGTGAGAAAACAGTAGGATCTTGAAAAACTATAATTTGACAAAATTTCATTCGGGTTTTGGTTTCCTTCCAAATATTGTTACAAATAAGGCAATCGGTTTCTCCACTCAATGTACGAAATCTGTCGAATTTGTCTTAATCTACTATATCAGAGCCTCCCGTAATCATTATGGTTTGAGTTTGTTCGTTACCCATGTTCATTTTACCATTTTGGTGTTGGATTAAATTTTAATGTCTCGGTGGAACGAAGAACTTTGAGACGACGATGATTCTCCCAAAACAGCCGACCGACGCAGGAATAATTTTTGTCAACAGACGATTTTTTTGCCATAATTTCTTGCGGAAATATGATGTGTTTATCAAACGTTCGGGAAACGGATGAGGTCCTTGACTGTCTCGTACTAACAGCGTGAATAAAAGCAACATTTTTCTACATTGCAGGTCAACAATTTTATCGCTTAGCTTGCTCCGGGCATTTTCATGAAAGGCCCGGACGTTTTACTACGTTTTTGCGCTGGTCAAGTTGCCATTGTTGTACCTTATATGACTGATCGATTGGGATCCACTATTAAATGTCCACCACTCTACAAGCCAAAGGTGTAGGCCACCTGAATCTTTAAGATATAACTCCAGATTTGATTAATTATTTGTTTACCCATCATTTAGTTTTGAGTGTTTCAACTTCAGATCTACAATTCTCTGGTAACTCATTCGCACTTTCTCGAGTATATTTGAAACATCCTCTGAATTTAGAACAGCTATGTGAGTGCCTGTTTTTGATCAATAATATTAATAAATTCGAAGGAATACACGTTCTACCAGAAACTTTTGGCCTTCTTGATCTTGGATTGGAATTGGATCTTGATTTTGGAAAAAGTCCGAGATAAAAGCTAAAGATGCGGTAAACAAGGATGAAAGTGAAACGAGCGCATTGTTGATCAGAACGATGACATCACAGGCCTCGATCAGCCAAACACGCTCGGGAGCGTTAATTTCACGCGGTCTACTGTTAGGAATTTCAAGATAATATTCGTATTCCAGTCCCACGCTCTAATCTGCCTTCATCCTGAGGTCGACGGGCGCTACATTTGGTCGTGCTGCATTTTTTGAGTTACTCAGGTTCTTATTCAAGGTTTTTGATTTGCATCTTCTCCAAGCACTCAATCAAAATGCGACTCTTCCTCGATTTTTCACCGCCCCCTTGACGATAATTTATGTTCGAAGCACTTGTCAGAACGTGATTTGCATCGCTCCCACGAGATTTGCTAACGTGACTGATATCCATCTAGTAAAGAATGTCGACGAAACGATCGTCAAGGTCTGAGTCGAAAAGCTCACCATCAGAAGCATGCGGTGGCTGAACGAACCGCAATCAGTTCGAAGGCACAATGGTAGGCCCTGTTATAAACGCAACAGAAGATAGAAGCTGCGGTTTAAAACGAAGATAAACAGATGAGATGATGTCACCCACCAAGGACACTACCGGTTTTCGAGACATCCAACATCATCCGTGTGTACTGGATCTCTTCTCAAGCCTCCCCTGCTCTTCTTATGTCAGTTGCTGTCCACATTTTTGTTTTGTCCGTATGGATGAAACAGATTAGGATTCGTTAAATATGCACGTGCTCCTGCAATGTCGAGCTTTTCGACTCAGATCTTGACGATACCCTCGTTGCATTTTAACAAATTTTCAGCTGCCCACTAAACCGAGAAAAAGGCTGCAAATTGGTGGTTTTGGTGGTGTTGTGGTTGATTATTCAAAGTGGAACTTGCCCATTCAAATCGACCAAGCCTTTTAAAAATAAAAATAAAAAAGGAAAACTACACCCGACAAGCCTGGTTCCCAATATTTCTGGAAATTATCTGCTTACCCCACCTCTATTCTCATCAATCCAAATCCAGATCCAAATCCATCATGATTCATTCAGCGTCGAAATAGCCGATACTCCACCGTTTGTAATCTTGCTGAAAAATGAGTCAGGGCCAACCGGGTTTTGCATCAAGTCTTCTTGCACACATTTTTCTTGGTCTTTTTCGGCCCGGTCTGTGCCGGTGGATGACTTATTAGGAACGATTCTTATTGATAACAATAGATAGCGTATTATTTTATTAATTGGAATGATTACCCAAAACAACTTGGTTTTTCACAAAATCAATAACTGTCCACGAATGTCATGTTATCGTCGGTGTTGATCGATGGAATAAGTCACATCCGGACAGTCACGGTAATTGTTTCCTTCTCGCTCTCCCTCACCTGTAAGGGCGTATTGAGAAATAAAAGCAGCGTGTTTGCATGCGAATACTGAACAAGGATTGGAAAAAGTCAACAAGATGATGGGGATACTACTCATCAGGGTGGTATAACCTTCTTGCATGAGCAATATCGCTTGGATGAAGCCGGCTGACTCGGTGGAGCTTAGATAGATATATGTTATTGTAGCAATGGATGTAGCAGTAGTAGATGCCATTTATAACAAAATTTACGAGCCTAAATACTTTCCGAACTATTTCACTTCCCCCAAATGTGAACGTTGTACATACATCAAGCGCAATTTTTGAGAAAAATAATTTTTCTCAAAAATTGCGCTTAATATATAAAAGTATTATGATAAATAAATAAAATTATTTTAATTTCTAATTTTAATAAGAGATTTGACCTTTATTATCCGAGCTGTGCTACAATGAAGAACCTTCACGCCGTAGGCAGAATATCAGTATGCAGGGTTTGTCTTCGCTCTACTGAACATGAGCATGTTCGTGGGCCTTGGATACGTTTTTTCGCTCGACTTCCTTCGTAAGGATAAGCTACGATCGCATAAAAATGCCTCCTGGGAAAAACGTGCTCGACGCGAACGGAATCGCTCATTTGAAACCTCTAGTATTTGCTCGCAGTAGGCCAATACATGCTGCTGGAGCATGCGGTTTCCACTTTCCACCGCCTGGAAGAGAGTATAAATACTGGTGGATATTTATTGACTTATGTCGACTTATTCCTCTGAAATCGCTCAACTTCTCGAGGCATATCTCGTAACTCCGTCGTGGTGTCTTATCAACGAACAACGGTGACGTGAGGAGTCGATAACATTGTTTTATTCTTCTACCTCAGGCACCACCAGTAAATGGTGAGGCATTTCACGGTTATCGACATTTGTGGAGTAATTTGCTCATCGCAACGTTTCCATCCAATATGCAGTTTTCAACGGTGTGTCTGCGTGATTTGTTCACATAAAATATTGCGATATTTTGGAGGATAATAATCTCTTTTTATGTAATAGGCTGAGCAGCATTAGGAAGGGAAGCCAGATCTGGGATATGCAACTCCCAACCGTTTCCGGTATAAACAAAAATTATTACGTACGACTGTTTCTGTGAAGGGAGAAATCGGCAAAACCAACTGAAAAGTTAGCGACATTTCTAGTTGAATGTCTAAATCCAAACAGAAACAACATTTTATGAATTCTCCTAACAGAAACATCTGAGGATCGGCGTGGTTCAAAATTGACAAAGAAAACCTGGGAATTCTAAGGAAATGCAACAAATCAGCTCCACCCTCCTAAAGAGCTTTCGGCAGCAACCTTGCTCCGTCTATCCACCAGCCTCATCAGCTACTTGTTCAGCTGAATGGATGTTTGACCAAGGCCAGCCTCTCATGTCGCTTTCAGAAATGCTTTGCCAATAGCTATACGATCTCCTACTGTTCAATCATATTGTAGCATACAGGCCACCCCTCAGACACTCACTGCGAGCTTGCGGACCAGTAGGTACCCCATACATAGGCACCTTCCAGGACACAACTTGGTAGCAAACATCTTTGTTAGGAGGATTGTGATATGAACCCCGAGAACTTGCCCTTAATAGTCCTCACATCATTCATCTCAGCTAATCATCTTCCATTCCACATAGAACCGTCAGTGGACGATGTAGAATAGCACGAAGCCCCCTCCCCTCCTTCAGTTCAGCGCTGAGTAGGTATACAATTTGATAAAAAACCCATGCATGCAGTAAACAATTCTTGAGTGCGAAACCATCCACGTCTCCAACCACTCAGAGGCTTTACCCCGCTTAAGGTGAGGCTTCTCAAGTTTTGGCCAGGATGTTCAGCGGCTGCACCAGAATCGTAGTTTCCATACCTGCCGGGGGAGATGGGAAGGGATTTCTCATGCAAAGGAAAGTCCCCTGCAGCAGTCTGCCCTGCTGTCCAGAGCCCCATGGATCTCTCAATCCCCGAGTTTTTCCATTATCTCTTGAGTAGCATCATAGACTCACCCATTCTACGTGCCAGACCCTGTTCAGTTTTATATTCTGAACTACAAGATGCCTCGATCTGCATCAATCCTCAGGGATTTGGCAAGAGAAGGGGACTATCTTGCCTTCCCTTACGTTGACCTGCTTTAATGAACCGACATGGCTGCCTGTCATATTTAAAATACGAATTTTGAATGCTATGATTCAAATGGCGGGTGTTTTTAAACAGTACTAGTATTGGTAATCCTGCTGCAGGAAGTTACTTATCTTATTGACAATTATTAATTTGTTTTGAACATCCTCTTCCTCGTAAACATTTTCTAGTTGGATATTTTCGCTTTTTTTCAATTTGTTTTGTGACCGGAGCCACGTTTTCCAGTAAACAAATCACTTCTCTCCCTAGGACAGCCCTCTTAGTAATTCAATAAAGAATTTCACGATCAATTGGCGCCCATTAGCTTTCATCTGGGGCATGCTCGATCGGGAAGCAAACAACTGACAATGAGTTTGAACTAACCAGATAACAGCTATCTATTTCATAACCAAAGGTTCAAGCCACACCCATAGAAGTGGCTCATCCGTTTCCATAAGCTTATGCAAAGCTTCCACATTTACATTGTAGGTGGTACCAGTACCTGACTGAATGATTGATGAGAACAATTACAATGACTAAGCTACAAACTGAGTTATCAGCACAAAAAATTCATGAAAACTGGAGGATTTTGATTCCACCTTCACATTCTGCATTTGTTATGTTTTTATGTAAATATCTGTTTGTCTCTTGAATTTTGATTCACTGTAGGTATTCTTATTCTTCTCTCTCTCTCTTGACTTGGAATAAAAGCTATCTGCCAGTAGCATTTACTAGATCGGATTATTGATTTATTCATGTAGACTGTTCAAAATGTTCGGTATACAAAAATTTAGGTTTGACATAATTATATATAATTTTGCAAGAATTGACTACTTTTTGAACTGATTTAGCGAATCCTAGTTAGATTCAATTGTAATATAACGTCATAACGAGTATCAGGAATCCCCCCCCCCCCCCCCCCCGACTCGTATGAATTGGCTGATTAGGATGTGAACCTTGAAACACGACTATTTCACAATACAGAAATTGGATTTGTTTATATTTCTTCCATTACTAACTCTAATTCTGGCTATTTGTTTTCGTTACATAAAATCGTCTCGTAAGAACCGTTTCTTATCGAATCTCCAGGCGAAGAGGTGAGGAAACTAAGGCCGGGATTCCATTGATAGACGTGACACATTAATGTATCGTCGGGTGTTCAGGGAAAGGGAGGAGGGGGGGGGGGTCTGGCCGAAAGCTACATATTTCATTTTTATATAGAATTATAAAGTCATGCATTCTTAACGCCTCTGAACCACGGTGATGTTCTTCAGCACTAATGTTAACACGTTTATACCATCGAAAAAACATACTTTTGCAACGTTTTTGGTTTGTTATTCCTTGAATAATCAACCTATGTTTTCATGCAAAAGGTTAACTTCTCCGATTTGGCTCAACATTTTTTTTTTTTTGTGGACGTTTCAAGGTGTCTGGATCAAAATTGATAAATGTCCGTCCGATTTTGGTAGTAAACAATTTTTTTTTAAATCTGAAATTCGGGCCAGGGACCTATTTTTGACTTTAGTCGGTCCCATATTTTAAATAATCATCTGATTTCTTGTAGGCTATAGGACTTTCTGAATGGGGTTAAAATATTCAGCTCGTTTGAACCTGGGGAACATTCAGGAAATACGAATTGTCATGGGATGCCACACTAAGTAAGTACACTGCCAGCAATTAAAATTACAAAATAAAATAAAATAATAATATTAATAATAAAGACAATAAATCAAAGAAAAGGGAAACAAACATTCTGATGAATGTATTTGTATGTTTTTGAACAGGAATCTACTCATTGATATACATTGATAATTGACACACATTGAATACACTCCACCTGGTTCCTTTAATCCCGAAAATCAATTTTCACCCTTTATGAGTGTACCGATGAAGATGTTAAACGGATATACCGATATATCCCAGGGATTTAACCCGACGGCAATCGGACTAAAAATAAATCACAACGCATCTGGAGCTCGAATATGGAAGTTATGTGCAGAATTTCACACATTTTGAGGTATCATGGTGGAGTTACCCAGCCCGCAAGTCGAGCATTTTGGATCCACCTTCAACCCACACGTAATTAGTGATACTTGAGGAGAGGACTTTCTTTGTTGGTCTGTACTGATACGTACTAGGGTGAATTATTACCAGGAGAATGACACGCGAATTACTGCATTGTATTACTCTCCGCTCACAATTTCGTCATGTTTACCGTAGATTGCTCATATGCCGATGATGTAATGAAGGAACCAAAATAAATTCACTATAGTCGTTTCCCGTTTGTCACCATTATAAGCTCAGATTTCCTCTGTCGGAGAATTCAAATAATACTTATGAAGTACGACCAAACCTCGAGTCGGTCCTTGACCTAAACCCTGGTTTTTTTTTCTGAGCTCCCCTTGAAGTATACGAGGAAATGTGGAGCGAGGACGACTTGAACAGTAGGTTCGGACAGTACAAGGGTTCTTTCTCGCACAAGGAACACAAGGGGTTCGTATAAAAGGTTGAATAAATTATTCATGTTCTCGCGGCGCGGCGGAAGAAAGATGGTCTCGTTCGAAAAGGGCGAAGATTGAATCCGATTTCGATCTTGACTTGCAGGATCGCCAGTAGATAAAATATGAATCAGATTCACGGGTAGAATAAAAAAAAGTGTACTATCACCATATAAATAGGTCATGGCCACCCCTAAAAGAATTTATAGGTTATGTTGTCCAAAAAACGGGGAAAAAAGCATCATAAAATATTGTTTAAAGCTGCTTTAGTCATACTTCTTCCGATCTATAGGAAAAATGGGTCCCCACATCATGCAAAGCCGAATGGGGTGGGTGGAAAAATGTAAAATGTGGCAACATGAATATTCCTTGTCCCTCGTTAGTTTGTCACCGCGACAAATAGCAGGTTATCCTAGTGATCATGTTAAAAAAAAAAGTCTCGTCCTTGAGGAAGTAACTCCGCATATCGCATTTGCATACTAATATGCGCAAAGGCGACCCATTCTGCTGCGACCCCTCGCTTCTCCTCGACGCTCATGTCCTCGCTACCTCGTCTTTCGAGCCGCACCGGGTTCAAATGCGTCCTTGACACAATCCTTTTAAGGACGAAAAACAGAGGAAGAATCGAGAAGTAGCGATTCACGAATCGGTATGCGTTCTCCGAGCTCTCGATCGAGAGAGGACAGAGTCTTATGGTGCCACACACCGCGATTCCTGAGACATCGTTGGAGGTTTTAGTGGCGCCATTGAAACCGTAAGACAGGAATCGTGACTAAAACTACCACGAAAATGTTGGCGCCACATTGTATGCCTGACAATCAAAATTTCAAGGGGGAAACGTTCAACTGCTCTAGTCATTAGAATTATCTCCATTCCGAACATATTCTCTCCCCCGCGTCGACAAGTTTGCTTTTGGTTAGTCGCTCTTATTGGAGTAATAAAATGGCATTTGCACCTGTCATTCTGGCTTCCTCCTACCAAACCTGCTTTCAGCAGATACATTTTGGTTGGTTGGAATGTGTATTTCGATATATGGATTTTCGAGATTATCGGCGATCTGGGCGTGTGGGTTTTATTTTTTTAAAATCATTTTCGAGTAAATTGTGGATGCTGAATCCAATGATGATGGTTCCCGGAACGATTGGCACCCACTGGAGGAGGATGGGTCAAAATGGGTATCTATCTACCTATTTCGAATGTATGTTTTAGAGATTTCTGGTACTTAGGCGTGTGAGGTATCATTTTTTACCAAATTTTGGACTCCGAGTCAATTAGAATGAGTCTCCATGCTGTGAATGAATTTGCAGCGTTTTGAATAAAGAACTTGTGGGCGAGTAGGAGCAACCAATCAACGTTGCGGATGTCACGTTATTGTCGAAAACCAATTAATATCACCTCATAATTATATAATACGACTGTCAACCTGAATCGTCCGTCTACATTTTAACATTATATTGACCCACTTATTGGTCCATTTTAGTCGTAGCCATGCCTGACCGTCTTGAGGGAAGGTGAGGGTCGAAAATGGATGTTTTGGTGGCCTTGGTGGGGGAATCGATTGAGGTGTGCTTTAGTGCAATAAATTCTGGCTCACAAAGGGCGCACATGTCTGTCTTAATAAGGACGCTTTCTAATGATATCATATATCAGATAAAAATTGAAGGTCTAACCGATAACAAATGTTTGGGTATTGGGTGCGCAATAAGGGGTGACCTAAAGTGAGGTTGAGGTAACTGAAGAGTGAAAAATAGCCTGGGTACGTGTATTTAAATTTATGTTTACTCCTTCAACACTCGTAAAGATAAGGAGTTCTTTTTTCGGGATTTATTTTCATTTTATCTATTCTTTAGAAGTTGATGGTAGGGTAGGTTGGGAATATTGACGGTTTGTAGGTACAGTCCACCGGTACACTTTGACATAGTATGAACCTTTTTTGTTGCTTTTCATTCGTTCCATTCTCAAAATGGACGCGGTGCCGGTTCATCCACATCATCCCTCGCTTCAAAGTTCGTGAGCAACCTTGTTAATTTATAGATGTTGGCGTTTTTAAATAACCTGTTGAACCTGAGTCTTGCGTGCACGTTTCCTTTGTCAGCCGCGCACTTACGAGTAATCTTGTCCCTGTCCACCGAGTTCACCTTCGCCGACGCACCATCGATATTCATATCATAACGCTTGAAGGGGATATCCACCAAACCGCGTCTTTACCTTGAAGGGAAGCCATTAAACGCTCGGTTACGTAACGTAATATATTCAGGTACCTGCTGCTTATGACGGTAAAATCGATCGAGGCTTAGGTTTCACTTTCGAGGGAATCTTGACGATAGTACATATTCTCTTATTGTATCGACTTATCATGGACCCTGGCTCGAATATTAGAAGACCTAGATTAGATATGGGTTGATTTCCCTTGTTACCCTATGTGCTTTCCATATGAAAATAATTTTCAACTAGTATAAATTGCCCTTCAGAATCGATCTTTGGGCAGAAATATCGAGGCCTACCACAAAATAACCGTACAACGGTTTTGAACAAAATAAGGTAGATAGTTCCTCTAGTGACCCTGGCTGAAATTTCAAGAACATTTTCTTGAAATTCCAGTTGTTTTTGAAACATTCTTCCCTGTAACTCTTTACATCCTATAATGTTCCGGTACCGAATCGATCTTGAATCATTAGAGGTTTCCCCGCATTATTAGGTATTAGACTTCTGTTCTTCCATGAAATCGTTTTTGCACCGTGAAAGTCATCTTAATAAGTTTAGCTCTACAAACCGAGAATGGCGTAAAAACCGCAATTTGTACGTAACGTCCTTCAGCTAATTATTATCCAACTGTTCGAAAAAAAAAAGAAACCACAGCGCCGGGGGCATTGTAATGTGCCTGACATTCTGGCCGGGTCCCTGCTCCACATTTTTTTTGTTATCTCGTCCGGGGACGGCCTGTTTGACTTTCCTGTCACTTGTTTCTGTGCGTAACTAATGTGAAACTGAATCGGGTTCAAGAACGTAACTTAATCAGCTATTTTGTTCGTTCACGAACACCTTAGTTGAATGTAAAAACAACTTGATGGGACTAGAGTCGGTGAGTGAAGTTATATAGGAAGGTGACTGGTAAACGTGGACATGAAGCTGACATGAGCCTTGGCTATAAGTGATTGATTACCATATTCGGAAGTACCAATAAAGGATCGGGCAGTTGACATGATCGCGTGAAAATTTGCATTCGCTTAACATGTTGAATCCTGCTCGAGGGACACGTGTCCGCCTATGAGCTATCCTGGGGGATCGATGGTGTCCCACAAAGGGTACGTTCAACCCTTTCTTAAGATCGAGGACACGAGGAGTGAGGGGCTGTTTAACCCTCAGCGGGAGCTCGTTTCAACCTCCAAGCTATCTGACCCATATTCAACACCTAGCTGGGGGCCACTTATAGAGGGACGCAAGCTCCCTCGAGTCATTGAATGTTTACATACTCATGAACAAAAAGTTTTTGGTAACCAAGAACGGGCGAAGGTTATTTTGAAGGATATAAACGTACGTTTCTGAGCGTTGAGTGAGTACGAGCTACGTCTCAAAATTATATGAAGTGCCTGGTCCGTTGCTTCTCAACAGTCGCTTCTCAAGTAAAATTCTCGTATTCTACCGGGGTTCTGAATCCTTCTTCTCAAAATCTAGTTTTTGGTTTCGTGTTTGGATTCAATTTTTACAGTGTTCCATGCCGTAAAGAAAATATTTTATTGAATAAATTTCGAGTTAACACAGTACGTAAAGTTTCTGTTTACAGTAGTTGGCATCATGTTGAAGAAAGGTATCCGTTCCTCGGACTCCCTCGAGAATCCGCTAGTTAATGTTAACTCTAACTAATAACCATGCTTTCATGCTTGAGTTCGTCAATAAGAAGTTTTTTTACGCGACTCCTCTTAGGCTTGGTCTACACAACAAGCCACCCAAATGGAAGCAAGTTATTGATTGAAATGTGTATTTGGAAAACGGGTTTACTAGCTTTTTGGGTACACAGGCGTGTGATGTATTATTGTCTACTTACTTTTGTACGGTGAATCGATTAAGGTAGGTTTTCGACAGATTGCCGAAAACGGCAGCATGTTTGTACAGGCAGAGGACAAAGATATGCGCTTTACCTATTGTTTTTCCCCTTTAGAACAACGGATCGAGAAAAGAAAAATAATGATTGAATAATAATAACTGCAAAAAGGAACTTTTTATTTTTTGGTAGACAGGTGGAAAACCACTTCAACATTAGTGATGATTAGAGAACCGTGCAAAAATGAATATCAATGAGCTTTGAAAAATAGAGATCTAAGATTATACATTGTTAGTCAAGTGAAACTAACAGGCTTTCAACTTGACAAAAAAGAAAGGAAGAAAACTTTGGTAGGTTGTGATTGTTAGTTAAAAATAATGTTCGAACGATTGGACACTGGCTTCGACTTCTTATAAAAAACCACCCTGTCACACATCAATCTTTCTGTTTGGTTATTCAAATTGGATGTTTGTTTGTCTCCCTTGGACAAAATCTTGTCAGCGATGAACGGTGTCGGGCCGCCACCCCTGGCTGACCCGGCTCAGCTCGGGCGTCCAGCGGTCTCTCGCAGGTGGGTGGAGGAGTGACCCAGCGGGGAGGGTCAGGTGGAGCCTCTCAGTTTGCTACTTAGCCAACAGATGGCACCACTTGCACCGTACGACACCCACTTAACACCCTCACTCCATTTCCGAACGTCTCAAAACCAAGTTATAATTGGTTATAATTGTATGTCTCTATTATTAATTGTTTTTGTCCCCAAATTTATGACGGAAGGCTGGATGATATTCCCGAAAAATTTTTGCTCATTGTTCATCTCATGCCTACGCTGCATTTGATCTATAGATTCCTAATAGCTGAGTAAACATCTACCATAGTCGGGCAACGAGTGGTCCACATGACTTTATATCACAAACAAAATAGAGTAGATTGTTTTTTATTTCAAAGAGTCATATGTTTTTACCAAGGCTACCAATTTGTCTATTCAAGGCCAAAAGCAGAATAAGAACCCCCTTAGAACTCCAAACTCTGAGTCCCCTTCCTTTCACGGTCTTCAGGTGAAAAGCGAGGGTCTCATGCATTGCCTCATCCTCAAATTTTGTTAATTATTCCTTGAATGTTCAATATGAATATTATTCCTTGAAAAATCAATCAATTTTCATTCAAAAAGTCAATCTCTCCGATTGGCCCTCAAATTTTCCCTGGGCGTTTCAAGGCGTCTAGGTCAAAATAAGCAAATGTCTGTCTGCTGTCAGCCGTCCACGCTGATTTTGGTAGTAGACAATTTTATAAAAATCTGAAATTCGGGAAGAACCCGTTTCCGGGTCAAGTTGGTCCTCGAGACTGAACTGCCCGATCGGACCAAATTTAGGAAGGGGAGTAGGGGTCAAAATGGGTACTTTGAAAAATGAATTTTTGAGATTTTTGGTGATCTACGGGTCGATTGGCGCCCACGGGAAGAGGTTATGGGTCAATATAGGTATCTATCTGCCTTTTTCGAACGTGGGTTTTTGAGATTACTGGTACCTAGGCGCGTGGGGTGTCATTTTCCACTGAATTTCGGACGCTGAATCGATCGGGATGGGTCTCCGTGCTCCTGGTCGAAGGAATAATCAACCCTTGTGATTTTAAATACACTGGTTTTACTTTAGTCTGTAAAGGTTTTATTTTGGTCTGACAAAATGCTGTATTTTCCGAATTGATTGAAGAAATAATTGGATTCAGCTGAATAACGTCAGGTCATTTCCTCAAGGCCGTGGGTAGTCCCCACGGATATTGTCAGTATGGTGAGGACCAGAAAAGGTTGAATTTCCTCGTGCGTGTCTCACGTTTCGCGTCACCTGGAGAAGTTCACCAGCTCGGTCGTAGCGGTCGCCCTTGACCCAGTCGTGCGTGACGTCGTTTGGTGAGTCCAGTGACGTTCCGTCAAAGCTCTTCCTCTTCGACTGACAGCTTCCCGCCTTCAACTCGTACCTACGTCAAAGAGTAGAACTCTGCGATGACACCTCTCCCAGACATTTCAAAAAATAAAAAGTATTTCATCGCCACAAGTTTGGGTAAACCCATAATTAGAGCTTACGCTAATTCAAGAGATATGTCACGCTCTACAATCCGACCATTTAGGGGAAAAAATCTCGTTTGCCAGGTTCGAGCATATGCCCGAAATTCCCACGATTTAGTGGCGTGGCCCTAGTTTAAACGAGCTGCATTTGAGCTTTAAGTGCATGTCATATACACTGAATTTCTGTGTCAAAGAATAAATATTTTGAAAGAAAAGTTTAAAAGTGCAGGGCAATAATAAAAGGGCCACTTCAGAAAATAATAAAAGCGTTTTATGAGCGGAAGTTTTGACGTCAAAGTGTGAGTTAATGTTTTCCGAAAATAAGAAGGAAAGAGCGGAACGGAAGGAAATGTCGAGGAAACGGAGCGTCGAAGAGGCGGCAATGGTGCAGCGAACATTGGCCAGGGGTGGGAGGAAGATGATAGCGGAAACACGATATTCTTACTCTGGCTTGAAGGAGGAAAATAACAACAAAGGCGGAGGGTGGAAAGGGAAGAAGAAAAATGAAGATACTGAGAAGAAAATGGAAGAAGAAAAAGGGCGCTCAAGAGGGGGTCTAGTTTTCAGTCTCAACCACATCAACGGAAATGTTCAACATAAAAGTATACTTTGGTTCTTTTGCTATGCTTCGGAGAACTGTTGGATGATCTGTTTCATTGCTTGAGTGGTTGCTTGCTCAGAAAAGCGAAACGTTTTTGCCACAAGCATTGGCTTGTGAAGTGTTCCCTGATAGGCGTGATCGCCAGCAATTAAAAAAAAAAAAAAAATCTGCGGTCCGTTTAACTATTTTTGAACCTTGAAAATCGGATCATTGTCATGCGAAGTGTTCTAAATTGAGTTTGTTATCATTATCTCGATCGTTTTGTTTCTATTTTCGCACTGCCCACTACGTCGTTAATTTCCGTTTTCATTTCTTCAAGGATGGCTTAAATTATATATTCAAACTCCATGATCTTGCCGCAAATCGGATTTTGACGGATCGCACATGAAACATTTTGTTCTATTCTTAGAGCTCATTGTTTTGAAGTTATCGCGGCGAGCTGCAGGAGAAACTTGAATTTATAAAATTAGATCGTGGTAGAAGACAGGGGGCGTTATTTACCCCACTTATTTATAGGGTTTTGGCATGCTAATGCGATTCGCCGCTTATCTGACGAACTATGCGTGACATGAGCTGAGACAAAACCAACATTATTAGAGTTGGTATTTTTAGAGTATTTCCCTTCCATTTCACGTTCATTACTCAGCCACATTGCAAGAGCGGCTCACTGGCTGGGGACCTAAATGACTTTGGAGATGGAAATTCGAAACGACTATTAGGTTTTGTCAGGATGAAAAAAAAGGTTGTGTACTTTTGTTTAAGCTTAGTTTATAGATGGAATGAATTTCATCATGAAAGGCGTCTTCCTAACGGAAATGGCTTTTTGTCATGAACTTTTGCATTTCGCTTGTGGACCTCTAGTGAGGTTTACTAGCCCAACTATTCAGCTATTTTAATTATAAAGGAGAGGAGATGCCATCCCCTTCAAACGTAACTAAGGATGAGTACCTTCTTGGGTTTTCCTGGCACATTAAGAGCAATATCGCATTATAGCTTAATTTAGAAAAAATCGTCAAGAACCTTTGAACCGTGTTGTAATCTATCAGACTTGGCAGATAAACATCAGACAGATAAAACATCGATAAATGAGAATAAAATAGAGAATGTATTTTTCAAACCGTTTCTTTGTCGGTTGCATGATAAATAACTCGTTTTTCAATTGCCTGTTACTTGTAGTTCCGAACAGTGTTATCCAAAGGAAGGAATAGCGAACGAATGAAGGTTTAGCCGTAAATACGTCAAAGGTTCATGGGTTTGAGAGATTATAGAGTGAAAGCCAGTGAACGAATACGTGAACGGTTTACTTTGAGTGAAAAATCGGGGTAAACTCCAGTAAAGAGTTTATACTAGTATTAACCGTACAAACCACGCAAAAGACGTCCAACCGTCTTTGTACGGTTAAGAGATAATATATGGCTGGTACGATTTTGTAGCCAAAAAATAAACGTTTAATGATTGGCCTACTGGTGGCTGATGTGTCGTATAAAAGACGTCCAACTTTCTCTATCTCTTGAAGGAGCAGAGCAAATAGATAACTTTAACTGTATTAATGACGGTAAATGAACAAAGTAACAGGCCTTCAAGTGTGGAGATTAATCCTCTCTAGTCGGGAACAGTATTGGGCGACTACAAAAACTACTCCACTAATTATAGTCGACACGGTTACATTAAACGTATAACAGTGTCGTGGATAGTTGCAGTAATTGTCTTTGGATGGTACAGCATTGAAGGCCAAAATGAAAAAAAAATTGGAGGCCTATGGACACTAACTATACTGTTGGAAACCACATTGACCATGTCCGCAGAACTTAAATTTTAGTTCATCAATGCCTCATGTTCATTAAAGTGCACAACATTCTGATTACGATGCTTCGCTCTTAGGTTTCATAATGAATGCCTCTAAAATCAACTACTCTTGAAACGATGATATTGTTTGTTGTTGTATTTCCTTCAGCTGCCTATTCAGATGTTTTAGAACCCGAATTAAATTTAGGGTTTGATGGAAAATGACTGACCGGGCAATAACTCGTAGTTATTGGTCACGGTTGTTTGTCAGATCATTTTGGTTAATTATTCATTGAATAATCAACCTGTTTTCATTCAAAAAAACAATCTTTCCGTTTGGCCCAAAATTTGTTTCTAGGCGTTTCAAGATGTCTGAATCAAAATAAGCAAATTTCCGTCCGCCGTCAACGCCGATAACGGTAGTAACAAATTTTCTAAAAATCATTCGGTTTTCGAGATTTCTGGCCATCTAGGCGTAGGTAGGGTATCATTTTCGACAACATTTTGGACGCTGAATCAAATGAGACGGGTCCGATTGGCGCTCACCAGAAGGGGTTATGGATCATAATGGGTATCTATCTACCTTCTTCAATTGTGTATTTTCGAGGTTTCTGGTACCTAGACGTGTGGGGTATCATTTTCTACTAAATTGTGGACGCTGAATCTATTGGGTTGGGTCCAGGACATGCCACACCCTCTGTTTTCCTCATTTTCCATATGTTCGGTATTTTTGACGATTTAGGCGTGTGAGGTATCGTTTTCCACTAATTGTTGGATGCTGAATCGATTGTAATGAGTCTCCATGTTTCTGTTCCGAGGAATAACCAAACCCGGAGAAAGAATTTGCCGCGTTTTTCTACTTTAAATTGACCACTTCTTTCTGCTCGAGGTGACCTGGGAATTGTGAATTTTCGAACAGCGAGGGGTATTCCCGTGATCGAAGCTTCGGTGGGCGCTATCGACATCGGTCCTCTGCTGACGTCAGTGGTCGAGCTTGAAGTTCTCGCTCTCCCACCTTTAGAGCCCCACACTTTGTCACCCCCTCGGTATCTGCCACGTCTGGTTTCTCCTGTAATATTTCCCCAAAAACACCCACCCCTTTTCCATCCGATCTCCGCCCTGACGCGACCCACCCCGGCTTCACCCCCGAGTGTGGACTCCCCGCATGGTAACCTACGGGCTCTTCTCCACCACTTTTTCTTCCCACTCCTCACCGTAGCTCCCATCCACTTTCTCCGAGACGGGTCCCATTCATCTCTTCCCGAAATCCCCCCGCGACCTGCTCAGCCGCCTCGATGATCCTCTTTCCTACCTTCCTTCGTCAACGATTTTTCTTTAATATGCCATTGACAAATATCCCGGCTCATTTCCTTGCTCATTCCTCATCTCCACCCTTCGCCTTCCACCCCAGACTCCCACTTCCCACTGAATTTATTGCTCTCACTTCAGCATATTTCCTGTACCTTCATTTCGTGAGCAGTAAACGCCCTTAAAGAACTGTTAGCCTCCTTTGAAAAAAGGCGAAGAATTCTGCCAATCCTATATTTTTTACCCATTCACATCTGAACTTCTGAAAAAACTGAAATGAAATTTCACTCTTCCACTCGAAAATGAAAAGAGAACGAACTGCATCAAATCAAATATCATAATCACATATTTGTCAAGTTCATCTTTATATTAATCATGACTCGAATAGGCTTTTTCGTTCAATCCTTCGCCAAATTCCAATCGGGAAAAGTTTGTCGAATCGTTAGGTTTCCCGATATTCTTCATCGAATGCTTCGTGCACAACGATTTCTCCCCCTGCTCAACCTGATTCGGTGAAAGAAGGTGATATGAGGGATTCATTCCAATAATAATAAGAAGAAAAACGGAAACTTTTCTTTGTTGGGGAACGTCTCTGATTCTACATCAATTTTTTGTTTCCTCCAACATTTTAATGTTTGAAATGCTGTTGTGGTCCTCAGGAATTTGTCCCAGAGCGGTAGACGTAGGAATATAAATGCTAAATCTAATAAAGTTGTCAAAAGTTCCAAAAAGTTTGACTTTTTTTTTTTTTAGAAAATCAAGTTAAAAATCCTTTCTTTCTTTTTTTTTTTTTAAATAAGATTAAGATATAATAAAACGGTTTTCCTTGTATGTTTTGCCTAATTTGTATACTACTTTCAACTCCTGTATAAGTTATGTCCTCTTCAATTCAAATTCTCTCCGTGTTGTTCATTCCCGCCTTCTCACCGTGCGGTGGTTTCAGTTCTTGGTTTTACGTGCGGTTTTACATTTTCTCTCGCACGTTCGCTCTAACAAAATTCTCGAACAGCGACTGAACACGAGGAATTCATTCATAGGAGGATGGTTATGCACAATATGAACGGCTCTCCGGTCTTGATGGTTTAGTATCGGTTGCTTGCATCTGATTTGTGGGCTCGGGGACAATTCTTACTCTTTCATTGCGCGGAATTCCTTGCTTCTGAAATCGCATTGAAAAGCAATCAGTCATTCCCACAACTATATTTCTCACATCTACATTTTCGTTCCACGCAGGAAGTACACCAACCGGAGGCCTCAGCCAGATTTTAAGGGCGGAGTGAAGTCATTTAACCTTCGTGAAGGCGTCTTCCCACGTGGCTTCGAGTTCGTTCCAACAAAAGCGTGATTAATACTAAGGCGCGCCTTCGATGCTGTGATTAATAGCCCGAAACGTTCTCAAACAGATTTGACGTAAACCGCCTTGAACCGATGAATTTTGGAGTCATTTGTATAATCCCGTGTCCCAAGGTAGTGCGCATGTGTCATCTGTCGATCCCTAACATGAGCGAAATTTCCTCTAAATCATCCTCCAAAACGCCTTCGTCAACATTTTGCAATTTTTCCACAAGATAAACTAATCATGAAGAATTGATGCGGTTGCAGAGCCTTTTTTCTGCTTCTTTGGTTTGCGCAGGATTTATTCAGGTGATTCAGGTGGTGGTTTACTCTTCTATCAGGAATATTGATAATTTTTACCGAAACAAACAAGAAATTTGCGAAAATCCTGTAAATAAAGCGGAATGGTTTGTCCTGGCTTCCGGGCTATTTGGATTTAGTTTGTAAACAGCAGTGCGTCTTTTCGCCGCGTCAAGACAGATAATTATATCGTCTACTACTCGAAGTTCCACGTATCCACCGAGGCGTTCTGGTTCCTATCATTGTGTACTTTCTTGTCTATCAGACGATACACTTTTCTGTTGCCAGGTTCTTGTCTCAACGCAGAATGACGACCTCCACGTCGGAAGACAGCCCATCTTCGTGACTATCCATCCCGGGGAGAGAAAGTGGAAACCGAACGATAACCCTTCGATAAACCTAGGGTCCGTGTTGATATTTGGGAAATAGGGATTACAGGGAGTGTGCAACAGGTAACCAATGTGGGGTTAGATTCGTGGGGCGTCGCGAAAAGGTGTGTCTGGTGGCAAAATGTAACTTTTCCGAGGTGAGAGGTAGTTTCCGTGTGAAATAGTGGTTTCAGCCCGGTGAAAAAGGATTTTGATGGAGAGTTTATAAAACAATTTACGACGACGGTATTGGGGATCAAGACAAGAGAGGATAACGGTTGTCTAAGAAGTATAAAAAGTGAAAAAATAAATCGGAGAAAAATTGGTCGGACACCTGATTTTCCCCTCCTCTTCGGTCAAAAATGGTTCGGTAATTGTTGATGGGATTGATGAACGTTGTAAATAGAGGTGACTGGCGAGAGGTGGGGCGAGATAGAGGTGGGGGATGTCATATTGATTCGAAAGGAGGCGGCCGGGAGTGGGATACGGGCTCCCAAAGCCGAGTAGTGCCAACCGCTGAGGGGCCGAGGGCGGATCACGGAACGGGACCCAGCCAGGGAGTAAATATTGTGAACTAACAACAAGATCTTCAACAAGAACCAACAACCCCCTCAACATCCCAGAAGAACTTGGACGAATTATAGCGAAATCTCCCTTCCCTCCCCCTGAGAGCCGAAAATTCGAGATAAGGACCTTAATTTTAAAAGACTTTTTTTTCGTATCAACCCGTCATCATTTTTAATTTGACTTTTATATGGCACGAGCGAGCAGTGACCGGTTAGACAAGGCGTGAAGGATCAGAGGCCAGGTTCCAGTGCCTCGGGGTGCGGGTGTGCTATGCAGTCTCCCTGTGGATGGTGTTCGGCTGTAGCGACTGTATTTAGGCGTCTCATGTGCATCGCTCCCTCGAGGAGAGGCTCCCATGAATCTTATTACAGTGATCACCAGGTAAGAACGCTCCCACAGAGACATTATGTGATTATTTTTATTTGGCAAATAATTTCATCGTCACGTTAATGTCATCCACACCGCATTTGAGAACGTGTCACTCCGATTAAAACACTGAGGTTATGTAAAAACGTCATTTACATGTTTCGCCTGCCCTTCTTCAACTACTCCAATCGGCCAAACAAGAACAGCACATACATCTTTTATACCGTCCGTACTGGAATATGTATTACCACTTCATTGTATATAAGCACACATGAAAGAAGTAGTGGAAGGCGTTATATTCTCAAGATCAATCATAAGACTCATTCTAATGAGAGACTTAACATAATAAAACGAGCTCGATTTGTGTATCCAATCAAGATTTTTTGTTGAGATTCAATCCGAATCGTTCATTTTGCATATTTTCCAACTTCACTAAACTCTCATTGTATCCCAATTTAAGGTGCAGTGCCCATTCACCGGATAATTGTTGTAGCGTGCTGATCAAACCTAATGACGCCTTCGATTCAATCATGAAGGTTCTGTATCATGTTCATTTGAGACTCGATGGATTGTCACCGATTAAGGACAAATTAATATTAATATAAACCGCAACCTGTTTAGAACTTCTATCGAATTTTCAAAACAAAAATCGAAAGGGGTTGCGAAAGTAAACGCTCTGGCAAACCGATAACGAGGGCGGATATGGGGGTGAGGTCAAGTGAGGCAGGGCTGCTACGCGTGAGGTGAAGGTGCTGGGCGAAAGATGAAGTTTACCGAAATCAACCTCGTTAGTGCCACCAACTAAGGTTGATGTTCACGGGAAGCCGTATCACCTCATTCGGAAATCAACGAAAAATTACAAAATTCGGTAGACACTCATGATCAAATGGGAGAAAATTTTTGAATTTAGTCCTGAGTAATGCCTTTTAGAAACGAATTCTTCTGTACAAGGTGTAGTTGTAAATTCGTTTTTTCCAATTTTGGTTAGTTATTCCTTGAATAATCAACATGTTTCCATGCAGACAGTCAATCTCTCCGGTTCGGCCCAACAAATCGTATCAAAATAAGCAAATGTCCGTCTGCCGTCCACGCCGATTTTGGTAGTAGACAACTTTCTACATATCTGAAATTTTGGTCAGCAACCCGTTTCCGGCTCTAGTTGGTCCTCAAAACTTTTCAGCCCGATCGGGCAAAATTTGAGTGGAGGGGGTTAGGAGCCAAAAGGAGTATCCATCTACCTATTTCGAATGTGGGTTATCGAGATTTCTGTTCCTAGGCTTGTGGGTTATCATTTTCTACTAAATTTTGAACGGTGAATCGATTAGAATGTGTCTCCACGCTCCTGGTGTATTTTTCTTTGCTGAAATATTGTGTTATTCCAAAAAAAAGTTTATGTGCTGCATTATTATAGAAGTAATATATTAGTGGAAGCATCTTACCTAAAAAATTTGGTGCAGCGGGTGAGCGCGTGAAGACATCATTGTCGAACCAACACAGTACATGGCCTAATTGAACAAATTCTCATAATACACGATGCTTGTCCTAATTATTATTCAAAAGTGACATACAGGCATCTTAATGAAGAATTCACGAGACGTCCATTTTTTGAAAAACCACCCAAGTGGTCTGAGAGCAATATTATGTTAAGTACGCTAAAAAAAGTTAGTGCTGATAGTGATAACCACGGAGAGATATCAGCAATGTTTTAGGTCATTTTGTGAGTGGAAATGTTCTGACTCAATGTTGAGACTTCATAACATTTTCTTCTCAATAAAAGGTGAAATCGATACATGTGGACTCAATAATGACATTCATGGAATGTCAATGAGCTATAGGAATGTTGTTGCCTGCTTTTTATGACGTCAGTATTCGACTCAGATCAATTTTTTTGAACTGCACATTTCAACGTAAGATTCTCAAAACATTATTCGCAACGTTATCAATTAATGATGTTGAGCGTTACTCTTTGGTTGCACTGTAAAAGTGTTACACGAGTCAATCTTAAAAATTAAAGCAAATTCTCCGTTCTGATACGAAGTTCTTTGGGTTCAGCTCTTCTCGTAATTTTTTCGCAATTTTAATCTTTTAATTAGACAGAACAATATTATCTTCCAACATCTCTCTATTTTTCCACAAAATATAATTTCCCGTGAACTACGTGGGCAGAGGTTTTTTGAGGTTTAGTTGTGTACCCTCTGTGCCACAAGGGTGATGCATGGACCCTATTTTGGAGCTTATTTCAGACCTGCCCGGAATCCTAGTATCATCCTGATGCAAAAAGGCTCTGACATTTCCCTTTCCCTGGAGGATGTCGTTAGGCCGGTGGGTGATTAACGGAAGAATCGCCACTCAGAAACTGCCATGGTTCCTTCGTGTGCCAGCCTCAATATCAAACTGCCAGTTTTGTCTCTGAACCACTTTGTTTCCATGTCAGAGCTGAAAGTGTGAAAACATTGGGATTTATCGGCCCTCTCGATGTTAGAATCAAGTTAACTAGAACGCATTTTGGTTGGTTATTCCTTGAATAATTAACCTATGTTTCCATGCAGAAAGTCAATCACTCCGATTCGACCGAAATTTTTCTTCTGGGCGTTTCAAGATCAAAATAAGCAAAATGTCCGTCCGTCGATTGTGGTAGTAGAACATTTTCTAAAAATCTGAAGTTTTGGTCGGGGACTCGTGTCTAATCCTTGTTGGACCTCAAAACTTTTCAGCCCAATCGGACTACATTATGGGGAGTTGGGGTCATAATCTGTTTTTCGAAAAATGGGTTATAGATTATCGGCGATCTAGGCATTTGGGGTATCATATTCGACTAAATTTTAAACGCTGAATCAAATGAGACGGGTCCCGGAACGATTGGCGCTCACCAATAGGGGTTATGGGTCATAATTTGTATACCTCATTTCGAATGTGGGTTTTCGATATTTCTGGTACGTAGGCGTGTGGGGTATCATTTTCCACTAAATTTTGTACGCCGAATCGATTGTTATGAGTCTCCATGCTTCTGGTCGGAGGAATAACCCACCCCTGTGATAGAATTTGCAGCTTTTTAAAAAAATAAAAATCATAAATTGAAATTTGTTCGTTATGTAAACTTAGCATTGCTTCCATAAATGTGGAAAAGACGGAAGGTAGGAAGGAAAAAGGCGCGAAATGAGACCTTTTTGTTACACGACGTTCCAAGTAGAAGATCCACGCAATTGTGATTTCACCTCATAAAAGAAAGATTCGCGTGTCCGGATGAGTCCGGACAATGAGATTTTGACGCTTTATACGGATCTTTCTACAAGTGCCTATGCATTTACGCTGTACTCATCTACCCGTAGTCTTACTCCTCTTTCTGGTTGACCGATGAATCTGTCGAAAGGGAAGGGTTAAAATCTGAAATCGGCAATCACTCCTGTCCGAAACGGTAAGATTAACCGTTTAAATTTCACGGTGCGGTAACTACCCAGCATTTAGCTGAACTTTACTCGTGTTTAGCTTGTTTCTGTGTCAAGTTGTCTAGTTGAAACTCAGTCCTGCTGCCGGTAATGGGTGGCAATTACCGCCGGCGATCACGGCTAGAATATTGATACGACCAACGGTAATTTCCTCCAATAAATGCGTCACTTTCGTGTGATCGACTCGAGCAGTTGGTACGATTGGTAGTATTTAGTTGTTCTGTGAAATTGAGGCTAGAATCTTCCCGAACACTACCAATTTATGTTATTTATTATTTCAGAGGCGTAAAACGATGGCATAGTGGTCTTTAATTTTTGGTGGATGAACCAACTAATCAATAAGTGATATCAAATACTATAGAAGCGAAAACCCCAGTAATCTTTTACGGGGTTTGGATCAATCGGCCAATCGCGTGGTGAACAAAGTTCTAATAAACTGTCTCAAGTAGTCGCGCAAAACGTAAAAGTTTATGGTTCGATGAAACTACCGATAATATTTGATAACGTAAATTTACAAAAAAAGGCCATTCTTGGAAAAACTGACGTTCATATGCTCCTTGGGGCGGTTGAAATCGAAGCTGACCTCAGATTTTTTCCGCTCAAAACCGTGATTTTTTTCTTTTTCCGTCATAGTAAATCATACATAAGCGCGCAGAACTGTGACCTTTTTCAATTTACTATAAATTGCATACCTAGACATAATCTGTATGAATCCCAACACACATTCTTCGGAGAAACGTTTTGTGACGATCAGATGCGTTGCCAACTCTAGGTGTTAATGTTCTGAAATAAAAGCGAAATGCTTATTGAACGCTTGGAAAAATCATAGGTTTCCTCATTATGGAAGATAAAGAATTGCCGCCGGTCACATTCGACGCAGATACAAATCTAATGGAAGTAGATAAAATATTTGATGGCCTTGCTCCTCTCGCCAGAAAGTAGAACGTAACAAATACGTTCCTACTATTCCTATAAAATACTATTCCTTGAATAGTCAACCTGAGTTTTCCCGTATCTGACTGTAGTTGGCCCTCAAAATTGTCCAGCCCGATCAGACTATATTCAGTCAAAATGTGTTTTTTGAAAAATAGATTTTCGAGCTTTGTGGCGATCTAGGCATGTGGGGTATCTTTTTCGACTAAATTTATGACGCTGAATTCAATGAAACAGGAACTATAGGCACCCACTGTAAGAGGTTATGGTTAAAGAGGGGTTCCATCTACCCATTTCAAAAGTGGGTTTTTGATATTTCTGTTTCCTAGGCGTGTCATAAATTCGAGTGTGACCCGAAGAAAAATGGAGGTCAGGTTCGAATTCAGCGCTCTGAAAATGACGTCAATTGTTTTTTCAAGACGCCTTAATTTTTTTCTTCAATTCCAAATACCGTTTCCGAAATGGTCGCTATAATTATTCTGTCATAAATATATTTTTTTCTGTTTATCCTTTTGTCCTCGATGTCTTTCATTCCTTCCAGACTTGGACAGTGTGACACAAGGGGGTACGTTAGAACTGAAAATGTCATTATGGGTCGCGGTTGAATAAAACATAGTATGTTGAATCACTTAGCTCTCTCTGCTCTCTGAAGTTTTAGCCCTTCGCTGTGCCTTAATCCAGAGATGTCGCTGATCTTCGCGGAGGTGGAGTGTATGAACTTTTACCGACTTATCATACCTTCTATCGGATAGAGAAAGCAGAGCTCAGTTAGAAGGGATCTCTTGGGATGAATCAAGGAGCAAGTTGGTAGTAGGGCTTGGATTTCAGTTTATTCAACAGAAAGTCAGCTATCGTGTGAACTTTTAGGGGATGATGTTGTGGACGCGAAGGAGTTTAGCTATTGGTGATTTCTATTGAGGCTTCCCTACTATGCCCACGTTCCTACAGTGGGAACATTGGCAGTATTTAGTCCTGGGATCTTTGGTTCCACTCATTACTACCTTAATTGTCCAACGCAGAATCACATGACTGACGATTGAGGTGGAAGATGGCAACGGGCGTGGTTATCCTGAAGGTGTCGAGCGCTGCGTGGGACCTGATCATATAACGATTGAACGTCTCCTTGATTGCGGCTATTTGTGGAGCTCGCTAGCTTAATCAGTCCTGCATAGTGAACTTGTCCTATGGCTGTGGAATGGTCGTCTCGTGAACCCGACCTCAACCAACACTCCACTTCCCACGCCCGACTATGGTAACTAATGATCCGACCTCGCTGTTCCTTGAAAGTGCCACAGAATAGACGACCCTCTCAGTTGCGTTAAGAAAATGCGAGCATCTATGTTATTTTGGTCCATGTGTTCAGCTCTTTACGTGGGTAGTGTAGGAGAAACACATCCTTGTATAACATTCATAAATAGGCGGTTGCAGTTGACATGCGAGAGTTCCATAATAATTAATTCAAGGCTCGCAAGGGAGCGGAATCTCTGAAATACATCATGTGAATCTCGAGTGCCGCATTCCTGACAGCATTGGATGAAGATAAGCTGACTAGTTACGTGATCCACCGTGATTCGAATGCGACGGTGAATATTGAGATTGCCTTCATTTCGCCAAATCAGGTGAATGACGACAGTTACGTCCAATTTCCGCTGTGCGTGAGAACGAGAAACATATCCCAACGGTAAAAGCGTCTCGAATCAGAAAATTCCTCGCGATAATTTCGTTGGAACGTGAAAATCAACTCGTAGAAAAGCGCTGAGAGAGTTTTCCCGTAACAAAACTTTCGAGCGAAACGAGGTTTGATGGCTGCAACTGGAATCCAATAAAGTTGTATCTACTTCTGTACAACTTCACTGGATACCTGCCCCTTTTGTTCGGTTTGGTCGAGAAATTCTCGCGATCACGAAAGGGCTATAAGCTTCAGACACGGGGAAAAACCATCAATACCAGGCCTATTCGCCCGACGTTGCAAGAGAGCCGGTAGTTCACGTAAAAATACAGAGGGGATATTGTCGTCAGCCTTTTGACAGTTTTGACGACAAGGCGAGCTTCCAACGCTGTGAAGATTGTTTTTGAAGTGGAATTGGTGGAGGCAGCCGCTGATTATACATTTGCGAGCGCAACGAATCGATAGGATGAGTACAAGTTTGAGTTGCGTAATAGGAATCACTCGTATTTTTTAGTAGAATTGATTTTTGTCTCACGAATTTGTCGGCAACTCTGAATGCTCGGGGAGCATTCAATTAGAGCGTGGAGTAGTCACAAATATAAAATTATTAGTATAAATGTTCTGTTGAACGTGAAGCTAACTTGACTGAAATCCACCAATTTCCGGGAACCATACTTTCTGAGACACAAGCATGCGTCACTGACGAGTGAGATTTTGAAATCCGTGAGAGGAGTCTTTTGTCGAGCAAATAAAAGCAGAATATTCATCAGTGAGATTCTAGGTATTTCGGAATAATATTTTTTATTTGAATATTACCCCCTTAATCACCAAACATCACTTTTGGTTTACAATTGTTATTGAAAAAACGCTCTATTCCGTTTGTATCACAACAAAAAATACTTCTTCCCGAATTTTCACCTCATTCAGTTTTGAAATTTGTAGAATAAAATAAAACATTTTTTGTTTTTATTGTCTTTGTTTGGACCTCCCAGAAACTCATTTCCAGCCCTCATTTCGCAGCAGGTTGGTGAGATAAGGTTCTTCGAAAATTGGATTTCGTTTTTTTTGCCTAGGTGTGGGGGGTATCACATTTTTCTGAATTTTGAACTCTTTATTGATTCCAGAAAGGCTGCCGGCATATTATGACTCTTTTACTAATGTTAATTTTCTTGGGAATAGTGATTTCATGCGCAATACCGCTGGGGTTGATGATTATCAGCCATTTTATAGGGTTTCATAGGGGATTATTTCTTATTTTGAAACAACCATTATTTAGCGAGCTGTTACCTGGCAACGGCTCGCAGTTCTCTAGGGTGTGTCAGAGTCAAAACCAGTATAAATGCTAGATTTTTATGGTTTTACAGCTTACTCCTGCGTCAGTACAACACTTTCAAGATCGGGTTTTCAGTATATTAGCATGATTCAATAGGAAGTCAAAAAGCCTTCCCTCCTTGAAAATATGTCTTGGTTATATTTCCATATTTATTTATTTATACCATGTTTACAAGAACGAAACATTGTGCCTCACAATACGTTCAGTAGGTCACAGAGTTTTCGGCTAGCGTAGTCTTTTCCATTTGAGACTCAATTCTGTCACCTAGAAATTTAACCGCATCCCTAAATGAACTCCATAGTGACGAGGGTTGCTTTAAAAAAGCGTTTTTCTCAACACGGTCCCTAATGAAAGAAGTCCGCTCCAAATCCGAATCCAAATTTGAACCTTAAATACTTTAATGGCGTTAGGGAGCTTAACTGTTTTTAAGAGGACAGCGAGTTGTGTTGGTGTTGGAAAGGGGGGGGGGGGTTAACTTGTTGGCGTCCTCTAATTTGCCCACCCCTCTCTTCTACCACCCCTCTACCATCACCACTTCCGGGGGCTTTTTCACGTTGAAATACCCGCAACCTTTGACTTTTTTAACCTCAGGCTGTAATCAACTTAGGAGAGACCTCGTGAATTTTTTTTTCTTCAACGCTTAACCGGCTTTATCTTTCAGAAAAAGTGGGCCGGAGAGGGTCTGGAGGGGTCTCCAAAGTCTTTTAGACCCAGCGAAATTGGGAGAGCGTCAGAGAAAATTCAATCCCCCCCTCCCATCCCCCCGACGGCCATGACCTTCTCGAGATAGAAGGTCGAGAGGAGGATGACAAGAGATCTTTCACCACAATTCGCGTTAATGAACGAATTTCGCTGAATAGAAGGTTGATTAAGTTTTTTGAAGGAAAAATTGAGAATAAAAACCTGCCACCAACAAGGTTGAAATCCAGTCGAATTAAATGTAATAACTTCGGTCTGAATAAGTTCATCAAGGAATGTACAAGTATAATCTAGTGTTTCTCTCAAATATTGGATCAGTATTTCAGAAATGTGAACGTCGTAGTCTCGGAGTTGTGACTTTTCTGTGTGTTGTGGCTTACAAATATTGTTGAAGCTTCGAAGGTGATTTGGCGTAACTTATCACATTCCTCTGTGAGCTCGATGAAGGAAGTAATACTTCAACTTAGCTCTCTGTCGCTCAACAGTGATCTCTTCCCCAAAATTCGTTCACATTTGTTTTTTTTTTTTCTAATATATTTTAGCTCTTATTAGAACGTCTGTACCCGTTCGCTGTAAGGCCGACTTCTTGAGGAATATTGGGCACACGTTAGGTCAGATGATGTTCCTTCTCCCAACTATCAAATCGACAGAGTGAAATTATATGTTTTTGTGACGAAATGCGGCAATGTGTGATAGCAAACCACGGCATTGAGATGTGCACCAACTTCATAGAGTCTCCATGCTCCTGGTCCGAAAAATAACCAACCTGTGGGAAAGAATTTGCATTTTTTTTTTTTTTTTTTTTTTTTTTTTTTTTTTTTTAATGAATCCCACTAGTTGGTGTAGGTTAAATGTCTGAAATATACAATTAGATGTGAATGCAAAGAGATTATGGTCACATTTCAAAAATCCGTACTGGGGAAAAGTAGGGTTGTGATCCCTCAAAACAAATGATTCCAAATAATGGCCAGAAAGAAGCGGAACAAACCAAAGATCCTCAGTTTTACTATCTTTAAAACCACAGTAAAGTAGCGGGTGAAAATATTCTAGGACTGAGTCGCGTGTTATGATGATAATTTAAAGGGCGGCAAGGTGATGTTTTACGTTTCAATATTTCACCGTGCTTCAAGTAAATATTGGGTTTCCTATCTTGCAGAACAGAACAAATTTGTCTCAGAACTTGGATAAGTACTTCTCGGCAGTTTCGTACCGTTTGTACTATAATTGTACAGGTTCAGTGGGTGTTTAATCTTAATTGCTATTCTAATATTACATTAGTACATTATATTCGTCCTTAGTTGATGTGTATTAGGGCGTGGTGTTCTGGGCCGATGAACTTGTTTTGTTTCATTTTCTGTTGAGAGGCTATCACTGGGCTCGGTAATTGGCCTAGCGGCTATCCTCAGGAAGCCCCTTAGTACCTTAGGGCGGTAATGAGAGCTAGTGAATAGGAGTTGATAAGGTAGCGGTGGGGGTTTGGAAAAGGGGGTGTCGAGGCTGAGAAGTGACGCCTCGCCGCGGGGAGGGGGTTGACGTCACGAGACCGCCCAAAGGTGAGAAACCTCGGACCGGGGGATGGTACGTGACGTCACCAGCTACGTAATGCGGCCCACCACCCCTTGATCGCTTTTCCCGCCCTCGCTTATTCGTCCCCATCGCGGGATCCCGCGCTGCAAAAAGGGGTCTTGATCGATATGCAATGGACCGGGAGGCTGCGGGTGAGGGTGGCCCCAACCCAGCGACCGACGCCGATCTAGAATTATTAATAATATCATAATATTGTTAATCTCTCAATATTACTGGCTACAATCAGCATTAATTTTCATAATTTCCGCCCAATTAATAATTATTAATCGTTTATGCTATTAATAATATATTTCATTTAAGTACTATTACCAATAATAATAAATAAAAATAATAAAATTGATACTTTGATGTATTTTATTTAATGTAATTTTAATAAATACTTACTGTTCAAGAAAGTTTTACTAATAATGATAAATTACTTATTATCCTGCTCTAGCAGGTCTTCGAAATTTTTCAGCCCGATCGGCCCAAATTTGGGATGGATATAGGTGAAAATATGTTTTTTGAAAATCGGATATCGGGATATTTTGGGAACTAGGCACTTTTTCATTAATCTACTTGTACACTGAAATGATTCCAATATGCCGCGGGCCGAACGTTACGCACCGAACGACGGTTTTATTTTAGTTTAGAACTACTGATCGTTCAGAATTATTACTAATATCATAATTATTCATCTCTCTGCTGCCCACTCTCACTCTAGTCAGAGCATTCAGAGATAATCGGAATGGCGTGCAGTAGAGCTTGCGAGTAGCTACTGAACACTTGGGGCTCTCAGTGGTGCGAGTTGGGAGGATCCTCCAAATTATATTCAGCGTTGACTCATAATAAGATGTGGCGAGAAGGGAAAACTTGGGAACTTTGTTTCGCTTTTTAGAGCTGTAAAATCATGAAGGCTAATTCGACAGTTGTCAGATTGTTGTGGATCCTATATTGGGTGCCTGTATGTGAATCCTATCAAATTAGTTCAAACTAACAATGATACTGTCAATTTGGCGCGAAGATCGTAGCAAATGGCTGTCCATTTACTCAACCATTTCCATCAACCCGCAATCTTATGGAAATCACTGCCGTGGGCAGAGATGTTGACCCTATAAGAAAATTTAACCCGCGTCGTCGTTCTCGAAAAGGATTTGAGATTGCGTTGGCGCGAAACGTTTACCCAAATGGCTTCGAGTGCTCGTGTGGGTGACTCTTTCGGCACAGTCTCTACTTCTCCTAAGACGGCGGATGGGCGGGTCTGATTATAATCCGAATGATCCTTGTTTGTATGCGAGTCGTCTTCCTAATCCATGCTAAGTATATAGGTCGGCCGAGATCAGATGGTGCTTTTTCAAATATGCCCCGGGCTGGGGTCATATGATCCCGCCCTACCACAACAAGGCCGATAAGCCAACGGCAACTGAAATCCAATTACCTGGTGAATACTCACCATACTTCTCATTATCACCTTTCCTGTCTGGTTGACAAAATATTCTTCTCTGGAGGGTTAGGTAGTTGATGGAAAATAGGAGAGAAGACATTAGGTAATGAAAATACGGCGGAGACGAATATGTTTTGCTCGGAAAATTACCTTAATGGAAGTTTCAATCGATATCCGAACCTCTGACCAACAAGTAACTACGCAATAGAAGAAATGTCATGAACACCTTCTCTCATCAAAAGCTTTCGAGAAAAGATCCGCTGTGCTTTGATACCAGAGCTCTGTCTATAGATACAAGCTATTGTAGGCTGTACCTCTTCTTGAAAAATAACAAATTACAGCAGCACGAACTCAAATCTAATGGGTGCACTCAGAAGTTGAGCATAAAAACTATACTCCCAGCTAGGTCCGTTGAACCGAAATGACCAGAACTACTAAATCCCACTGGAGGAGCTAGGTAGATAAACGTCTTATCAACTGCGTTGTTACATTCCCACCAAAAGATCCAATATAAGAATTCCAATCAATCCCGAAATTCCTACCAATCCCATTTCTCAATTTATTCATCATTCAATTAATGGAAAGACGGTCTTTTAAAAACAGAATAGGAAGGGAGGAAAAAAGGAGTATCTCAAATCAAAATATCTGGGACAACGTTGGATTCCTAGCCGGAAGAGGGTTTAGCAATAAATATTCATGGCATGGATGCCGAATCATTTGTAAACTGAATCAATCAGCTTCTGTCTTCAGAATTCAAAATATTCCTCCGGGAAAGGTAGCGCTCTCTTTTCTTTTTTTAAATAAAGGGTCCACTTAGATGATCACAAAAGAATTTCAGATTGAGCCACTTCCACGGAAGAGTAAGTAATTATTTTTTCCCATTACCTTGATAGGACTACAAAAGGGGCAACCGATCCAAGTTTCCGGGAAGAAATTGTGTGCAGTAGAAAGAGAAGATTAAACGCGAATTGATAATGTACGAAAAGCATGATTAAGGCCCATAATATTAGTGGTGTGGGACGAATATTCCAGTGATTTTCATGTTGTAGGTTTTGGGCTTAGCTTTGTCAGCTTCTATTAAACTTCATATGGAATTAATCGGTTAATGTGTTGAAGAACATTTCTACCTTTTAGACTCCGCCACACCTGTTCGGAAATTGTTAAGATGTGTTTGGGATAAATGGCGATGAATTACGTTTCTAAAGCAAGAAATAGTTTCCATTTTCGGCTATTTTATCGGAGGTTTTTGTCGACGGAGAATGGAATCGCTGGTTGAATACAATCCATCGACCGGAGGTGGTTGTAGGAAGGTGGCCCTCGTAATGGAACACGAGACGTCTGCACTGTCAATGAGAAGAGTGAATCGTCTTCAGCGTACGAAAGTCGATCTTAAACAATAGCAATAGGACCCTCACATTATCCAATATCCTCGTTACGAGGACCTGCGTCCCCCCGGACGTTCAGTCACCGGGCCCTCCCGTCCTAGATTTTTAGGCTGTCGTCAATGGCCTTAAAATCTGAATTTTTTTTTGTTTCTTGTAACTCATCATCTCTAAGGAGTCTGGTTCCGTTGACTAAGGGTATTCTCGCTTTCCAGTCACGTCAACCCTCTTATCCCGTGAGACATGGTACGTCTGGGTTCTTTGAGCATGGTTGACTGTGTACTTCCTATTATGATATTTTAGGGGACTGAAATTTCTCCCAAGTCTTCTCAGGAGAAAGGAAAAGAGGAGAGAGGAACTGCCTTGTAGTTTAATTCCCCTGGTTTTACTGCAGTAACTACTAACATGTAGCAATTATTTGTGAAATCCGGACTATCTAACAGCTACAACGGGTCTGGGCTCTTCAGAAATCAATCCGCATTCATACCAACTGGTTTTGTACTCTCTAAAGGGGAACCCATATAAATTAGAGCAACTTTCCACTATGTTGTGTATCCCATTGAACCGAAAAAAAGACAGGAATAGTCAGCGGAAAATTATATTTTAGGAAAGGATTCAATCATTCGCATTGGATTCGTAGTGTTCAACTAGTGACGTATGGATTCACAATTAGGGAATAGTTTCTAGCACTCGCGGATCGATGAGCGAGAAACTGCAAATTCCTGCTTGTCGTTCAGTATTTGTGATTTCGAATCCGTTGAACGATTCGCTTGACTTGCACGAAGAGAAATGAAGTAAAACGAGCGGATGCGGTGACGAGGAAGGAAGGAGAAGGATTTGACGGAGACGTTAGAATATAACAGGGCTCGTAGATAGCTAAGGAAAAGACAAGGCTTGAAGGATGTTCCGCTCCGAAGTTTCCTCCTTCAGACGACTCTGGTCGGCTCTTCAAATTTGCATGTCAAGTGGAAGGTGCGAAGGGGTTTCGTAGTTGAGGCTCGGCTTCACTATCTCCCGCGGTCGATATGTCCTTTCAAACTTAGCGTTGAAGACGAATCGCCTGTTGTGTCCGTTAACGAGTCAGTGCTTTCCCTATTTCATTCGACTCTGGAGAAATTCGCTTTGAAGACACAATACAAAACGATAAGTTCATCGTACTGGTAGTAATTAAATTGGTGCGAAAGTTCGAAATATATATTTAAACTCGAGCAATTTAAAACTGGCGTAACAAATATTTAAAACCCCTGCCAATTACTTCACAATTGTATATTATTCTAAATGATTGTGGCAACCCACCAAAATCCATTTGGCTCTCATAGGCATCCGGCAATCTCCAAAACTAATTTCAAAATAACTATTTTCAGTCATATCCTGCCTCTGTTTCAAGTGGTTGAGATAAGAAGCTCTGAGGATCATCTAGAACATGATAATATGATAGGAGTCAGTGATCAAAATATAATATTCATAAAAACATCTCTACTGCTGAAAACGACGTGAAGTGGGAACGCTCTACTTTTGGTAATCTGGAATTCTGAATTCATGTTAAATTATCTATTCTGGATTCAAATCAATTTTTTTTTGAACGCCTAACAAACGATTTATTCCGGAATACAAGAGGATACCAAAATAATATCTTTCTAGAAGGTTCGATTTGAAGCCATGCTAAAAACCGTTGAGCAAAATTTATTTGTACATTATGGAAGCCTCATTCGAAAAAGAACCTAATTACATTACTCCAATTTCAAGTTCCATCCTGAGTCGAATTTATCGTTCCTAAAATTACCGTCAGTTTTACGCTGTAGCTACATTGTTTTTCTAGGGAATTATCTTTCGTGCGTCCACAATATTTTTTTCCGTGAAAAAAGTAAAAAATAATGAGCCACTATAATTTCAGTAAAAAATTAATTAACTTTCTCCATTGGTGAAAAAACTAAGGCTCGTTTATATGCTTCTGAATAGTCTAGGAGAAGAGGGAGAGGGGTGACAGGATAATATTTTAATTAAGAAAATGTTCACGCTCCAAGAGAAAAAGGGGCAGAGAGCTCCAGAGGGTTTCCAGAGAGGAAAAGATTTCGAAAGCATAACTGGATCCAATATTCGGGAGAAGTCCTTATTTTGGGTTCTAGAAAAGAAAATACGTCAGTCCCATAAATTGATAGTCTTGCTTGACCTATCAATTTAGTTAATTGGCTTGTTATTTTTCAGTATTTTTACATTCTTAGATTTATGTTGGTACTTACCTAGCCTTTGGTGAAATTCTTACGACTGACCCATTCAAAGGAATTCTTTAGAAAACATTCTCGACGTCGTATTCGCCTAGGATTGTCAAAAAGCAAAAAATATACGAAATCATTATTTGATCTTGGATTTTTTCTAGAGCTCGAAGATTTCGTGAACTCATATTCAGCGAAGCGGCGGCAATTAGGAGGCAGTAATGCTCACGAATGGAAATAGTCTTACGTCGTAGGAGGACACCTGGTCATTCGGGAGATTAATGATTTCCCCCAATAAATTGGGCGTCGTCGATGTTTAGAGGAGGACGTCAGCGCGGTGTAAATGTTTCTGCATTAAAAAAAAAAAAAAAAAAAAAAAAAAAGATAACGATTTTTAAGCAGTTTTGGTAACCTCACAATGGCTTCTACTATTACCAAACCCTCATAATGCTTCTTATAACATAAGAAATTGATGAGGGATGATTACTTAAATGATAATTGTGGTTATATGGATTTTCGTGATACAACAAGTGTTAGAAGATGTGTCGTTGTACGATCTCTTAGGTAACAGAGACCGTTGGGAAAGACGATCAAGCGATAGAAACCCAATTGAACCGTCTCTGGACCCAGAAATGGGTAGTTCTCAGGCCGGAAACCAAATAAAATACGAAGTAACCGGCTTACCCTCAACATCTTCCTTTATCACGAGCGAAAACCTCCAACTCCAGGCAGACGGAGACCCTTCGGCTCTATTAGGGTTAATTTATTGACTTAGTACTTTCATCTCCTGCTCTCAAAACGATTATTACCTCGGCTTTCTCATATTTCTTCGAGGAATATTGGGTGCAAACGTAATAATGATACAATTTCTTTCGAACAACATTGTTGCAGGGATAATAATGGATGAAGACTCGTCTCATCGTCACTTACCAGATTTACAACCTCCTTTCCGCCGGGTGGACGGGATGAGATGATTATTTACAATTCGACGAGGGATGTTCCTAACCTACCCCGAAATTTCCTCCTAGGCATAAACTTTATATCAGACTGCAAACAATGTTTCTAGCTCCATTTTGCACTCTTTCCGTAAATCACCCATACTACGAGAATGATAATGATTGGTTTTATATCATAATCAAACATCTTTAATACCTAATTTTTAAATCGCCCTTCTTTTAAAACTTTTTTTTTTTTTTTTTTTTTTTTTTTTTTTAAATTGTTTTGGGGAAGAGGGGGAAAAAGTGGAAGAGTGGGTTCGTTTGGGAATTCGAAGGGTGGAAAATGAGTTGGATTGGGTCCAAGATAAAACTCCGAGAGGTTTTCCCAGCTTTTAGTGGTCATAATGAATTCAGTGCTCCTCCCCCTGGGAGTAGGGAGCCTCCTGTTGTGAAGGCTCAGGTGGTAATTTTTGTTTATTCAACGCGCCCGTGGCCGCTCGTTTTTGCTCCGCTTAAACCGCCTACCGTTATGCCGCTTATTCCTAGGTTTTTCCTCTCGCCGAGTTTCTTATTTCAAAAAGCTTCTCCTCCGATTTTCTCCCGGTTAAGTTTGGTGCCTCGTAAACGGATAGAGATGTACTTAATGCTTGTTATATGTATGTATTCTTGGAAGGTAAAGAGATGATTCAATCCCGCTGGTATACGGCCCTCTAAGAGGCTTATCATATCGCTTGTATGGACTTCGTTCACTCATGGGCATAGGAAAGAATGCCACCATTGACGATTTTTTTTCTTCATCATAATACCTCAGTGTTAATAAAGAATGTTACTGTTTTGTTGCAGGTAAGCAAGCTGAAAATGGTTCCTGGACTAATCCTGCAATTCGTGAGAAAAACCTTTTCTAATCTTATCCAGGGTAGAATTACCGGTGGTTAATATCGTCTATGTTGATTAAACTGAAACTCATCGAATTTTGAACATTTCGGCTTAGTCTAATAAATGAATGAATGAATAGTAGATTTATTCCAGAAAAACAACACACTTAATTATACTTAGGCAGTACAGCCGGAATATACTCCATAACCATAGGGCCTTGTTATGATTGGGGGAGTTGCATACACATTCATGTACTTACCAAACTAATGTATATCGAACTATTGACTTATGAGGTATTGATTAATGCTAGAAAATAATTCTTTACTATGTTCATGCCCACGGGTGATCAGCCAGGAAAATCTCTTCTGTTTGTAAGTGGTGCAAGAAAAGTTTGAAGGTTGCTTAATCTCGTTCGACAATGAGCGAATAAGGGATTAAGTAACCTATGTATGCTACAAAGTAAATTTAAAGCTCGGTACTCATTCAATTCCACTCTAAAGCGTCCCAGACCAGTTTTCAATTTCGCTACTAATAAGCTCTAAGTAGAGTTTGACATCATTCCCGTACAATTTCCCGATCCCTTTCAACCTCAACTTACCATTCCCTTTCTGCGCAGGCTCACAACATATTAAGTTTTCAATGAAATTTTCACTTTTTCAAGTAGATAGTTAAATCAGCTTTCACCTGCTCCTTTTCCTGTGGGTTAAAAAACCTCGGTAAAGTCTAGTTTAATGATTTTTACCGCTTCGGTGGAGCTACCGTCTCTTTTAAGTGCACTTCCTAACGGATCTCACAGTAAGGTTAGTCCTATTATAAACCCCACTCCAAACTTCATTTCCATGTAAATCTCAACCCATACCCCTTCTACCGGCAACTTACTTCGTTTCCCCTGGTTCATTATTCCTGCTTCGTAATTCTCCTATACTTTTACTTCATTTTATCGAGAATGAGGTTCTTCTACCTCTTCCCCGAGTTTTACTTCACCTTACTAACGGCCCACCGGGGAGCTCTTGAGCCTTATCGAAACTCCTTCACCAACTTCACAGTTTCATTTAATAAATCAACTCTAAATAAATTACCTCTTCGAAAAGAGGATCCACGTAGTGCCTACTTTTGAAGCTGTAGATAAAATTATCCCTCCTGAAACTTGTAGGAAATAATATAATGCCGAAGAAATTTGTAGCAGTTCAAACTCGTTTGCATCTTGATTTTCTAAAACCCCTTGTAAGTAGTTGTCCTTCATATAAATTGTATGAGCTGTCCAATTATACCGATTTCTATCAGACTTTTGAGACGAATTTAATCTACATTAAGTCGTAATACTATATGATTGATGTTAGAATTAGGATACGAAAATAATCTCTGGGAACATGCCTCGATGGTTTTGATTTCCCTTCAAATGGATAGATATCGAATTTCGACCGAACACAAAGCCGTTGTAAGTAGTTATCCATAGTTTCAGGGGGTTACAGTGCCCAGATTGGCCCGACTAGTGTACATTAATTATGCATGTACCAAGGTGATTGAAATTCCACTACATCCCCTGCCATACTGGTCACCCTGATTGGGATGTCATGTTCTGACTTGTATTGATGCATTTCCGGGACCTGTTCACAAAGAATCAATTAAGCTAATTCCTTATGCAGGGCTTGCATCGCTTTATTGTGGCCGCTTCCTTTGTCGTTGGCGATAAATTTCATTATTTTGTGCATCCATTATGACATGATTATGATGTCTTTCTTACCTGCGACTGGTGTCAAATAGCTTTTTGTAAGAGCTAATCTGAAGCTCGTATAATTGTGCTACCGAGCCTAACCCTCCTATCAGTACTAATCAGTAACCACTATCACTCGCAATTGGAATTCGATACCGAGAATTTGATAGCCTTTTCATCTGAAGATATTCTCTTACGTTTTCCTGCTCCGGATGACATCTACTCGAATTTCGGCATCTTCCAGGAGGTGACCATTCGTGGTGAATGACATCACACGTGTCACAATCCCGACTGCCGAAATAGGCTTTGCCAGCGGACCCGCTAAATAAAGATCCGACGACCGGACTGTCGACCTTTCACCGGGTCAAAACAGCACAACCGTTTTGTTCCAACTGATAGGTGCATTTTGGTTCATGGTCATTCATCATTCTCCAATGATTTGATCAGTGTTGGAATATTTTTCAACAAGTACCTCTCCCAAAAATATTAACGTGTACGTTTCATAATACAATTTCGCACTGTGGAAACGCAAAGTTAAATAATATATTTTATCATCTAAAATTAGATCCAAATTTAAAAAATTGAAAGAATGATCTCCAACAGCATCAGTATGGCATTACCATTACTGTTCAATTTCATTTTCTCATTACATTTCCCGCGTTTTTTTGCTTCATATGATGATTGTTCGCTTGCACTTCTGGTAATTTCGTCAAATAAGGTGTGGAAACGAAAAAGCGTGTTCATTGATAATATGGGTGTAATTTTTGTTTATTATTAATATCAGAATATTTTACAATTATTGTATTCGTATTTAGGGACAAAAAAAACCTCAGTGCTTTTATATTGTATTTAAATCGTAGGTAGGCGCAAAGAGAATCTAGCAATGTGTTTCAATTCAATTGGATTTCTTCGTATGTTCGCATTGTTTGCAGGGAATTGATTATAGTTCATTGCTGGTGTTGTTAATTTTTACTGTTGATGGATCTGGGCCTAATGGTCAAGACCGTCTTTTCAATTTGAAAAAAATGGATAATTAATTATGGCTATTTTTGTCATTCAAAATTGGAAACAGGAGAAACTAGTCATAAATATCGTCATGATGTCTTAATATTCTGATTAGTAAGGGTCTGTCAGGTTTAGTGGGTCTTTTTGGTGGAAGAGTGGTTCGAAATTTTATGTTGATCAATTGACCAAGATCTGATAGGCGGGTTAGCGGTGGCGGGCTCTTCGGAAACCCGCATCTCTTGAAAATCCTTAGATTGGGGAATCTCTTACATCTCCGAATAAAATGTTCTAAAATAGAAAAACTTTCGCATCATATTGGGTAAACGTTGGGTGACACATTTTGAGAGTTATTTTACGTATGTGAATAATTATATCATAGTAATTTTGGCTCGTTTACCCGGTATGTCAGCGCAGTCCAATATTTTGAACCATGAACTCCACCAAAAGCAGGATCTTTTTAGAACCGTTGAATCTCCGACCCACGAGACGAGTTCATGTTTAAGTTCCAACAAACTCCGGTCCTCGAAACCTTAGGAAAAGAAACCATTCAAGGATGATTTATGAAATGTAATTGCTTGAATTTCCGACTTTTCAAAGATTTCAACAAAAAGAAGACGAATTAAGAAATACTAAATGGATTCTATGTGTTGTATTAGTTCAGTTTTGAGGATCACTGCTTCCTTTTTTGAGAGTTCAATGCTTAACCAGCCTACGAAGAAGGGAATTTGAGGCAAAGGAGTATGAACATCTGTGTTTTGATAGAAAACTAATTCGTCCTAAACACACGTACCTGAGATGTGAGGAATAAGGACGAGTGCGGCTGTGAACAGATGAACAGCTTGCATCGCTGTGTTGAACGTACTGCCGATGCAATTGAGAGAGAGAGTAATCGGCATGTTGGTCGTTAAATGGCGGATTCATATCAAAGTACCTCATCGGATGAGGTGGCCAGTTGACTTCATGACCGCCTTATCTGTAGCACGATCACTCTGATATCATTCATTACTAAATGTCTACAAAATATAATGAATGTCTACCAATCATTTTGTGTCACGTTCGAAATGTCTGGAGAAGTATAATCGTAGAATGATAAATATGGTCGACACGTGGGTACGTGATCCTAACCGCCCTCCTCACTCCGGAGCGAGAGAATAGTAAATCACCCGCAGATCTAACGCAATCTATATGCATAATCGGCCGTGGGTAATGACGGGTTTGAGAGGATTTAGCATACAATATTGAGGCTTCAAACTCGATTGTAGACTTTTATAAGAGGTTGGTAATAAGCGCTTAGTGATTCGTAGTTAGAGAGGCCAGCCACTCCTCCGCCCGATTGAAATCCAGCCTCAGATTCGTGGCGACGATTAGATTACAATTATCTGAGGCAATCACGGGAAGCCAATTATTCCGTAGCCCACGCCTCGGGGATGATTTGGGGCCCGTTAATTTGATATGGGCTATGTCATTAGGTGGTTTTGGACGGGTAACCACGACACTGGCCCGTATTCGGCGATCGAGGCGTCGCGTTTGGCCTCACTGACGACCCCTTCATGGGTTGCCTATTGAATCGCTTTATGGAGTGCCTATTGACGTCGAGATTGGGTTTAAGCCCCCGCTAACGGGACGGGCTTAGGTGTTATTCAGTATTCGTCGGCAATTCTGTTAAAGAATATGGGCGATGGATAACATCAAAATGTCTGAGGGAAGATAATAAATTCATAAATTGTGATAAACTGTCCGTCCTAGTCACCAACATTATGAGTCGTCTAATTATTTTTCTGAATAAATTTGTTAAAATGAAAAATGAAAAGTATGAAAATCCGTTCCTTTCCCATCATTCCGAAGGTATCCTCGATAGTTTATCGATTTGTTGTTGTTGTTGACAGAATTAGGAGAAAACGACGAGCTTTTAACTAAACCTGTAGAAAGCAAAGACATTTGTACAATAAAATCATCGAACGTCCTACGTTTTTTTCAACCTGAAACTGTCAATGTAGTTTCAACTAAATTGATCGTTCCTCTTCTACTGGGCTCTCTTTTATAACCGCTACTCAACCGTACAAAGAAATGTGTAGGCTTGCCAAAATTCTTTCACCCTTTAGGCATATTGAATTAGGCAATGGAGATTTAGCAAGGAATGATTTTTAGGTGCGCGCTTCGGGGGTGGTGGATGGGTTTTCCTAAACTATGGATCATTATGACGTATTGACGACATAGTTAAAAGATGCATTTTGGCGATTCGTGCAGATGTTTACACATTGATTTGACCTTTGGCGGTCCGAAAAGCCAATACTCGCTACAATAGTGGCGGGGAATGATGCCAAACAAGTCATTACTGGATCCACACCCACGAATAATACCGGAGATGAATGATAACAGCAGGTCTCATAGGTCGTTTACATGAACGAATCTAAATTTACGGTTTGGAGCTCGGTTAGACCGGTTCTAAATTATCTCAGCTTACCACACTCGCGTCCAAAATAGCCGTCAGAGAGATAATGCGACTTGTCACAAGAGAAATTATTTCAAATCTAGGTTGAAAGGTGACGCTCATCGTGCCAAAGGCAACGCTTGTCAGTCATAAACATGATTTTGGTTCTCTTTGACTAACGCGTTTTCACGACAGCTGTTGTTGATTAGGAAGGAACCCAAATTAGCTTTGGTAGATCAATTATAGAACGAGTAGTTACCCACTAGCAGAGATAGACAAGTAAAAAGTCAGTTGAAATAACGATAACTCAACCAACAAAAGTCCGCCCCTTTTGTAGAATTGAATGAACTTGGACTTTCTCTGAGTAATAACTGCTATGAAATACACTATCGAGGCAGAAATAACTTCCTGGTTATTGGGTTTTTACTTTTAAAAAATTTTGCACGCCAGCTTTAGTCTTTTGGCTTAGATACAATATTCCAGGCCCACTAATCCTCTTAGTATCCCTGACACGAACAGCGGTGCAAAAGCTGCCTGTTTTAATTTCCTCAATTTCCTAGTGCGTGATTTCCATTCGTATTCACTGTAGGTATAAGTACATCATGATAATTTATCGTAATTAATCAATATTTAATTCATTTTATCAACCGTTCGTTAATAAATTGCAACCCGATACCGAATTTTTCTCGTAATGATCCCTGCAATGTTTTATCATATTATTATTTGTAGCCAGCGCCAGTTGAACAATTTGAATTTTGTGTGTCTTTTCATTCATTCATTCACCAGACGAAACTGTCACTGAAACGCTTTATACCTGAAGTATTTTCAACTGTATCACGATAGATTTGACGGTTCCTATTGTCCCAATGACGTTGTGCGACTCGAGACTTCTTGTGACAAAAGGTTGATGATGGAAACCTATGAAGAATGAAGGGTCTTTATTGATATCAATCTAGTCAGGTGTAGCGTAGGCAGGCGGTAAAGTAAGCTCCATTGTCAAGTTTTGAACGAGCGCCGACGACAATATCGCTAATAGAGAGCCGGAGCGTATAAAAGGAAGGGAAGCAAAAGCCGAGCCACCTCTCCCCCGGAACACCGCAATCAACGCAGACATTGTCCAAGTGCTGAAGGAAGAGAAAGAGAGATTGAGTGAGAGGGAGAGAGTCCACACCAGGCCAAGGAGAAAGAAAATAGAGTTGGAGGAAATTCGATTTAGCTTGAGTGAGGAGTTTGCTTTGCCGGTTCATTTATGGGCTCTAAAAAAGGAGACTGACCTCCACCACGAGACAAATTTTCATTGAAACTTCAACTGGTCACGCGGAAATGTGATTTTGATATTTATCACTTCACCACCTGACGAATATGGTGGGGACATATTCAGACATTTAGAAGTTTTTCCAATGTAACTCGTCAGGCGAAATGTTCGTCAATTTCAATTCTTGTTTCTTATCTTCAAATTTATTACTTCCAGAATATTCCCTTCTCCTTTTTTCGCTCGTCAATTTTATGTGGAAATAAGTTCAACTTACATCACTCAAAAATGTATTCCAACTGACCCCCGGAGGGCATTAATATAATTGATGAATCCCAAGTGAAATAGTCTGGCCCATCAAAACGTGAAATACACCTCTTCACCATCACTAAATGAACTGTGCTTCCAACGCTTTCAAACTCGTGTCTCCCATTACTTTGACTAACGTTTGCAACAGCTGTCCTCGGGGAATACATGAATATGACATGTGGTTTGCTACTTTGACCCAATGTTTCTTTTAAACAGTAGTTTCAGCTCGCTCGTGTGGTGTTTTGATGCTTAAACGGCCAATTATCAACCTAAATAAGAAGCATATTTCGACTGTGAACCATGTGAAACCGTTGCATTTTTTTAAAAATACAGTACATGAGACAAACTTCTACTTGAAGAACTTGTCGTAATTATCACTGACGACGATAACATGGTGTGTGTAATTTCATGAGTTTATGGGTTCCATTGGAGGACTTGTTAAGCGTGATTGACCCCTTAAGTAAACTCAAAGAGCTGTTACATACGAGGACATACTGATTCACTGTCGCATTATATTGGGTCCTCACATGCTAATTACAACTTATCCATTATTACAGCTTACCAATGTAATATCAGTGACAATCTCATGACTGAAATAACTCATCATGTTTATGCGATTTTTTGTCGTATAATAATTGTTACTTTCAGTTATATATAACGATTCCCGTGGGATCATAATTTGCTTAATGCCCCATAAATAAAATAGAAATTCTTCGGTGACTCAACCTTCCTCGACGCTCTCATCTATAAATACTGAGTCAGTTGGGTCGTTCGTGAATCTTAAGGCTGGAACGTGGATTGTTCCCCCTTCTTGTGTACCACGACTCTCAGTAGATCCATTTTCAGAAGACGAGTCCCTTTCGTTTTCATAATGTCAGTGGTTTTATTTTAGAACCCTCGATCTTTTTGTTGGCTGTCTCTCCTTTTCTCGTAAGTGACTCTCAATAATAACAGTCGCTTTCACGGTGTTCGTATGTACCGTTTAAAGAGAAATCAGGACTTTTTCCCATGGCCGCACATCAGACTAGTTCTGTTTTAATTCTAATAAGTTATCCGACCTGTCTGTATTAAGCGTCTTCAACATTCTTTGAATAGGTTGAATACTTTACGTTGTGACGTTGAATCATTCGTCAGCATACCGTACCTATGCCATCAAGATTAGATGAGTTCTGATTCAAAGTCAGCGTTTGGTGTTATCCAGCACAGTTTAATAATGAAAATGAGATGTCAGGGACCCCCTTTACCTCCGCATCCCTTCCCTTGAGTGAAACTCGACGAATTAGGGAAGTGAAAACCCTGCAAGCTCCATCTTGATAGCAAGTTGAACTTCTGCTGCGAAAACTCAAAGCAGACACGTTAATACACGGGAACTTCCCGCTCCATAGGAACTCGAAATTGAAACTACAGATAACTCGAACAAATGCCCGTTCGGTTTACTGAGCGTGCTTACCTTCAACTTCCCCATTGGCTCCACTTTACGCCTTCTTCGCATTAAATCCTCCCCTAAGGCCATTCTCGATTCGATAGCAAATTCACTCACATGCTCAGCTCACACCTCTTAAGTGGGTAACTTGACTCGTTTTTCATTCACGGTTCTTACCCACTTAGATTTTTGTTTGATTCTTGGTTTCAACTCCCTTTTTTTCTTTGAAGTAATACTTATTACTCGCACTACTGGTGGAAAAAAAGATAGTTCATTTCGAAGGAAGGGATAATTTACGTGGAGCCATTAGTATCCATTCAGTCCTCCGAGGATTGTCATTGGTTGGTGCTAAATTGGTTGGTAGTATTTTATATACTCTTCTCAGATTGGTTTTGAAAAGTTTTCTCATCGAAGAGTAGAAAGTAAAGCTTCATCGGACAAACCTCATCCTACAAGTGGTATCCTTCTGTCAGTGCATGCGATTTGAACTAAATCGCTCAAAGAGGTTTTTTATCATGAGACAGCAACGATATGAACCTACTACAAGGTAACTAGGTAGGGTCTCATGTATCAAGCGTAAATATGACAACTGAAACTTCAAAGGCAGGCCCTATTACCGACAGTTGTAGGAAAAAGCTTGGAAAATAGAAAACAGACATTCCCCTCGCTTGAGTTCTGGATGCATAAAGCATTTTCTCGCCGGGAAACTTTTCTTTTCCATGGAAAAAGAGCTTCGAGGTTCGAATCATTTCTAAACAGGGTAGAGCCGTTTTCCTGGGGAAAAAGATGGCGCATCTACTTCGAGAAGCGTCGAGCACGTTACGGATTATACACACCGTGAAGAGATAGAAGTAACATCAAGAAGTCTTTGAATTCGAGTCACGCTTTTCATGCTTCACCCTACAAACTCTCCTCCTCCCTGGAAGCTGCCAACTCTTCTTTGCCATTGATATATCGCTTCAGTTATGTCAAGTCCATGACCATCAAGTTAAGTTAGTTCTGAGGAATGGAGAAGAAAAGAAATTTTCAACCTCCAGGCCTCGATCTCCTCGCATTGTGTACTTATAATTTTTCTGCTCATTCTCGTGTGTATCTCAGTACAACTGAACGTGGCGTGCTACAAGTGTTTAACAATGTCTTCCCGACATTAATTCTGTGAATTTCGAGAAGAATATATGTTATTGCCTCTCTAACGTTACGTGGCAATCTAGTGTCAATTTCCGCATCCAATTTTCAGGCTATAGGCTGCGGTCTTAAGTCTTAGCGATGTTTGTTCATTTTAACCATTGTGATCTCCTGTATAGAACAAAAATTGAGAAAACCTACGAAGTGCTTCTCTATTCTGTTGCAGGAGTGTTCCCTCCAGCGCTATATGATAATTCCTAACCCCATAGTAAGTACCTACTAACACCAATGCTACTACGGTGCTGTTGTTGAACGTTTAAAATCTCTCGACCTCGGTATTTACTCACTTCTTAGTTTGTCATTGTATTGATAATTTCTCGTAGATTTTGCCTCATGATTGTCAACATGTCACAAATCATGCATCGTAGTCACTATCGTGTTTCTTTTGATAATACTGGATTCGCCCCCCTGGCGTAACCGTTTTTTCCGCTATACTATTCTTTCGCTAAGTCACTCCTTCGTTCTGACTTATCTCGTTGGTTTCGATTTCTATATCATCAGCATCCTATTTTTTTGCTTCTATAATTCATCTTTCGTCGATTTCATGTCCATTAATTTTACTCGTATCTTGGACAAAAAATTCACTTGAGTGATTCACCGTCACGTATATATAATTTTCAGCACTTCTTGCAGCGTAAGGCTCAGACATTTCTATTTCAGTAGTTTCTCTTCTCACAGCAATTTCGCTTTGTGGTATCGATTGAAGCCTTCTTTTCACATCTTATTCTTTCGCACGAATCAATCACGTATGATAGCAATAATTATATCAGGTTCTCGAAAATCGCTAAATAATAGCGGTTATTTTGGAGGTTTAGGCTTGTTATTTTTATTAGAATATGAATTTTCAGGTATTCTGACAAAAAAGAAATCATGTTATACTCATAATAAATTTTTCTAAATTTTTTAGTTAGATTTTCCTACTAAATTTTTGAGTAAATAATCCTAACTAATTTCAAGCTAATAACTCTAAATGGAGGTGAAAATTAGTATTTTGGAATGTTTTATTGTTTTCAATGTTTTATTGTGTCTATAGATCGACAAATCATTTTACGATCTATTCACAATCAAATTCGATTTCTCATTCCTTACAAAACAAGGAGGTTATCGGCTGTGTGTGCTCAAATTGGTCTGAATAGGAGAATATTGCTCATATAACAGGGCCAGCTCTCTAAATTGGGACATGTTATAGTCAAACTTATATGGATGAAGCAATATGCCTCTCTGTTCACCAGAGCCTTATATATTTAGTGAAAGTCTAAGTTTAGATCGCCTCTTGTACACTGGTGTTACTACAATCAGCGGTGAAGAACTGAGAAGAGGCTGTGTGAACCAGTGGATTTCATCGAAGCCATTATAAGTTCAGGCAAGAAACTTGCGGGAGACCCTTCCACAGCGTTGGGCCTCCAAAGGTGTGAAAGGAGCGTAAACCTTCGCATAACCGGATTAAGGACGGGAATGTGTGCTGTGTGCCCTCGTCGAAAATCAGTTTGCGAGGGCGAACGTAGGGCAAGCACGTAATCACGGATTGAGTCGTAAGTAAATTTTGACTTCCCAACTTAAATCAGATCCTGACGCTGAACTCTTAAATCAATAGACTCGAACCCATGGGCCGCCCACGCTTGTGTACTCAGTGAAGGTGAATTTCTATTCATCTTCAGGCCCCATTTCTCCATCTCTCGACTGTGAAAGGGTCGATGATGGATCTATAATTTGCAAACAACTTCCACCTAGCAACACCAAGTCGAATATAAAATAATCCTGGCTCTTTCGGGAGAACACATTTCTTTATTGAGTATAGAACAACGTTATTTAGTGGTTTATTACACTTCCACTGTGTCCGAAACGATGTAAAGAAATCTCGTTTACTTCGCAAATAAATTGTGAGCCTCTCACGTGGCGAAGAATGAAAGCGCTATGGTCGTCTGGAAAATGGGAAAGCATTTCTTACCGCACCCCAGGGGTTCAATTGTTACTAAACGGCGCTCATTTTCATGTTGCTTCTCTGTGACGACCCACTTTATTGGAGCAATTACGCTACTTTTGGGCGCAAGTATTACCTGTTGTTTGAAAGAACGCTCGGATTGGAGTGGAATAGGGTAGGAAGAGAGATGATCCCCTGCCTGCTATCATGATTACCAGGCCGGTTGGTAGGTATCATCCAGCTTTTGCTTGGCTTCAATTTCTCTTTTCTACCTCTCATTTTGTCTGCCTCCCCTCTACCTCCGACTTCCCTCTCATCTCTCCAATCCGAAGATTTACCTCGTAAAGCTCGAGAAAAGCCTGCTTCACCGAGGAGGAAATAACTTGAAGTTAAGGATACCTAGATAAGACGGGAAAGGGAACACGGTGACAAGAATCCTTGGCTTTGTCACAGACTCTCTTTCAAGATTTTTCCTTTCGTAGGAGACTGGGATCATTTTATGTTGATGAACCTCTCAGGTTATTCTTATTCGGCTGAAAATACACGTGGCGAGGAGGGTACTGTAAGGAAAACCGCGGAAAAGGGGCGGAGAGAGTGATTTACCTGAGTGGTTGTGGGCGAACAATTAATTGAGCTCTCTTGGTCCCTTTGGGGTGGATGGTGGAGGGAGGAATAAACCCCTAGCGACGATGTAGTTCAAAGAGAGGTGGCGGTGAATTTGTCGTACAAGTATGGATTTTTGTGCGTGTCAGGCTGGATCTTCCCTTGTCTCAAACTTTGGATTGGCTTATTGAAAGAAAAATATTCCTAGACAGTTGGCTAAAAACGGATAACTTTTTTATCCCCGCAGAAGACGCCTAGAAAATCGTGGTATTACAGAAACCAAATAATTAAGGACACCGATAATATGTTTTTTTTTTTTCAACCCATACGAACCTGAATAGTTTCAGTTGTGAATAAGAATAGTATATTTTTTGACATCACAAAATTGCTCGCGCAGTAATCCTTTGTTGGATGGCATTTCCAGACTTGTGATCGAGCTCGACACGTTATTGTGATGTATGTATCGCGCGGTTCGAAAACTCAGTGTTAATTGGTACTATACAGGTTTGGATGAATCGAGTCATTACTATCGGTCCGTGCAGTGGAAACCCCTGTCCTGCGTAAGGTGAAATGAGCTAATGGGCAATAGTGGGCGAACAGCTGATACACGTGCTATTCCAAAAGCGAGATAGGATGGTTTGAAACAGGCTAATTGGCCGGCGCCCCCGCGCCCTAAAACTAGGCTTCAACCTTTGTTGGTCCTGCGGTCACTTGTCGTTGACGGCTTCTCTTGAAACGGACCTGTCGGATGATCGGGAAGAGGGGTTAAAGCGAGCGCAAGAGTGGAACGGAGATATCTCTTCAACACAATGTTGTTGGTTGCGACTCGTTATAGGCTGTAGGGGAGGAGCGCTAATTGAAGGTGAAGAGGGTTTCCGACTCACATCCTATCGAGCCTGATTCACGATGAAGCAATTTATTCGCCATTTCGGAGATACGCGAAATTACGATAGACCCGTTTTCATGAAGACATTACTCCGAATATTCCGCTCTATGGTCATCAGGCCAATTAACAAACGGTACAATGAAACTGCAGTAGACAGATGGGTAAGATAAAAATTGATAGCCTTTTGTGTTCTATTATTACTCGTAGCAGACTGACGGTATGGGTGATGACGTCAGACAGGGAACAATTACTATTTTATTCCTGTAAATTGGTAAGAAACTGAGAAACTTGCTGTAAACTGGTTTCTGTGAACGTCGGATGATATAGATGAACTTTTATGACTTGGGAGGGGAGTCTCTGGTGAAGTTGTTTGGTTTAATCGTTTAGGTTGGCTTAATGGAGTTTTCTGAATAACGTTGTGACGTAATTAAATATAATTATATCGAGAATACAATATATTAAAATGTGCAAAGTGAAAATATTCGAATCGGGCTGGGTGTAAGTACGTGTAAACTATCAGCTATAAAAAGTATGGACAAGCGAACGATCACTGAAATTCCGTCTGGGGGATGTTGAAAAACGGCGAGCCGAAAACGGGCGGTGAGATATACTATGTCATCAAGACCTCCGAGACTTGAAAAAGGGTATACACAGAGTGCCGCTTCGGTTGTGATGTTATGGTTCCTTCGAGCTTATAACATTACCACTATTAATATTTAATATCTCTAATAATATTATGTGTATATGTACTATTATTAATATTTACCATTGTTTAATATTTTTGTGGACTTTGGATACGGTCGTGGAGTCTTTTCAGCAAATGAAGTGGAGAAAAAAATTTCAACGTTTCTAATAATTCGACCAATAATTAAAACGCTGAAAATTGTTCCCAGTGGTTAACTGTTGTAGGTGGGTCCTGCTCATGCAAGGAATTAAATCACTCATCGAGTTTTCCAGAGTAGGTGAAAAAGAAGAGTAGGCCCATTTCAACTGAATCAGAGGACATTTAGTGGAAAATTTTACCTAGTTCCCAAAAAGTCCCGAAAATCAAGTTTCAAAAAATCAATTTTCAGCCACACTCTCCCCAAATTTGTGCCCATCGGGCTGATACGTTTCGAGGAGCAACTAGAGCCACAATGATGGCCCTCAGCAATTTTTTAAAAATATTCTACTACCAAAAACGGCGTAGACAGTGGATGGACATTTTTTTTTCAAATCTACATACTGTCAAATTTTGGTAGAGGTAGACGCATATAATATCTAATTATTCCCTGTCAATGTTACCTTGAACATATTTTTGGTCTCTGCGCGGTAGGGTGGGTGCCTTTGCAAAGGTGAGATGGGGCGACACCACAGAGTTGCAGGGTGAGTGAACCTCTATCGACCGTTTGTAAAAAGGTAGAATGGGTCATCTGAGGATTAGAAGGGGGGAGGGGGAAGATATGCCGCACCCCTCTCTCCAGCCTAGTGGCATCACGTGTCTACCATGGGAAAGGGAGGTATTCACGCCTCCACCTGTGGCTCCAAGTGGCCACTCACCTTGCACGGCTTAGGAGGTTTCAACATGCTGGAGGGGTGGTTCAGTTCAGTTCACAGTACTATAACAGGCACTGCTACAGCAGTTGGGTTTTTCGTTGAATTCAGAAGATGGGCGATCAAACTGTGGCGATTCCTTGTTTTTAGATGCAGCAAGACACATCAATTCATGTAGAGCAACTCACCTTACCGACACATACAATCCGAAAACGGTAAATCTCATTCCGTGAATCTCGATCTATCTTACCGATGAACCTCCAAGGAGGTCTGGTTACAAATGTTCTCACCGTGGATTTGGAGTGATGCCATATTTCCCTCGTATCCCTTGGTTTCAGACTAAGCTTACATATCATATCTTCCTAATGTTGTTTTCCGCAGCGGTCGTAATAAAGTAACAGTCAAGTCACGTAATCATCTAACAATCTCACCTGCGTCCATTACCAGTGTTCCCTTCCTCTATGAATAGAGCTCCTCTCTACTCTGACTATAGTGACTTCGACGGCCCTTCAGTGGCGTAGGAAGAGATAGATGTGGTTTGTGTTACAAGTTGTAACACACAAGATGCTGTTTATATAACGCTCACAATAAATGGGAGGAGACATCAAAATTGCACCCCAGAACAATTCGAGGGTGAAGTAGTAATGAAAGCACACCGCTCTATGGAGTTTTTGCACATGTCAGTAATAATGGGTATGATGTACAGTGCTCTTGATGGTACACTGTGCTCAAAGTTTTCAAAAACGTGGTTGAATCTCTCCCCCCCCCCCCCCCCAAACACAACCAGCAAGCTCCCTCTGCCTCTCGTCAGTGAGAATAGATGACGATTCTTCCATGTTATCGAACATAGGGTTCAATGAAATGAACGTCACCCGTTTTTAATCAAATATAGATGCACAGATGGGAACGGAAGTTGCCATTTAGTTATTCATCGATAAAACTGGAAGGAGGGATGTGACTGGATGACGAATTTCGATCAACTGACTCTTGGCTCGAGGTTCCAACGTTAATTCCTCAACTGGGATTCACATCCGAAATCGAGGGAGTTGTGATTGATTAAACCTCCCCACTTGGCTCCGCCTCCTGTTTGAATTTCCAGTATCGGAGCCGGAGTTGGGAACTCGGATGTATGATTAATGTTAATGGGTGAAGCTCGGGCGGAGGAGAATTCAACTACGACAAAGCTGCCTTTGAGCAGAATCGATTCTCAACTCGATCGGTTTTCGTGGACTTAGAGGCGCGCTTATCCTCAAACTCATCCGCTTACCTGCCCTGTTATTATTGCTAACGGAGGAAGTGGTGCGTTAACTTGAGTATTCATTGATTAGGAGGGATCAACAGCTCGGTTTATTAATATCGTCTGGGAGATTCACGATGTTCCCGATGAATCGATCTGCCGTAAATTCATTGTTTTGCTATTTATCACCACCACAACACTGCATTCTGAGAGCAAATGAAATCTACGAGAACCGGTCTGCTGATCACAGACCGTATTCCGTTCAAAGAATGTACGTTAGATAACTTTACCTCCCTGTTAACATTTGAGGAGAATCGGTAGTCGTTGTTTTGCCACTCGATTTTTCTTCTCTAATATGTTCGGGTGGTAGTAGGCTACCATGACTATATTCCCTTCAAACTGTATTCCAATGACAAAAATACCCAACATCATCAGAATTGTTAATTTTCGTTCGTAGTGGACTCTTGAGGCCATCAACTTCCGCTCGACAGCTTGCCACATCTAAAAATTACCGTTGCGTAAAACATAACGAATTTTTCTTGTTGATAAGGTCCCTGTTGGTGAAAATATCATCACAGACGTACTCGGTCAGTAAACTCTGCGTTCACCAGTTAACTTTTTGTTTGCAGGTGAGTACTACGGAGAAAGTTGTCCAGCCTCCGACAATAATTGTAAGTTTCTATTTTCATCTCAAAGTAGGTGGTTGTGTAGCGTAGACTAGTTCTCTGGTGTTGTAGTTTGATTGTGTGAAGTTCCTTGGATTAGCAGGACATTTTATTTTGTTGTCATCCTAGTATAACGAAGGGTATTGCTCACGATAGTCTAACAAACCGTAGTCATAGTTCACACCGGTTCCTCTACTTTTTATTTGTTACTTAGTTACTCAGAATTCCGCTGAATTTTCTTAGCCTCGGCTGCTATAAGTTCTAATCGGATAATCCCTTTGAACGTCAACAGGCGCACAAACATTTTGAAATGTATTGGAATTTTGAGATTGTGAAATGCTCAAAAATTCTCGGTTTGTGCCAACTTCATTTTACGCGTGTCCAAATAGCCTCCAGAAAAAGAAACAGGCGGCTCACACCATCTATCAACCTTCCGAATAGGATCAAGGTAAAAATACTCTGAAGTCGTGAACTTGGTCACGTAGTCGCGCCATGTATTTTTCAGATTAGATTCCTCCGGATAATGAGCTGTTTGATGGAAGCGATATCTTATCTGTATCTTACCTAACCGTTCTCGGCTATGATGTAGGACCTTCAAAAATTCAATCTGGAGCCACTGTTCATCGAGCATTGTTTGTAATATTATTGAATAAAATTTGAAATTGTTACATAACTAATCCAGCTGTGGCAGAAACTCGTAAGAAACCCAATGAGAAGGCATATTGTTTTCCCAATAATTATGTGTAAGGAGGAATGATGAGTGTGTGAGTACCTGCTCACTTTCGCCATTGCGTATAGCCTTTCGGCCAATAATTCCAATGAAGTTTCAAACATCATTAAACAACCGTGTTCCGGGTTGAATTGTTCTCGTTAATGTCACTCAGAAACGTGAAAGAATTTGGGAAAAATATAATGAAATTAATATAATGAAGTAAATTATTCTAATTTGAAACAAAAATCGAAATACTAGTAAATAAAACCAAGTGTATAACTGAATGCGCCACCATGAACTTTTTTTTTATAAGAAACGAGGCAAGAAGTTAATAATTTGAGATCCGACCCTTATCGATAGACCGATAAATCCGAATCACCTTGATGTGAATCCGACGCGAATAAACCCTAATATGGGCGGGGGGGGGGGGGCTCACCTTCTTATTCCCTGAACAATTGAAAGTTGTAACCATTGATTTACACAGGCAACCAGTCAGAATGTCCAGTACCGTCGGAAACTACAAAATATAAATCAACTGAGGGACCCCTAATACGTTTGCAGTCATTCTGACGGATAAGGGCCTTGTGGCACCCTCGTCAAGACTTGTGATGTACATCAACCCGTCATACGAGAGAATTACGACCTTGTTACTGTTGAGCTTCTCACCTGGACTTTCACATCTAATGCGTAAAAGAAGTAGGAATCCCCAGACTTGATGGAAATGAATTTACGAACCCAAAACTGGAAGTGATGTATCGTAAATATGATGATCAAATTTCTTCTTTTCCCTGATACCCTCACTGAAAATGTAATTTTTACTAGGGAATTAAAGGCTAACCAAAAAAGCATCTTTGTCTCTGAAGGACGCTTGAAAACTTTTTTTTGAATATTCGCCGCAGGTCGTTATCATCTGTGACACTAACTTCGCAAATTCACTGAACTGCGCCGAGAACTGAAGGGGAGCCTGACCAATAATATTGACCCACTCGACTTTGATGAGAGTTGATGAACCTCTTTTTCCCGATAAAAACTCCTAACGAGAAGGATCATTACCTACACTTGGCGGTGGCGACGATCTCAACAACTTTATCAGATTTAATGAAAAGGCCACCGTCCATAACATTGTAAACGGTTCAGATTGGATCGGAACACGGTGATATTTTAGAGATTGGAGGAAGTGTTTATAAACAGCGCGTTGTTGACGTTTAGAAAATTGCCCGACAATCAGCGTTCGCCAAGAACGAATGGAAATGTAGTGAGTGTAAATTAGATTGAAATCCAAGATTTCGTGAACGATTCAAACAGATTAGGCGAAACGAATGAGCTTTGATTTGATAGATTGTAATATTACTCATAGGAAAATTATTGCATGCGAGTGCAGTAACTCCTTGACATTCAAAAAGAACTATAAATCGTATTAGTTGTGTGTGTTTGTTTAACATTACGGGAAGAGCCTCGTACATCATGTATGACAATAACAACAACGCACACACTCGTTGATGCCAATGGGGAAAACTGATAAGAAAAATATATTGCTCTGTTAAGGGGACATGAAGAATTCTCGGAGTGGGGGCTATTAAGGGTGGGAGGGACAACACATCAATGTGTGGTGGAGCTGAGTCTAGTATGTATGCGGCTCAGTTGGAAGCGGAGCACGTATTTGTGGCGGGAAAGGGACAGTGGAAGATATAAGAAAAACGGGAGTTCAGGCGTGGAACGCCAACTTCGACAAGCATATGAGGCGCGTCAATACTGCCAGAGGAAAGCTCATAAAGGTCTCAGGTTGCAGAAAATGACTTTCCGGGATAAGTCGTTGTACTAACTCAACTTGTGAAATGTACATTGAAGACCATGTACGGCAGGAGGGCTGGATGGTTATGATCGATTAATCCACATAGTTCGAGCTATTATTGCTGGAAGGTGGTACGATGAGAACGAGCACTCAGACGGATGGGAGGACGAACTCTTGAGAATCAGGCAGCAAGGACTTCAAGACTGCCTTGAAGAGAGTTCTCGATCAGTGGCATTTCTACGAAAATCAGGTGCTGGACACCCCGTAATACATCATGATATGATAACGTATCCTTCTGACGTCGAGAAGACACGACGCAGGGACACATGATCCCACTACGTAAACGCAAGGCAGCCAATGAGGAAGTTGCGGAACCACCGAGGGCCTGTATACCAAGAGATTGTTTTTGATGTGACTTTTTCTTAGTTACTGGTCTTTTAATGACGGAGAAACACCAAGTTTGTACGCATTAGAGATCGAAGATACGTCATTCCCCTTCATCTTGTCTATTATGCCTATTAGTTTGTTTTCAAGTAAATATTTCTCGCAATAGTCATAGGTGATCAACACTATCTTTTGCTTCGGGAACGCCTATTGAAACCTTCGGTAGAATATTCCTCTTATTCTTTGAGCCCATTAAATTGTTAGCCCTGTTGGAAAAAAGATTCCCCGTCATTAAAAGGTCTTGTCTTTTGGTGGAAGATTTCGCTCGAGGGTCTCGTGTAATTTGAATGCTCTCAAACGAAACTCAAGTTGAAAGATAAACAACGTTCTCGAACAGGGGAAGACAAAACGTCGCATTTTTCGACGCCTTAACTAGTTTAAGGTGTTTAGCTATTCTCGTTCCTTTTTAGCGAGTTCATGTCCTGACCGGAATTCATTCGCCGTTATCATTGGCAGTGCATTCTATGACACAATGAAGGAATAGATCTGCTCAAGGTCATCCTCACTTTCTTTGAGTAGGTAAAAGTTCAACTAAACTAAAAAAATTAAATCATGACTTTTGAACCTTTACGTTTGAACCAAGTGTCCACCATTCCCTTCAAAACCAGCTCAACAAGTACGAGCAAAGGTTCAAATTAGTGGCTGGCGGTTTTATCTCACCACATTCCCGGCCTTCCCCGTCAACATGCCATGCCACCTTGTCCTGTCCGAGTCGTATGGAGTCGTTGGAGCCGATCAGCTCGTTCTTCTCGTCGAAGAGTCTAAAAATAGCGTGCGAATACCCCTTCGAGCCCCTTTTCGACGTCTAGAGTTCAAGGCTTCCCAAGGACCTCTCCAGTCTCGGAAACAGGTTTCCTATCCCAGAATCTCCCTCTTTCTTTTTCTTTCTTATTCCTTCCTTAGTGAATTTGTTGTGAAGCTGCGAACTCACCTTCGACTCACTTTCTCGACTACGGGAGCTTTGTTCTATGGAGCTATACCCAAACCAATGATTAGAGTCGATTTTATGTTGTACTCCGATATCAAAACCCTTCATTGGGGTCGATTCATGACTTGTGAATAGATTGCTAAGTGGATTCATCGTGTGATTTCGTTCTATGGTTTCTATCCTCCATTTATACATTTCGAGCTTCGAACTTTTCTCCGCGTGACTTCAAATCATGGTAAAAACAAAATTTACTATCATGTATCTTGAATCGAGATGATGGCCATTTTGCGTCGATTAACAATATCATCTGTATTTGGTCCATATCAAGACGAATAGGGGATTCCCGTCATCCGACAAATACGATGTTAAATCACTCAGAAACCCACTGTTATCATACGTCACCTCATGTCTCTCCTCATAGGAAGTATATGTGGACCAAGTGGATGATGTAGCTCGTCACGTCCACAGCTAAGTTTTATCTACTTGAATAATAGCCCAGTCGAGTTATCTATGAACGATCATTATGTGAACTTGGCGTATAGTAAAGTGCTGACGCGCGGAAAACCGGAGGTTAACGACAATTCAAGATGTTTGAGAATGGTGGGATATTCCAAGGGTGGTTGACCTCAGCCTGGGCTACCGTTCGAAGACTGAACGCCGCTGAGCTAGTACCCTAACATCTAAACTCATTTTGATGATTAGGTCCGCCATTTCAATATTCCTGGTATCCCGATTGAACGTTGAGTCCTCACGGCCGCATGTCGGTCATGAGATCGATAAATATTCTGAGCCTCTGTCGGCTGAAAGAACAGGAAGGAGACCATTTGTTGGCTCAAAACAAAACGATTAGTTGGTGACAATCGTGTGAAAGAAAAAGTTTTTTGAGGTTGTTGCAGCAGCTACTTCCTGTTGGGTGAGCAATGCGAGTGGAACCAGCCACTGAAATGATGACGACAAACAATAAAGTATAAATTAGGCCAATTAAAAGCCAGGCGGGACAAAGAAACTTTCCTCCTTCCTCTTCGCAGACTTCTCACGACTCTCCAAGTGAAGGTGTTGCTCTAGATCAAGATTTGAAGACCGGCGCTTTCCTTCAAAACCGACCGAAGAAACTCCTGCTCGAGCCTCAGAGAGGAATGGGGAAGGGTCTTGGCATCAAACTATGTTCTAACTTGATCTTGACGTCCAATTTTCATCCGAATTTCAGGGCAACTCCCGCCGCCTCTTCCTGGTGCTGTTCGGGACGAGACTTGCGGGGTAATTGGCAATCAACGGGGCTGTTTCCATCGAGCCTCAAAGGGAAGGGATTAGCATCCATAATAAACGCTCGCTTACCGTATAACCAGTCCGGTACGCCGGCAATTTCTCCAATATTATTGCTGCCGTTTCGTCGGGTTTAAATCGGTAATATTTCATTTCGACCGATTTCGATTATTCAAGGAATAACCAACCAAAACTATTTCAAAGGATTTTACGAGTAACGATCAAACCGATTTATTCTGTAGATGAGTAATGAGCCTGCACTAATGTTGTGATACATTTTAATTGCCTTATAATATGAGCGTAACGTTATGTCGTCGCTATGCTAATACCATAGGCGGGCCAACAAGAATATGCGCCGCTGTTTGAAAATGTGGGCAGCCACTGTACGAGGCTACGTAGTACGTTGATGTTCCTTTGTATTTAACCCTGCTCAGAATACGTATTATTCGAATTGTTTACTCCCTTAGATGGTTCCGCGAATTTTGATTAATTCTTCCTCATCTCTAGAAACCGTTTCTCTTTGAAGATGTCGGGAGCCTCTCTGTGTATGAAGCTTTCACTCTGCTCACTCTCCTGGCATAAGCGTACCGAAGGCTTTCAACAAACCAAACACTACCTTTGACCTTTCCAGATCCGACAGTTTCCATAAAAATGATCTCAGCTACCAGCGACGCGTAAACAATGTGCCGACAAACAAGTAGAGCGCACGTTATGTTGAGGGGATTTTAATTGAAAAAAAAAAAAAAAAATCCTTTTTCACAGAAATGTCGATAGGGCTTGATTTTCATTTTGTTCTTTCTTTTCTTCTAATAAGGAGCCCTGAAAAACATTGTAGTATTAAAATTCTTCTTCTCTTTCATACTGAGTTAAAAGAAGTGTCCAAGAGTCGTGCGGGGAAGAGAATCGTCGTTTACTACTCTTCATATTGTAAATAAGTTTTCTTTTCACTTCCTAGTCTCACAACAAAATAAACTATGTTCTGGGCTATGAAGAGAACAGGCTGGTGCCAGTTTCCTTTTTTCCTCACCGTCGAGACGAAGAATTGAGCCGCATCGATAGTGCAAGAAAGTCTATTTAGCTCGCGTATTCGTACCTGCCGTGGAACGAATTCGTCCACCTCGTGGATTTTACATAGCGACTTTGTTGATTCTGCCTGGGGAAATGACAGGAGGACAACTCAAATCCGTTCAGAGTTGGAGACGAAAGTAGACTTTGCCCATAGAGTTGTCGACAATGCAACAGGTTTTCACGACTCCCCGTCCTTCCATTTTGGTCATTTTCTCTCTATCAACTCTCCTCCAGTTCAGAGTTCTATCAAAGTGAAGGTAACTGGTTCTGTTATCCTTTGAGAGCTGCAGATGAGAATCTAATCAACTTGAAATGAATAGAGTTCTACCTCTTTTATACGAGGTATCCAAAGTTTCTCTTCAAACGACAGAACCCATTAAGTTGAAGTTAGAAGAAGAGAAAACTCGGAAACCGTTTTATACTAGGTGGTCTTTTTCCCCTCTTTTCTCGTCTCCACTGTAAAAATGGCTTTGTTCTGAATTGACAGCCATCGAAGTCAATTCTTTCTGACGCCCAAGTGAGTAAAAACTCTAGATTAGGATAGAAAAGACCGCTTTCGGCGGAAGTTCGAGTTCCGAGTGTCGTAGACAGCTCGCCCTTATCACTCCCTGCTTCTGTCAAAGTCTCGAAGACATTGAAGTGAGTGTTATTTTCGCACAATTACCTATGCAATGTGGAAGAAGAAAAAGCATACTTACATCGACGTGAACATCGACTCTAAGCAAATCATCAAGTTTCAGTGCTCTAATCCCGTTTCAATTCTGCGTTCCAAACCACTCCTTCGATCCAGTCGAGATAGCAATAGGTCAGCCAACTTTGGGGTTACTGCTAATCCAAGGAGCTCAGTATCCTGGTCTCAACTAAATATACGGAGACAATAATTTACTCAATGCTCGCTTACAGTTTCTAAAGTGTGGTATTTTACCGTGTAGCAGTTAAGCTTTCCCAACGGGACTATCGAAATCCTGCGATGTGCAAATACTCCCGAAAATCCGTGCGTGGGAATGACGAGGGTCGACCTGTGTTGGCGCCAACGGTCCGTACTCAATAAGAGCAGTCCTCAGATCTGCGGCTGGATCTCGGCACCTATAATGTGGAATCTGGCTGAACGGGTTTTATTAACCTTTTCTCTCGTTCGGACGTCACTATTCGCCTTTACCTTTTCGTCTAGAAGTAGGTAGGTACATATAATTTAAATATTATTCACCCACGTCATTTCGTTCTTACGTGTTTTCAACTCTTGTTAAGAGGGAACGAGCTCGTTCCATGTTATGGTGTAGTTGAACAACGCATATATTTCGAACAACGGTTGTACTCCTTTCTTGTAAGTCCTAGTTAGCCTTCTGATGATAACAGTCAGATCGTTTATCGATCTAGGGCTCTAAATAAGGTCAAGCATTAAACATATTCGGTTTAGAGGGTATTAAAACACTGCGTACACCCCTTGGTAAACTATGGAATTGCAGGTGGCCTACAGCACCTACCTACAAGAGCTATTGCTTCCTTGCATAAGGATTCTTAGAGAGGAACACGTAGTTGACGTGTACCCCATATTACTTTATACTCGTACAAGCTTTTTTTTTTTTTCAAAATTATATTTGATTTAATTGTCGTAATTTATTTATACGATTTTTTTTATCGACTAACAGGTCGTTTTGATTTTTTCTGATTAACTGGCCGTCCATTACGTTACAGTAAGACATTTCAGATCGACCGTTGAGTTAATTTTTACGTAATGAACAATCAAGAAATTTCAGAATTACGTATTTGATGATTTTATGGAGGTAGAGACAGAAAATGTTGAATAAATTCTTCTAATGGCATTGTAGCGTGAAAAACGCATCACGATGAATTGGCAATTTCATGTGCTAAATAGGAGGGGGTTGACATTTGGCATGACTAAATGGGCTGAATAATTAAGGAATAATAAACCAAAATAATCTGATTTATTTATATATTACCGGTCTTCTAGGACTGCGTTCGGACTAATTATTAAGTGAGAAGTCCAAAATAGATTGTCGAATTCGTACAAACAAAATGTGCGTCAAGTTTTTGACAAATCTACTTAATGGCGGTTTTTTTCAACTCTCCCTGGGGCTGGACTCGCCGTACGTCATTGACCGACGCAACGCCATGAACGATGTTTATCTCCCGTCTCGTGTTTATCCTGTTGAGTATTTGTTTTCGTTTCTGGCCTCTCGAAAAACAAAAACAAAACCGCCCGACTCGCTTGAACTTTAACGTGACAAATCACCGTTGACGGTGCGCAGTAGAAATTCCTTGCAGGGCAGAAGATGACTGAGATGAATTTGGTAGCTTGCGGTATTTCCCCTATCCACCCCCTCGCGAAGATTGTTGGCGCCGTTTAGTATCCGGTTCTGAGCGCGTCATCAGTTGTCCTACAACATTCCGATACAGTTTCAATATAACACTTACTCATTTGTATCCGGGATCGTAGAACGGTGCGACTGTTTTGGAAGCCAGTGACTCGTCGAGCTACGACTAGCAACTTGGTGACCCTTGATGTGTAGTGATGACGACTTTGTGTTGTCCAAATTAACCAAATTAACTAGAAAATGTGAAAATGTTGGGCTGTGCAGAGATCCGAGTATTGTCAATGTTCTATGAGACAACGTTTGTCAATCATCGATAAAGTTCCTTAGAATAGACGTGGGATTTCCTTCAACACGAGTCACCCGTTTCCTTTCATGAGAAATCGTTTCTTCTACGACCTGAAATTTTGGTTTTCACCTTCGTAGTTCTAGAGACCGCCAGCTAGCGGAAAGCGGAAGGGAAAACCGAGGCAATTGTGTTGATGCAATGGAGCGTTGAGCGGTTTTGACCGCGTTGACAATCCTCATGAATATGGGATGGCCCCGAAAGGATCGCCTTGCTCGAGTTGACATTTCCATAGTACTCCCCTCTTCCCCCAACCCCCTCGTCACTCGACACCGGCTATAGTATTTGTGTTTGCTCGACCACCAGGGAGTGAGGGCGTCCCAGCGGAAAGGATGGAACTTGTTTGGGTCAATTTTACGTTCCGACCGTCGTTAGGTGTCTTATAAATACAATAACAGCGTTTGAACGACTGAGGACGTCACCTTTCATAAATTCACTGTCCCTTGTGAGTTACAGCAGATCTACATGTCCTTGACCTTAACTCCGAGTAGGTCATAAGTAGATTATTTGTGCCGATATATGAAGGTACACTGGAGGGTATTTTTTTACCACAAAAGTCTGGAAGGTGTGAACAGAAGGACTTACATACGAGCATTTTGGCATGAAGAGTCCACCCACAAACTTGATTTTCACTATTTTAAAGAGTCAATTGTCAAAACATTTGAAGGTAACATGAATGCAACCCTAAAAGCTGGCACCCGTCGGATCAGACGACACTCACTCGTTGCCAAACCACTCAAATTATTCTCGTACCATCAATGAAACTATTATTTCACCCAACCTTGGGCTCATTGCTTCATCTTACCTTCTAAGCCCACCTTGACAGCAATTTGAATCACTCGTTGCTGCCCCTCCTTGTCAATATGTACAAATGACCAAAACTTCTGACGCATTAGTGTGTAATATGGGTCACAGCTTAGAGTATATTTGAACGTTGAAGGGCAGAAGCTCACAACAACGTTATTTAAAGAGCACTTAGAGCGTCGTTATGGGCATGCATTATTAATATGTGACTTCCCAAGAGTTTTTAGTCAAGAGTGCCTAGCGTATCAAGATGGTTTTCGAACTCGTCTTAAAATGCATTGGATTGTCTCCACAGCTGATTAGAAACGAGATGAAACCTTGTTCAGTTCGAATTCATTGCAACTTTTAAGTACGAGTACCTACTTCATTCAGTCTCGGGATTTTCAGCCGTTCAAATGAGACATTATTTAGTCAGATACCGTACATGAATAAATCTCCACTGTAAGTGGATTCTCCTACAACAGAATCCTGCACAGAAAGCAGCAGGGTTGCTCACTTGATAGCTCCTGAAGGTTTTTATTTTATCTAACTGGAATGTGCCCTCCGGAGACTTCAACATTATTTTACTGAGTATGAATAAAGCCTTTGTCGAACGAGGATGAAATTTGTTTCAAGTGATTTCCCAAAGGTGGTTATCCTTCAGAAATTCACGATTCATGTTGTAAAAATAAACAAAAAATGCTGGAGATTCCTCTGTGATGTTGAAGAATAAATAATTATACGAACCCATACGCTATCAATTCTGTGTCCGGCGATCGGGCTGGAATGTCATGAGGGCCTGGATAGTCGTTAAAAGAAAACGAAATCTCGAATTTGAAATCTCCACTTTCAAAGAAATGCATAGATGAAAAAGGCTAAAAATCTTCCCGCAATGGTACATTATAGCAAATTGTCACGTAGACCCTGAGTCACCCAGTATTCGCGACCGTTCGTTCGTTACGTAAACTGGCTCACTCGGACTAGTGAAGGTCGGTTACGAAATTTGTCAAAGCTTCTTCGAAGACTCACGCGTAACTTTTCTCTGAGCTACCTAGTCCGTTTGCATCTCATCCGGATCAACAAACTCAGATGTGAGCACTCTTGGAAGGTGCTCTCCTCTGATAGTTAGGTTGAAACAATTTTTTCACTTAGAACTGCAAAGGGCGTCTTTGTTCAAGCGCTCCACTCAAGGCAGCTCTAAGCTAGTGGAATGCGCATAAAAGTTGGACATTGACGTCATCAGGAGAGAAATTCTCGCCTCCGTACTCTTACATATTACTCAGGTTTTCTAAGAACGAAGCCTCGAAAGAGTGTTTCGTATTCCCCACTGCCTTCTTTGGCTACGGCCCTGAGGTGTCCATTGATATTAATTCTTTGTGTTCAAGAACCCTCATTTGTTCACACTATTCCGGCCATGTACGTAGAAGGGCCTCCGGAGAAGAAAAAATCAGCATCCTCCACCCACGTTCGTTTTTTTTCCAAATAACCCTTCAATCTTTTAAAGCGTTCAACAATAAATCTACCTCCCCGGAAGGCAATTTTCGAGCCTCAATCTGGCGGGGAACGCGTCGGAAAGGATCGAAGGATGGGAGCTGTAATGGTGTCGCTATCTCAAGAATGTTGCCCAGCCGTTTCCCCCGATTACGATGTTCTCAGCTAGCCCTAAAGCGAGTGACTAGTGGAAAATGCTTTATATAGGATATGAGGGGGGGAGGGATGAGTGACGTATTATGTGCGTGGTATGCTTGGGAAAATAATGCAGGGAGCCATCAGAGCTGTTTTCGGCAAATATTCCCGGTTCTAAATGTATTCTCGCTAGATTTTTTATATTTTTTCTAAATTCACATTCTAAATTCAAAAAACTGTTAACAGTCTTGATGTATTCATGGTCTCATTTAATTCCTATTACCATCCCCATTCGTACAGTGCGATGTTGCGATGAAGTCCGTACAAACAAGACTCGAGGCGCCATAGTTGACGTCGACGGGGTCAAAACCGAGTCAATTCTTCCACGAATGGCTCGCGGGGGCGTCAGTCAGAACTGTGAGCCAACTCCGGAGTCGTAGTTGTTCGAATTCTTCTGATTTAACTTGAGTTTAATTCTCTGAGCTCTCTCCGACTAAAAATATTACTCTTCTAGGAATGGCCTATTACTAGGTTCGGAAAAAAAAAATCATGAAATGTCAGGCTTTTTGATTTCAACTTCTATGAGTTTTGTCCGCAAGGTCCGTCTAATCAAAATGACACGCCGTCTGTATTAGTATCGAATATAAGGAAATGCCGTGAGTTGTTTCGCTGTCCGGGCCGAAAAAATGTCTTCAATAATGTATAATTTGGGACGTACTGTGTTCAAGTGGCCACCAACGTAGGAAGGGCTTATAATTAAATGTATACTATTTTCACAATTATTATGTTTGCGATTTTTCGGGAATCATGTTTTCTACAGTAATGACGCGGAATACCGCATTCCAGAAAATGATTGTATTTATGAGTAGAAACGAGTGTTTTGAATTGCGTAGGCCCGCTCTTATTCATTTTTCAACTTGCCATTTATAAATACCATAGAAATACCCCCCCCCCCCCCCCCGGAGTGCATTTTTCATCTAGAATAATTCCCTAAACCATAACTCGCTACGTGTTCGTTGTTAGGCAGGGTTATTATTCCATCTAGTTTTATAAAGAACAAACACAAAACAAATTTTGACAAAACGAGAAAAAAAATCTGTGATACTGATAGTGTGCTCATCCTTGTTATGGGTACAGATGTAACTTGAAACATTTGGAGCAAACGCCTTGTAACTCCTACCTGGTTAACTCTGTATCTCCTTCTATGAGTGTGAGGGGATATAGAAAGGAAAGGACGGCTGTAAGGAGAGGTTTTGGCCCGTTTTGCGAGAACTGGCTCCTACGCCTCTGTATACTGTATACAAATGCTGTGTTGATGAATACTGTACTCGGAATCTGTTTATAATGAGGCGTGTAGTACGGATTTCTCTCTAGAGAAACTACTTCTCTAAAAATCACTTTAAAACTTTTGTATGTGTTTGTATGAACTGTCTCATTGTGCCATTATCCGTTATTCCATTTTCGCCCGTATTTATAATTCAGTCAATGAACATCGTCTGTTTTGAGCCAAAATTCTCCTCACTGCGATCGTTTGTGCCTCTTCTGTGCCTCCCGTTCGTCCGTGGTCCTTCCCCACGACGAATCGGCCAGCGGCCCCGGGATCTCCTGCACCGGTCCTGCTCCCCGCTCCGCCTCATCCCTCCACCGGCTCCCCCACCGCGCCTCGCCCCCTTTATAAACCTCACCCCACGATCCCCACCAGCTCATTTCGGCCCGGCTTTCAGTTAAGGACTGTGTCGAATCGTGACAATTAGTTTGTGTTATTTCGTCGTTCCACGCGCGCTACCGAGTTTCGATTTACGTTTGGTAAATCCCATGATTTTATAACATCCTGCTGTTATGGTTGTGTTCGCCGGAATACGTCGCCCCAAGGTACGTTCATCTTCATCTTCGCTCATAACAGCATCTCGGGTAACGTAACAGCTAGTAACGTGGTAGTGTTCAGCTTCACGAACGTATTTCAATGGCTTATTATTTCTACCAAGCGTTACGTACATTTCCTATGACGACTCCACATCTCACAACGCCGATGAAAATAACAATCTCTGTCGACACACAACAGGACGGTTTTCTTAAATGACATAACTGGTGCTAATGCCATTTACAAAAATGCATTTCGAACACACCCTTTTACAATATTCTTACTTCAGCGTTCAGTTCAATTCCAAATATTCTATATTCATCATTGAAACGGCCTTTATGAATCGGAATGGTTTAATGGTTAAATGTTCATGTTAGTTAGTGATGATGACCTAGCTGTCGAAATCGATTAAACCAGTGTACTCATTACTTTTGGTGGAGATAGATTATCAATAGACACCTCCGATTTTTATTGAATTGGGTTTCCACAGCCTCGCCGTGAATGATTTTATTCGTATCGGAATGGTTCCATAACAAAAGAAAACGCCATAGTCAATTTGTTCGGGAAAACACTAGTAAGTTTTTATACTAGTGCACACGAACAGAGTTGAAAATTCACCTGTTATTGAATATGGAAAACGCTGCTGATTATTCCTCAAGGGAGGTTCTGAGTGAACCTCGCTCGTGTGGAGAATCGTATCATACGCCTAGGCATCGAAAAATTTCAAAAATCTATTCAATACTATGCTTCACTTTATTCTGAGTCGACGGAGCCCATTAAAGTGGGTTTTTAACCTGACGGCGAATGGAGATTTTGGTTTTTGGAATCATCTCTTTTCAAAACAAAAACAAGTGTAATTTCTCCCCCAACTTAGTACGAATACTTTGTCTCGTTCTATTGATTATTTTTCAAACCTTCAACCTAGGTTGGGATATGGGAAGCCGTAACTGGTGACATGTCTGGATTTAGGTTTAGTGCATTGACTCCTCGATTCCTCCAGGTGATCACAAAATAATGACATTTTCAGTCGTGACAGTTCATCTGTAAAGGGTCCTTAACTCAATTTCCGTAATACGCGCAGCGGTCGGTTTGTTTGTATTGGGATATACGCGGGCTCTTTTCATTACCTAATGGATTTATCAATCCAGCTCTCATTATTATCTACCGTAATGCGCTGAATGGATGCTCTCAATCGCATTGTATCCAATTACGGTACGAGGACCGGTCTCTTAATAAGCTCAAATCATCACCCTGATTTCCTCAATATAGTCTCATCAAGGATTTATAATTTAAACAATACACTCTTACAATTTCTTTGGATGAGTCCTATTCGGTGGGAAGGGGATATATTAACTGCGATGTCTACCAGTGAGGGACCCAAACAATCGCTTTTTAGAACCGTTTATTTCCCTCCTGAGCCTCAATAGAGCTGATAACCTTTTAGTTCCGCCCGATCGTAATTCTCAGACACACAGCGCTGGGCACGATCCTTTCTCTCAATGGGTAAATACCCAAAAATCCTCAGCCTCCGTTGTTGATAGTGTATTTGAGCTCCATTCGGCATCAGAAATTGGAACCGGGCTCAATTCACTAGAATAACCTACATTGGTTGTGACAATTCAAATCGTATGATTTGCTTTAATAATATATGACAGTTATACTCATCTCCTGATCCACAGACTGTGGATCTAATTGGAATCATAGAAAATCTTTGAAAGGAGGTCGAAGACACATTCTGGTTGTCCAATGTTATCGTTGTCAGTCAAGGGTCGTCTTGAAACTACTTGGATTTTGTTGAGAACTAAGTCGTTATCATTTGAAGGGTTGATAATAATATTGCTGAGTTAAAACCTCAAATTATTAACAAGTAAACAATTGAATCATCAGATTACTAGAACTCACCGGGTTTTAGAAGCTCATAAAGCAAGAACACAGATGGGTAGATTCCTTTTTAATAAGAAACAAAGAATATTCACAGAAAAAGGTACAACATGGAGCTCGAACAGCGCATGTGTAAAAATCATGGGTTGCAGAACACAAAATCATATAGAACACTGCCATCAGAATATGTAGTTCCCAATTAGGGGTGAAACACAAATTATGAAGCCTTGAATAACAACAAGCTATCTCACTCAGTTAATTGTGGAATAATCCTTTAAAATACTTGCAATATCAATATTAAGTATAATACAAATATTCATTGCTAGATAACACAATTATTTCATGGCTTAGCATGATTTGGTATCCCTAGGCTGCCTCACATCCAGTGACAGCTGACAGGCCCAGTCATGGCGTCACTAGAGGAGAGTAGGTAGTGGAGTGGGCAACAATATTTCAACACTCCCTCCACCACGACATCTAGCCTTCTCAGTCCTCAAGACATAATTAGGGTGTCTTAACACACAGTAATTTCTTTCACATATGATATTATTGGACAACTAAATTGGTCATTGACAAATGGTACATACCTAGTTGAGATTTATAAGCATATACATGAGAAAGCACATACAAATTCATATATTCCTGCATTAGAGCAATGATCAATCAACAGATTCACTTAAACAGTTTATGGAATCTAACATCAAACACACAACAACAAAGAAAAATCTGCAAGCTGGTCTTCAGATTTCACCTAGTTTATATTTACATAGCTCTTTTAAAAATTCTTCTTTGACAGGTCAACTTTACAATATACACAAGCATTCAAGAGTGACACTGAGATTGCACGCTTACAATCTCGACACTAATTACAATGCCAACAGAAGGGTGGCACACAAGAGATATTTCTATGTATGTAGGTACAAATATTGCTATATTTGCCATTTCCCTGCAAGTGCCACTCATGGCAATATACCACATGTGCTTTCCAGTTTGCCACATGACAACACCCCCAAATACCCCAATGACAAGTCCAGAGTTGCACTTACCATTAGTGGCATTTGTGCCAAGTGAAGCATCAGTAAAGCTCACAATATTGTCACTAGTGCCAGCAAACACAAGCCCTAGATTGGCAGCACCTTCAACCATTTTAACATTTTGAACATACATTCTTAATCCACGACTGTCAAGTTAGCCTGCTTACGACTAACAAAAATTTTAATGGAAAGGAAGTCAACATCAGATTGAATGCCTGGAAGTGTCCCATTCTGCACATACAGTAAGGACCCAATAACATCCCTGTACCTAACAGATAGGAACACTGACAATTTCAAGATAATAGTTAGCCAGAATATGCAATAACCTTTAGGTTTATGAAGATTGTCTGCTTCTCAATATTATGAGTGATCTCAAATCCAAGATATTTACAAGGTATACCCAAAATGTTTATCTTAAATTATTCCTTGTTCATTTTTGTTTTCATAATTTGATAAGCCAGAGCTTCAAAAGAGGCTGCAAACAATCATCATCACAGATCAGTAATAATGCAAGATTGTCATAATTATCCCAGCAGAAAAGGCAAAGTGCTCTTTTAAAAAGTGAATATAGCTGGAAACCTATATTTTTCATGTAAGCGCTGAACCGCTTTGTATCACAATTATGGAGATATTTTTAATCCATACAGGGATTGTACCAACTCACAAACATGCGTTTGTCCGAGCCCCTCTGGTACGTCAGTCAGTTCAACCACGCCCTCAGAAATCTCCATATACACTACCTTTTCCAGCTCACCATAGAGAAATGCTGTCATTACATCAAGCTGGGATAAGTGCAAGTTTAGTTTAATTGCTGTAGACAATACCAATTTTACGTCTACCAGCCTAGAAACAGGTGCAAAGATTTCACTTTCATCGTAAAAATTAGTCAGCAAAGCCCCCAGATATATGGTGACTCTTGTACCGAAAATTCCATCAAATTCATTTTTACGTTTGTGCACTCATCATGCTTCAATTATTTTTGTTTTGGGAGGGAAGCGCAGCTACCAAAACATAACGCCAGGTTCCGTTTTCATCATGAGCCTGTAACTCATTAATCATAGTTAGTTCCAACAACCCAGACTCATAAGACCTGATAGCTTCTGTATACAAGGAGGGATCAACATAGAGGCATTTCTGCAGCGCCAGTTGAATCACTCACTTCAGTTCTCTGAGCATCATAGGTACATGTATCGTTGCAGTCAGATTTACGAAGCTCGAGAGCATCTAGTGATTTAGGGTAATCCTTGATGTGATCACCATATACTTGAGTTTCCATACACTTGTCACCACATGAACGAACCAGTGTTCTATGTAGTTCATTCAACAATACACAGCCTGATTCAATACACTCAAGTAAGTACGTTTTACTAAAATTTGAGAAGAATTTTGATTTAGGATTTCTGTAAATTGCTGCTGCTACGCATCCAAAACGCTCAATGTATTTCATACTGGGGCCTCACCATACAAATTCTTAAGGACTTAAGAAACCATTTGATGCATTTGGCATCTGATTTGTTTACGTGAACCACACAATCAAGTGCAAAGGACACAAAGTGCACAAGGAAAAGGACATTTTAGCAAAAAGAAGATTAACTCGTATCTTCTCTATTAAGATTCTGGTCAGACACTCTGCACATTCATTCAATTGAGGCGTTCCTGGTGATGATGAGGATAATTGCATTATTTTATTTTAGCACAAGGTGTTTCATTTTGGTTGTTCTGTACTCAAGACCTCCGTCAGTACATATTATGACAACAGATTCTTTAACTTTTACTATTGTAGCTATCACATTTAAGCCTCTCAAGCTGAGGACAAGGCAAACCTACTTTTTTATTTATCCCCTATGGCATATGCAGATGTATTTCTGGATGAGTCACATATGAAGGTTACAATGTACCTAGCACCTGTTCTAAAATCTGCTGGTCGAACTGCCCCAATTAAGTCCAAATGTAGTACTGCAAACAGTTTGTCAGTTCGTGTCCTAACAGTATTGTGAGGTTTTCTTGTTGAGTTTGCCACAGCACAGTCAACACAGTCTAAAACCTCGTTGCCAATTTTCAAACCCTTCATCTCAGGCACAAATTTACAAGTTAGCTCTAAATAGCACTTGGACCGATGGTTTAGCCTTAGATGCCACATTAACCCTAAGTTATCCTTCAGACTTGGTTTAAACATTTTATCTATTACAAACAAGTTCAGGTTGTGTAATGTAGGATATGATTGTAAGGAGGATTCAAGCTGCACAACTACTTTGGTAAGCTTTTCTGGATTACTCCCTCCCACTGACTCACCAGCTGGAGGTTCTAATAAATCTCTCCCTCCCACTAGGGCATCCCCAGGGTCAGACTCATTTACTGTGACCAAACAGAAAAACCTAGGTCTCATTCTCATTGGACCAAGGGTTTCCATACACTTTTGTAGATTTGTTGGACTCATTACTTCAAACTTAACCCACCAAAAGTTATTCTTGAAATTCCCATTTTAAATCACCTCACCAGTTGCCTCATTTATGAACTGCACAGAATTATCCAAACATACAACTTTCATACCCTGCTTGACTCACTTAACAAACAGAAGAAATTACTGAATAAGAGGTAAGGCATGGTGGATACAGAACATCCTCAAGACAAGGCTGTTGCCCGTTATTCACAGAGGAATTTCACCCTGCTTTGAACCAACAAGATTGGCAGTGTCACCCACTTTAGCACACTCAAAAGCCTGAGGGATCTGCAATGAATGACATTTGAAAGACAGTCTATACTTGATGGGAAATGCTCAGTTGCCCCTGTGTCAACTGCCATAACAACTTTCCTCAATTTACCTTCAGAGGCTGCAAGGACAGTATTAGTAGCTTTAGAAATTTAGTTGGCACTTGCGAGTGCCCTTCTCTAACCCACTAGCCCCAGTGGTTCCCTGCGCCTTCCTTTGGAAACCTCTTTCTCCTGAACCCTTAACAGCCAGGCAAGAATTCCCATGTTTAATTGGGCCACCCACTAACATGGCACCCAACCTAGATCCTCGAGACAAGGCAGAAATTTGTTCCTCTGTGGTCTCCGCATCGATCAACATTTCCTGAATCTCTTTAAGGGAAGGCTGTCCAGAGGAGTACTCTATTTTGCCATAGGTAGTTGTGTCCCTAATGGCCACTAAAAAAAAAAACTTGACGAACATACTGGTCGTTCATCATGTCAGGATTGAGTTTGTAAAGGTTTTTTTTGAGAGTCTTGGTGAAGCGCGTCACAAACTCAACTGCCCTCTCTGCTTTTTGATCAAAGAACATGGAGTTGAATTGTTCAACCAAAGCTGTTACATGCGAAAGTGAAGTGGGCTCAAACAGCTTTGACAATTTGTCCATCATCTCTTTTGGATGATCAAGATCTTGGAGGAGGTCAATGAAATAATCATCCATTGACGATTCAATAAAATATTTTACCTTTTTGGTAACAAGGGGCACTTCCTCATCGATAAAGCAGGCAGGGGTTTGCTCATTGAAGTCTAAAACAAATGAGCACTGCTGTTCATCAATTGAGCTTAGTACTCTCCTCTTCCAAGAACTAAAACCCTCAGAGTTTTCTAATTTAGGCTCAATAGTCCGAAATTTCAGGTTGTCAACCCTCTGGCTGCTAATAACTACTCTATCAAGGGAATTGTGATTATGAGTTACCTCCAACTTATCAAACCTCTTATGAGCATTGTTTTGCAGAGACAGGCGTTGATCGTCACACTCTTCACCATTCTCCGTATTTAGGGCCACAGAATTGTCAACTTCCATCTCCCTTAAACTGGAACCAGTAGTATCAGAGGCAATTTCTGGACAACTTCCAACAGATTGAGGTCACCACTTTGCCTGGGGTTAGCCATTGTTGATACCCAGATACACAAGTCCATTGAGATCTGAAAGGAAAACAGCTGTATCGACAGATAGGACAAGATCACACTAGCTGTGATTTAGACAGGAAGTACAAAGACATTCAGACCACTAATAGATTGTGAATCATTCATTCCTAAGCACCAGTGAGATAAGTTCACCCCAACTGTTCTCAACAGGTTGCTAGCATATTTCTAGTCTCGAAATTCTTATTTCAGAATCATTTCCATCCAAGCCATCATTTTATCCGTTAATTAAGTTGCACAATGGGTAAAGCGGTTGTGACAACACCATATTAGTCAATCCCCCTCATGTCATCTGTGACCCATGTTCTATCAACAGGTCTATTTTAATAAAGAGATGGGTTAACTATTAGAATCTAGGGCAGCGACATCAATGCTCAACACACCGACAGTGACAACAATCAACCGATGGCTAAGGATGGTTATAGATCCCTTTCAATCAATTGCCACCAACACCGATGCATCAACAAACAGCATCGCCGCCCCTGACTCCAAATCCCCACCATGAACTACTTTTAGTCCCATTAAATGTATAATCTAATATAATCTACTTTGAATGGAGGTAATTTATATTTTGAATAATTACAAAAAGGAAGGAGTTGAAAAGATTAGTTTTAAAGACCATTTACTGGGACATCTTGATAGCTTTGAGTTAAAATGAGCTAGTCAGATACCTGGCAGCGTCTGGCTAATACTTATAACCCCTTGAATACTCAGGGGTTCTTGATGCAAACGGACAGGTGAACCCTTTCACTCACTAACTGAAAGTACAAGTCATACTGGCCAACTACCACTTATGGCGTAAGATAACATGAGGACCCATATAGGAAATTCAAACTGCTCAGTGAGGATTTTACATACCAGATTATAAGGTTCCTATAGCCCCTTTACCCAAGCTCTCCTAGCTATGGCTATAAGTCGAGTGTGGCCCTCTGTGAGCTGTATGCCAACAAACTCACCCGGGTACCCTAGGCGCTGGAAAGTATCCACCAGCACGGAAAACACTGGTTTTCTACCTAAACCTTAACTTGCGGTCGACCAGGCAAGATAGTTACATCCAACTTGGGCTGATACACTTCTATTGTCATCGCACACTCTGTGTTCAGGATCTGCTGGGCAACAGATTCTGAACTGACATGAAGAACTTGCTTGAAAACCTAGATGTTATGGCACTACCATGTCAGGTGGAACTTCTGGATTTAGATCAAGAACGGCCCGTCGACCGTCACACAGATCAAAAATCGTGTTATCAATTTGACGTTCCCTTGTAGCGGACTGTTTACATACTACCGAGGCTGGTAAAAATCCAGAGCCAAAGCACCAAAAACCGACATACCGACACCAAAAACAATCGACGGATAAGGATGATAAGGCGATGTCCCTATTCTCGATCCCTACAAAGTCGATAGTATCAAAATCGATACATCAGCAGTCAGAGCCGCCGGCTCCAAACCACAACCCCGAAATTAACGAGAACACCATTCTACTGTACAATACTATATTCTACACAGAACTACATTCTACACAAAACTACATTCTAACTAAAATACTGTGCAGTGAATACTTCAAGAGTAGAAAGGCTACCAACTGGTAATCGCGAGATTCGCGATAATAATATTCTAAGGAAGTCCGCCACTCGTCAACTGAGAAAAATCCTCACTGAGCCATTTCCAAGGATTGAAAAATAAATGGCAAACTAAGAGCACAAACTCATTGCATGAGGCCGTTGTCTTTCCGGATCCGTGCTGAGTTAAAACCTCAAATTATTAACAAGTAAACAATTGAATCATCAGATTACTAGAACTCACCGGGTTTTAGAAGCTCATAAAGCAAGAACACAGATGGGTAGATTCCTTTTTAATAAGAAACAAAGAATATTCACAGAAAAAGGTACAACATGGAGCTCGAACAGCGCATGTGTAAAAATCATGGGTTGCAGAACACAAAATCATATAGAACACTGCCATCAGAATATGTAGTTCCCAATTAGGGGTGAAACACAAATTATGAAGCCTTGAATAACAACAAGCTATCTCACTCAGTTAATTGTGGAATAATCCTTTAAAATACTTGCAATATCAATATTAAGTATAATACAAATATTCATTGCTAGATAACACAATTATTTCATGGCTTAGCATGATTTGGTATCCCTAGGCTGCCTCACATCCAGTGACAGCTGACAGGCCCAGTCATGGCGTCACTAGAGGAGAGTAGGTAGTGGAGTGGGCAACAATATTTCAACAAATATATTTACGATTTGACTCGGTATCCACTGCATCGTTGGTTATCTCCGCAATTAAAATAATCTTGGGTTTAATGCCAACGAGGTTACTCTTCTAGTCGCCAAGAGAAGATTCCGTCTCATGTTTGATATTTGATTAGGAAAGAAACAATGGCTCCCTCCGATCGGTTGGAAAAATACTCGAATTTCGTCTAAGGTTTGTCCATAAACTTTTGTGTTGACCTCTTGATAGTAGGGCGAAATGATGGTATCAAAACGATAGACGACCTGGATATGCGCCATCCGCGAACGCCAGTTTATCTTTTTCCTTAAGGCAGCGTGAGATGCCAACGAAACTCGGAAACGAAATTTACAATGTTCGGGTTAGTAGTTGTACTCGTTGATGTCAGAGGAACGGTCGGGAGATATTGTCATTGGCCGAAATACGTCTGACACGGACGCTTGATATCATATCTGCCCGGTAGAAGTTGTCTAACTCAAAAGACCAAATGCGGAACGTGGCATTCTCCTTTTCTCCTGTGCATAATAAATTCCAGTCAGCCTTTTCGTGAATCGGGTAAGTGTACAGGCCTCGTTGAGCATTGCCACTCACGGTGAAGTGCTTTACCCGTTGAAGCTATGGGATATTAATTTACATAGGATCGATAAAAGTCAAGATCAAACTTAAGGAACAATCTACAGCAGTTCGGCCGATTTCAACACGCTTAAATCTCCCTTTGATATCCACTACCCAAATAATGTATCATCAAGGCCTCCATAAGAATCATTCAAGAACAAACATTACAATGTTGAAAGGTGCGATCACACTAGTATTAATCAACATTCATTTTCCCCTTCCGATTGTGCGTCTTGTTCGGAAAAGATATAGTTGACTCAAATATTGGTGGATTGAAATGCATTCCGGCATGTGACAGTTTTGGTAAATAATAAGAAAATGGGTCTTATTGAGGGAGTGATAAAATATCTTTTGTAGGTAGTTCAGTTGCCCGCCAAATTGATAAATTGAATCTCGAAAGTATTCATCCTTCTCCGAACATTTTCGTGGAAAGTACGAATCCTCAGACGAACCTCGAGACGGTCTTCCATGGAGGATAGTCACGCAAGCAAGCGTGTTCACCTCAACTCCTTCTTACCTTCTGAGGCTCGTGCACGTGTGTTAACGTAGTGAAATGACACGCCCAGTGCAGGGGGCTAGGACGAAACTCGTCGCGATGGGTGCTATAATCGATGTTGAGCGAGTGCATGCTCGTGGTCTGACAACAAAGTGTTCCTTTCCAGTAGAAATTGAAAATTTGTATTTATCGCAAGGGATAGGTGCCTGTTTAATTATGCTGAAAAGGTAAATTGATCATTTATGAGTTCAGGATGTGTGGTTAAAATTAGCCTTATATCAGTACTAGCAAACGACTCTGGTCCGCTGGTTGCCAGTTAGGTTTTTTTGCTGTTATATTATTCGGTTCTTCCTTGGCGCCGGCGTAAACCTACTGAGCAATACATGGTGCAACCATTCGAAATGAATCTTTGAGTGTAAGTATAACCCTTGAAAGAAACTCGAACCCACTTGAGACGAGAATGAATTCATAGTGAACGTTTAGGACGGAAGAGTTTTTTCTGTTAGATTGGATTCGAAGAGGGAAGAACGGTTCTGCCTTTATCATCGGTCCTGAAGGGTAAAACGAGGATGGGAAGCTCGAAATGACTTTTTTCCCCTGCTGGAACAGCCCTTGCTCTCGAAGCTCTCCAATCGAATTCTTAACACGTTGTCGAACGGATAAGTTCTTAATCGGAATGGCGTCGCCTATCCTTTTGCTTTCGTCCCATGAAGAAGAAAGAAAGGTGCTCATCCTTTCCTTATTTCTGAGGGAACATCGGTTCAAGAAAATTATTTTAGTTCTCACGTTTCGATTTCGAATCGAGTCTCTCATTTCACCATCGTTCTTCTGATTAAGTTATAAGTAAGTTGGTTAGTACGAGAGAGCGCATCAACACAAGTCCCACTCAACTGAATTGGTCCGATAGCAAGACTCTTTCATTTTGGTTAAAGCCGGGATTGCCCAAGAATCAAGGTTGCTTCTGATGCTGTAATCGACCACTTTCTACACGACTCGACTGGTCAGTGGAGGGCATAATAGTGCACGTCGCCGTACCATTTACAGAAATGACTTCACTTGTAGGAAGAAGAAAGTGCCTCTAATAAGTAAATAGTGTCAGCCAACAAACAATGCGCTGAAGTTCAATGGATATAGGGATTTTTTTTAGAGCGCCAATCGGTATCTGAGGCGTGAAAATCATTTCAAGATAATCGCCTCAAAGCCTTTGAGCACGCGCTCCAAATGTCAGTTGATTTGTTATAAGTTGTACCTCACTACCGCCATGCGTTCCACTACCTATTTTTGTTTCATTACGAAAGTGTATCACCTTGGTGGAAAGAATCGTTTAACTGAATAAACTAGGCAGTAACATTTTGATTCGTAATAAAATAATGAAAGGCCAAGAACGCATCAAACATCTAAAATTTCTGATTAGTTCGTGTTTTGGAGGTAAGCGCTAAGGAGGAAATTAGAAAACAGTCTTGTGAAGATAAAAAGGAAACTAAGGCGAGGAAGAGTGCCGAGCGAGCGAGAGGCGGAAGTGAGATAAAAAAGAATTGCAAATAACGTTCTAAACGAGGCCTCGGGAAATGAGCTTATTATGGATCTAATTTCAAATTCATTCCAACGACAAAAAGAGAATGGAGAAAAAAAAGTTCATTATAACGAAAATGGAATGAAATGAGAGCTGCTTATGGTATGACTAATCTTGGAAGCGACGAATCTCAAGGGAGTCTCTAAGACGCATGCGCTTGGCCCCTGACGATCTCTTCTACTTACCATGGCTGTTTTGAATTTAGATTCTGGACAGAGAGGAATTTGATGTTCCGAAAGCTAGTTAGCTAACAGGAGTGTCATACGCGTCCGTACTTCGTTGTTCGAAAATTAACTGTTCAGACCCATTTATTTCTTCTTCCATTTATTTTTACCACACCAGCTAAGACGGTTGTATACTTTCTCTCGCGACTGACAGGCGAGAATTCATGTTTAGGGAGCTTCCTTTGAAATCTTACTCAAAGAAAAACTATCTGAATAGGATCTCAAATTCGTTCGCCGATTTGTTTGAGAACGAGGTACAAGATATTATTATAAAACATAACGTGTAGCATGAACGGGTAGTATGTCTCCAATAGTCACGTATCATTTGAAGCTACGAATTGGAGATTTAATTCCAACAGGTGGGCTCCAGGGGACGGGAGCGGAAGCAATGGTATTTGATCCTCGAAACCGAGGTCGCGACTAATCGTTGACCTCAGAAATCATTTGGAGAGGAATGGAAGCGCTTGTCCGGAAGTCGGAAACCATTTTTTCCATTTTTTTTTTCACGGCAATCGTTTCAATGCACCTTGAAAGGTACGTTTTTGCGTGTAAATAAGAGTGTAATTACCAGTCATTGGCCATGATAGCGAGCTATTCGCATTGGCAGATCCTCACGACAGTTAACTAAGGTCGTGCCGCGCTTGATGATTTCGATGGTGGTTCATAGTCTACCTTTCTTTGCAACAGGGATGACTTACAATTATGATTGGGGACGAGTTCAGCGATCAATATTCTATCAGTTTCATCAAAACTGAATTACCCCTTTACGCGATTCATCATTGAAGTCTTTTCTTAATTTTTTAATTACATTAATTTCAAGAATGTTCCAGACTAAATAAAATTCGCATCATCATTCAATAAGTTTCCTGTAGTGAAACTTGTTCTTTAAAAGTTTTCTCAATGTTATATACTCATACGACATATTCTTTGGCCATAGCAATTGTTTCCTCCGATGATGTTTTTCTACATTCATTGTTATCCTATTAGGACCAGCCTATTTACATTCTCCCAGATTCCTTCCTTAATATGTAGAAAAAAATCAGTATGCTCCATATCGATCTCTCTATGGTTTCGAATGTATCATGAATTGATGTACGTAAGTGTCGATTCCCTCATCATCATTTAGATAAGGGTGAACCTTAAAGACACATGTGTCCACAAAATGTAGAGCGTCAGGTAGTCTGGAAAGGGACGTTGTACGCCATAGTAAATTAATGAGAAGATGTTTGTATTTTTTGGTCAATTTATACACACCCCGTCAAATTGCCTTTCCCTATCCGTAGCATCCAATGCCTTTCGGAGGTATTCTATCGCCATTTCTCCTTCTCGTATTGACTTCAAAATTTCCAGAAAACCCATCGTGGAAGAAAACCCGTGTTCTTGAGACGCTCGGATCACATCCCAAAAGACAGTATTTCGTCTCATTTAGTTGGTCGATCAGAACCTTCATTCCTTTGAGTTCAACCATCGCGACCACTTGATTTTGTTTCACGGAGCTAAGAGAATTTTCATAAGAGCTGTACCGGGAGGACAACGTCCGTAAATCTGATGCCAGCGTTTTCATTACTTTTATCAGAGATGTGGCTTTGTTGCAGACCATGGTGCTGATCGGCAAAATGCTTTCGTTAACTTCGTATATCAAATGTCATATAGAAAATTATTTAGTCAAACGTCAACTATGAATAATACTACGAGTACATCAACTGCCACTTAGTTGTTAGGATACGATTGGTTTCCCAATGATTTGGAAATCATAAGAGTTATGTTTCATGAATATAATTTCGTTTAACAAACCACACAAGGTCTGAAGGAAATTATAGAACTGTTACTAATTTGTAGACAACTGTTCGTAGAAAAATTCAGCTAAATTTGTTTACAACATATTGCTGAAATTTCTCCCCGATAGTTTATTGAAAATCTAGTCCGGTAAAGAAGTTACAAATATTTTTAAAAGTTGGGATGAGATTGCAAGGCACTAGGAATCTTGTAGAAACCAGTAGTCTGCTGAATCCGAGAACTGTCCCGGTAGGGTTGAAATCATTCTTCTAAATGACTCACGGAATCAGTCTTGTTGAATGTTTGAAACATCGGGCGCATGGGTTATCGACTCCCGTTTAAACGCCACGTTGACGTCATCGGGTTGATGGGGGCGTGTCAAGTGTATCGCAACACCGGCTAGTGAAGACACCCCCCCCCCCCCCCCGGGCACAACCACCACTACATTGGCCGGTAGGTTCCACAGGGTCGCGTGACGTCCTCGCGAATCGGTTTCGATGGTAACCTACTGAAGGAGCCCTTAACGCCTTGAAAAAAGGTCTAGTCTCATTGTAACCTTGCTCTTGTGAACTTGGGCGTTCCATTTAGTGTTTCGTCCTCAATCGTTCGTCGTCTACAGTCTTCCACCGATTATTTAGTGTTTAAACTGTAAATTAGCTGATTTTTATATCCGTAGAGCATTTAAAACTACAATTTGCAAACCCATTCAATCAGTCACTCAACGGATGGATCACTATTTTTCAAAAGTCATCGCTGCAATTCACTCATTACGTCGATGGCGATGCTGCTTAAAGGTACCTGGAGTCAACATTTGGTTACTTTTAAGTTTAATTGGTAAACAATGAAAAATTGAATCACCTTTATTCTTACAGTAGTCTTAGGCATGAGAGTGTATTCGATGTTAGGGATTGCGTTGAGCTAGAGCACTTAGACAATGACGCCAAGAATGTTTTAAAAATTTTGTGAAACTGTCAACTGTCATACACTGGGGTCGATGGAGGGGGATCCGACTTCTGGCAAGAAAACATGGATTGATTATTCAAGAAGTGATGAACCAAAAACGCCCGCTTATGATGTTTTTACTAGTGAAAATGGGTTTAAAATTTGGGTCAGGGACCTACATCCCGCTCTTTTTGTCCTCGAAACTTGGGGAGGGCAATGGGTTTTTTAAACTCGGTTTTCGGGATTTTTTTCGGAAACTGGGCAAGTTGGGTATCATTTTCCATTACAATTTTGGACGCTCAATCCATTGTGACTGGTCCCAGACCGGTCGGCGCCCACAGGAGGTGGGTATAGGTCAAAATTGGTATATGTACCTACTTATTTTAAGAGTCAGTTTAGCAATTTTTGGAAACCTAGGCGTGTAGGATGTCATTTTCCACTAAATTCTGAACACTGAATTGAATCTCACTCTTTTCCCCTTACTCTTGCTCTGAGGAATAATAAACCATTGCTGAAGAATCGGCAGCGTTTTTGAATGGTCTACATTAAAACCAATCCAACCAGCTTCCTCTTCCTGTATCCTGCTGACAGTAAGGTCCCTACGCACATCCGTCATGACGTTCCTAAATTATAACCAAGGATCAGGAGGACGATTTCTTCGTGCACTGTGCCTCTCATATGTGTGTTGTTGACTTAACCGAAACGTGCGAGGACGGACGCGTGAGTGAGATAATATAATTCAATTGCAAAAATAATACGTGCGTAATAGTACGTGTGTGTGTTTGTGTGCCAGCTATGTTTGGGAGTGTTTTTCGCTCTGTTATTTCCGTCAAGGCTCGACAACTTGCCATCGATGGTTTAGTGGATGACGGATGAAAAGTATATGGTGTTTGAATAAAATGCCTCTACCTTAAAGAAGCTTTCTCGTCGCGGCAGAACAGGGTCCGTGACCCTGTCGAAACCACCCTACGTTCCCTTGCCCAAGGCACGTAGGTAAACCACCTTGAGGAAAAGCTCATCGGTGAAAAGAGGCTCTCGAGAGACCTCAAGTTGGCCGTGAAGACCTCACTCGTATCACGCGAAGGGCTGGGAAGGTACCACCTTGTACCTTTTCAAGGGAAATCGATCCCATTCCGGCTTCTTAATTCATGCTCTTTTACCTTAACCTCATTCAAAGTGATACATTGCGTCGAGGATCAGCCCTGATGATGCGGTTGGAACTACTTAACCTATTGCAAATTGTTGGCCTCGTTTTGACTATGGTATTCATGAGACTTATAGATTTTCTTTTCTTTTTCAGCATGGCCCCCCTTGTGAGCCTTTGGATCATCAGGATCCCACAGCAGTGCTCATCGGCATGGATGAAGGTGAGGCACCCTCATATTTTATTTCAATCAATGAATGTACCTTTCCGGACACTTTCAACACTTCTTTATGAAAATCCTCATCGTGACTCCAAAAACGTCAATTTTCGCATAGAGTTTCCTATTACAATTCAATGGAATATTCTCTGATACAATGCAACAGGATAGTAATCCTCCCTCTTCTTCATTATTGACCTACCGGTTTGATCCTCATTATTGAAACCATTATTATGAAATTAATCGATGCAGATCGAAGCGCCTGAGGGTAGGCTCAAGGCCTGATGTGGGCAAGGCTGGGGGCCCATAGGCGCGGTTCGGAGCCCGTTATATCTTTGGAAGCCTCGATTTCCTGGCCCTCTGTAAAAAACCAGTTGATAAACAAACTTCCGCGTACGTCAAGCCGCCCGCAACGTTTTGCAGATTTGTAAACCTCCTATATACGAAGAAGAAATTAACAATACACTATTCCCGACGTGTTGGCCTTGGCAGTGCGCAGAAAGTCTCTCACTTCATCTCTTCTATTTTTCAAGAGCGATTACGAGAAACTCAACGTATACATTTGTGCGATAGAAAGTAATAGGATAAATATTTACGTATATATACGAAAATATTCTAATGTAAGTACTCTGTCGTATGTATCCAACCCTAGGATGCAGGTTGCGTTTTGTATAACATATGGTGGGATGCTGAATCTGTAGCGAGCAAAAACCTGGTGGTGGGGTCGTTCCGAGGGCTCTTCATTTCACAGGTTAACGTCAACCACTTCTCCAATACTCATAGTCTTAATTATCCCTAGCTCCCAGGCTCCTAACCAAACTATGTTATCGCATCGGTAGACTCACGTGACGGCCCTTGTAAATTAGCTACTGATGTCGGAAAACACCTTGAAAATCTAACAGCGAGTTTTCAGATTGTCCTCGAGGGATGTTTCGTAATGGCACAATTATCATTTAGTTGTCGAAAATATGTCGTCAACATAGAGTCCCCTTAGGGCTAACAGACCGTCATAACCACGTCTCAACAACAACTTTCTTTTCCACCCTGTCATTATGGTTAAATTAGTGGACAAAGAATCTTATGTGCGGCCAAGAAAAGCATAGATCATCCATTTGCAAGAAGAATGAATGCATCATAGCGATGTATAGAGACTGGTTCTGCCTCCAAATAAGCACTCCGAATAGAACCGCTTTAATAAACACGACTTGAGCTCCTGGGAACGATCGCGAATCACGTTTTGTTGATACGTCTGCTATAAGTGAATGAAGGATCTATTTATAAATAAAGGCCGGGTGGAGATAAAGGGCTGGCCCATAACCTGGTTCTGGGGTCAAAATCGAGTAACAACAGGTGTGCTATTTCTACCTTGTCGGGTCATCGCCCTTCGTCTCACAGACATGAGCCGCGAGATGAAAAGAACAAGATTGCGACTATAGACTTTTTTTCTTTATTACATACTGTGTATGAATGGATGAATGAATTACTACTGTATTTGGTGTTGAACACAATACAGATAAGTAAGCGTCAGATAATAAATCGTACCCACACATATTCTATGGTACTATATTTCAAACAGTACTCGCTTCGGTGGTACATGTACAATGTATTGAATGTAATATGTTATCGTTTAAAGTTAGGCGAGAGAGGGAGGAAGCTTACTTCCGTCGTGGTTTTAATACGAGACTTCTGGATATTTCATAAAAACCCTCGTGATTCGATCGTTGAGCTTGTTAGTTGAGTCTCTCAGGAAATAGTGACGTCCTATTACAAACGCAGGCATAAAATTGTAGGAAGGGAAGATCCAAACTAGGTTTTAAGATATATGTGAGCGTGAGAAAAACCATTTCCTATTCCAAGCGGGAGTGCAGTGCATGATACATGTGGCAAGAACAAAATGGGAAAACAGGATTTGATCCAAAAAGGTCAAGTGCGCACGGACGTTGGCATCGAAACAACCTTTTTTGTCTAACCTTCCGCAATCGAGACAATCAAGATTGTCAATGTCTCTGACCTCTTGTAACGCAACGCTGTTCCCCACCTTCCCTTCAACATCATATTAAATAATTTCTTGATTGCGATTTGTATTTATTATTACAATGCCGTTTGAGGAAATGTACACATCGTTGCATTGATTGTGGGTGGGTTCATTGTATCGATTCTCTTCCGTGTGTTTACTTGTTACGTAATTTGATCGTTGGCTGAAGTCGTTCTACCTTTGTAAAGATGTTCACTTGTCAGTTGGGCTATCACAGAAAGGTTTGTTTCCCACCCTAAAATTCCTATGAATTTTTATCATCTTTAAAAAGACCTGCTTTTATCTTTGAAAATTGTATCATAATAGCCTCGTGTCAATTTAGGTTTTGTTTTAGACCATGTTATATCATCAGGGCGATGCCTTACATTGAACGAGCCATAATCCAACTTAAGAGCTGATTCAGTGCTCTTGTAAATGAGACGAGGAAGAATGAGATTATCGTTTTTTCCCCGAAATCTTGTGTGAAACGACCGGACGATAAACAATCACAAGAGTATCAAGAGAGGTGTTTGAGCTCGTCGAAAACCGCTTTGTTCCCATTCGTTTCATCTTTGGCGAGAGCACAACGTGTCTATCATCCTGATAAAACTGAGTCGAGGCCTTTTCTTCGCCTTCACAAGCTTCCTCCCAAACTCTGAACAAGCGTCTTTATTGATCAAACCAACTCAATGGAAAGAAGTAGGAGGGGAGAAAAACTTGGGAGGAACTCCTTGACCAGACGTCACCCGGATCACGGACCATCATTCAGGTTGATGTTCTATTTCAGTTCCTTACACCTTCCAGCTCTAAAACCAAACCGTTGTCATTAGGATCGCCAACCTCCGTCTTTTCTCCTGCCTTTAAGGAACATTTTTAATATTCATATTGATATCGAAATAATAACCACGGTATTTCGTGTTGCAGAATTAATTTCCTACAACTCCAAAATTCAATCAGTTCTTGAAAAAAAGTCTCTGGGCAAAAACTTTTCTATTTCCCAATTTAATAAAGTAAGTTGATCCTTCCACATTCGAAAAATTTTTGATTTCCACTTGCTTACCCAGTTGTTTCAGTTGTAGACCAGTTTTGAATATGTAAAAAAAAGTACGTTGATTTTTAGTCCACGACACGATTTCTACCATCCCAAACGCTTTGTCTTTGTATTCAAGACGATCAGATTTTGAGGATATTTACCTACCATTTGGTTTTTATTTCTTTTGTTTACGTCACTTTACGAGCCAAGTACAGTGGGAGTTGGGCATGTTGAGGTAAATTATACCTTGACAGCTCTTCAGACTATAAACATTTAACAAACCTCAGAGCTTTGTTCGAAGGTGAAATCGCGTGTTTTGCGAACGGGAAAGCGGGTCGGCTCACTATTAATAGGGACCTCGATGGATAATTTTTGTTACAAGTTGAGCTTGATGAGTGAAGTTCTCCAACATCCGTGTCAAGGATGGAGTTTTCGCTAATTCGGTCAGGCCGTCGCGTTGTACGAACTCTACGTCGGCTCAGCTTTTTATCGCGGCGACTGTTGAAACTTTATAACTCTGGGTTGAAGGTCGTGCGGGGGTACGAGGTCTTCATGATAGAGCGCATCGGGAGAAATGTTGGATTAACCACAGGTCAACCTGAGCAGTAGCTGAATCGTGTCGTGCTCTTTGGATCTCATCGATTACAAACCCCATCAGCTTTGTTGCTTCAACCAATTGTTGATTCAAGCTGAACACCGCATGTGAACGACTTTGCCACAGTGACTTGGCATCTGCACCAAATAGTTCCTATCTGCTGAAGTCTACTTGTTACGGCATCATCCTGAGTTTAGACACTGCAGAGTCTCTGAGCAAAATCGACGTTTCAGGGATCACCGACATATGTCGAGATAATGTCATTGAAGGCTCCACCCTCGACAGGACGAAAATTGCTCCCAGAGGTTAAGCAAAAGACGTTCAGGTCACAAGACGCTCCTCCTCGATCTCAATTTTCAGGAAAAACGGATTCAAGGTGATGCAGTTTTCAAAATATAAGTAGCGAAATAGTTGCAACTATAGTATCGTTTACTGCATTGAGTTAACAAGTTTGATGCCCTTCCTCCATGATCCAGAGGAATTCTCCTTTATACTACTTGAGGCCACTGGCCCATTCATTACCCCAGAATCCTCTTACGCTCGGATTTCCGTCGAATGTCTACGCTGCTCTTGAATGGAAGAAGTTACCTTGTTTCTCACAATCGAGATAAAAATAGTGTCATCCTGAACTATGACGGTTTTGCATGGGATGACTACACCTCGGCAGATGCCATTTAGAGTGATTCCATCCGTACATCTGTATTTTCTCTTTTGCTCTGTATTCACCATCTATCGCGTTTGTCGTCTCAATGAATCCCTTGTTGTATTTCGTTCGGAATTGTGTCGTCTAGACTGTGTTCAGTATTCATGGGATTCAGGTCGTAGACGGCAACTAGGTGCGTGACTCACTGGTGGTCCGGTGATTCATTTAAAAGAAAATTCACCTCGATCGCTAGCTGCTTTCCATTTAACCGTAGAGAATCGATCTCTTACTGCAATGTGGCGAGTGAAACGGATGCCGTCGGACCCGAGGAGGTTTTTGACGTCAGTTAACGTTAGAAAAACCCGTAGAGTTCATGCAAAATATGACATTTTTCTAACGGTTTCGATGCATCCCGAGGGTGGTGAGTGTTGCAGATGACGATGTATGCGATATACTCGTATGTATCGTCCATGCCTAGCCGGATATTGAGCAATCGTCTAAGGTTGATGTCAACTCTGCTTGATAACGCGCTGAAAGTCGATCTTTTCAGCATTAACCCAACGTCCATTTGACTCATCCACCCGGCGTTTTCCCTGAATCACTCAAACTGATTCACTGAAGTAGGGCCAAGTTGGTAAATTTGTCTTTCGCGTGACAATAATTCAACCGGCTTCAATGAATAATGGACCCTCTCATTCGCCATGTATCCTAGGGTGCCATGGACTGAGTGGTTGCATGTGAGTGGCTCGACCACATGTAATGTCACAGGTACGAGTTGGGCCAATAATACCACTAGTAACAAATTGACTTCGACCTATGTTCGGCGAAAAAGATCCCTTGACGAGGCTCTTTAGTTTGGTGCATTTTATTCTGCCAACTGATGGTGACAGTGAAACTGTATATTATCAACAAGAGAACAATTGCTTGGTTTATATGCAAAAGGAGGAGATTTTTCACGTTCAAAAGGAAACGTAATCAAGATGTTTTGGAATTGTTCATTCAATTTCAATCTTTTTCCTACTAGAAATACCATTTTGTCACTTATATCATTGAGTTACCTGTATAACTTTTTTTCCTTCTCAATCAAGTTCAATACCATTGTTTTACTGGGAATTCGTATTTTTTACGTGAAATTTGGTGACCGATGACTCGTAATCTAGTAACCTAGTGCGAAAACAGTTCACGATTGTGATAGAGAACTTCAGGAGTGTGTAGAGGCCAGAGAGGCGGATCATCTATGTGATGTGATGAAAAGCTGATCTGAGGCAATCGGAAGAAACAAAGTGGAGTGAATTCCTTGAAGCAGCTGGATCCTATGATTGATGGCATATCACAGGCAAACCTCTCACGACTACAGGAAGATGAAAACGATCGTTTCTTGCTGGAAAAGAACGATGAAAGGGAGGTGCAGAATGGAGAATGAATGACGGAATGGAAATAAGCGAGCAAGGCGTCTGTGTGGAACAGGCCTAAGATGGTGAACATGCCATAACTCTTGTTCTTCTCTAATCGGATCCCTTCGTGCAGAACCAGAGTTTGACGCAATCGCGGTTCGTACCTATTTGAAGACATCTTTTGTTTCACAAGTTGCATAGTGCCCAATGCCCAAAATATAATATATATAGTTGTTTACCAGGTCTACCGATGGACCAAAATCAAGCGCATCTTTTCAGAAACATTAAACAAATTTGAAACAGACTTCATATCAGACATCCTCTCGTGAGCATGTACATGTGTGCTAGTACACACGTTCCTAACCTGTTCTTAGGTGGCCTTGGTGAGGAAGTGTTTCGAAGTAGAGATGATTTATTCCTCGATCGCTTCGTGGGGAGGGGCTGAACGCGTTGGGGGTGTGTAGAAGTTTGCAAGTAGAGTAGATCCGTCTTGTGCCCTCTTCTTACAAGCTCTTAACTTTTTCTTGAGCCTGTGAAGTGTGTACACAACCAGAGAAGCACCTTTTCCATCTCTCTCGGGGTCTTTTCCATTTGCTCGAGGCAGAAATCGAAACTCACGACGATGTTGAGTGATGGGATACTGAAGTAGGTAAATTGTGTTCAGGCCAAGGGTCGTTTATGGTATGCACGGTTTGGTATAGCGGTGATGTATCTGGGGAAATGCCTCACAAACATTTCTGATGCCTTGAGTGACCATAGAAGCTCAAAAACTAAACCAAAAGAAGACTACAGAATCAGTAGAGTTGCTCGCGGTGAAAGGAACATGCTGGTTACGTCAGCCAGACCCCCAATTAAATTTTTGTATTAGCAATTTGCACTGAGAATGTTAATCATCCAATACACACAAAAAGTGGATAGCCTCTTAGGCGTCTCCGATGACGATCTCCAGAGGACCATTTTAACGATCAGGTTAGCGAATCACCCCTAGAAAAACCAGCCTCCGCGGGGTTTCCTGTTCTTAAAATAGCGACTTCAGATCTGGTTTTTCTCATCTTCTTTTTAATGCCCGTAATTGCGTCCGGGTTCAGGAGTTGCTTTCCCTTATAAAGGAAAACGCAACAAGGCGTCGCGACTCCTGCTTTGACAAAAAAAAACTTGCTTTTTCGCTCATTTGGCGGTTGTGGTCTTTTATGCAGGATCTATGTAAGATAGGGTGAAATCGAATAATCAAGCTTGAGGTCTTGATGCATGGTGCATGATTGCTTTAGACATCAATTTCTAGCAAGAACCTACCCATTTGGTTCCTTCATACTAAAGTGAACTTCATAATCGTGGGATCGGAGAGCCTCAAGCGCTCGAAATGTATGCAGCTTGCACATACAATACCCCCTCATTCGAGAAAATTTTGGTCCAATATTCTTTTTCTGTTTGTTGAAGCGGTACTTGGTAATCTAAAATTGGCTACCAGGGATACCTTTACTACCCTGAACATGGATCCCGCGAATAATCATTTTCAGGCGAATCCCTGTGAATACTGTCAACTTGGGAATCAAGAACACGAATTTCCACTCGTGTAGCCTTAACAACAGCGATGGGCAAGAACACATTGTTAACCTGATACCATGAAACTTTGAACGATCTGCTCTTCCACATAGAACGACGTTGTTTTCGATTTCGAGGAAAATCGTAATACAATATTCCTCACTGTGACGAGCCAATTCGCATGACGCTACCTTTTCTACAGAGAATATTGAAATTCTGTCGAAAGGGAGCATAGAATAACATCCGAGGCAGTTTGTTTTTGATACCTCATTTTAGAACAACAATAGGTGGGTTGTTGTATCAACAATCAACCCACACGCGTTCTACAATATATTGCCGGCTCTCACGAGAAACAACGTATATTATTCGAAGGCTTACCAATCAATCGCCGGTCAAAACCATATGCAACCGAGTTCAGTAGGATATTAATATCAATTGAAAATTGTTGATTTATGCTCTTATAGGCATTTCTCTCATCTTATTCCTGTCGTATATTGAAGATTCCAGTTAAAAATAACAAAGATAATATAGTTGTAATTGCCATAACTCAACTGCCGTCTAAAATTGGATTTTGCAGCTGGTAATTCAGATTCACATTTAGTTTTATTTATGAAACAATCGAATTAGCTAATATCACACGATTTTCAGTTTTGCCGATAAGAAACTTAATAATTGGTTTTTTCCCTGCTCAGTTCACACTCGAAACTAGATTGAAATTTTCAATTATCATTTTTTTGTCTGAGGAATTTCACTCGTATTTTGCCTATTCAGAGTTCAACTTATTTAAATCAAAATTATCGTTAGACCTCCACAAAGTCTCCGTTTAAACGCGTCTCGTATCGAGAGAATTACTCGGACTCGTAAACAAACTCTTGAAAATAGACGAATGACCTAATTTATAATATAATCGAGGAACAGGCTTGATGAGCCTTGAGAAACAATTATGAGTTTGTGTCGTAACACCGCATTCCTATTAACAGTATGATTCCCAACTGTGCCGCTATAAGAGAACCGTGTTTTCGTTTCGTTTTACCCTTATAGTTATTCGTGCCGAGCTGAGGCGTTTTTCGTACTCCAGTGGTGCTCATTGGGCAGAGTGGCAAATATCCAGTATTGCGAGCACTCGTTCGAATGATAGCACCGCTTCTGGTTAATTATTTTCTGAATTATAACAGTATATTTTCATGCCAAAGGTTGATTGCCCTGGTTCACTCTAAACATTGTCCTGTTTTATTGCAATATCGCTAGATTTCACAACCAGTAATGTCCAACCACCGTCTTCAGTAGTGGCTTTTATTTTTCATTTTTTATTTATTTGTTTTAATTATTATTATTTTTTCAGGTATCTGAAGTTGTGATATGTGTCCGGTTTGATTAGAGGTTTATTCTGTATTCTATCATTTCCATAATTTTCTCTTATTTTAAGTTATCTATCTCGCGACCTCGTAGGTATGCTTTTTTTCTAACGCAGTAAGAATGAACCACAGTGGAATTATTTGCTGCGTTTTTTCTATTGCCATAGGCAAAATGTGGTCACAATAAATTAGGCCGATGACTTGAAGGGACAGCCTACGTCATCTCGATGGCTCAAGGGATGCACGTTTATTTTTACTCCAAGTCGTACATACAAGACGTAATGATTCGAGTTCTCACGTGTCATGTGGTCAGCGTGAGAAATATATTGACAATACCGTCGGAAACGTCGAACTCTAAAACGATGACAAACGCTTGGGACTGCGACCAAATGAGATGATTGCCGGTTTTTCAAATCAGATATTTTGGTTGAGGTTCCACCACATGTTGATAGCAGCTTGAGATGCCTCTGTTGATTTGGTCGCTCCCATGACCTGAATTGACATCGGGAGCTGCTGACCTTTTCTGGGGGTCAGACCTCCCACCAGTTGTCACACTTATTAACAACGGGTGTAAACAAGCACTACGCGTTTAAATTGAGGTTACCCGTAAGCACATGTTCCCTTCAATTTCTCGCCGAAATTAAATAATTTTCAAAATTTTATATAAATTTATATTAAACACTGATTCGAAGGAAATTTTCGTTTTTGTTCATTGGTGTGATCGTGGCAGTCACATCAAAATCGCTTGATTCTCTACCGTTTTGCTCCTATTGAGATGTAACCAATAACGGACACAATTTTTAGAAAAAATGCGTCTATGACTATCCGTTTTCATATTCAGGAACAAATCCTTCAAAAAGTGCTGTTTCGAGAAATTACTGTTTTCTAGGAACAAGCCTCGCCACTCTCTCTATGATCGTCACTTGGGTCGGAATGTCTTACAGTGGGAGAGGGCCGGAATTGTTGCCAGTTTTAGTTTATTTATTTTATTTTATTTTATTTATTATTCTTATCGTGATCACACATTCTGGTTTTTGTGTCGACCATCAACGTTTTGAAGAGGATACATTTAAAATTTGAAAGAAGTGAAATATTTCCACGTTCAAGGGTATTGTAGGTCGGTCCTACGCTGTATTGAGTAACGATTTATTTCCTACAGTGAAACGTAATCTGTCAAGTGTATTACAAGGAGCTTTTACGACCAGGAAAACAAAATAGCGTCTGTGAGAAACTTTCACGTGACTTCCTTCCGTGGGGAGAGCGACCGGCTACACGACGGCACGGATGCATCCCGTGACGTCATTGAGTCTTACATACGTAATATTGCAACCACCTCCAGCAGGTCGCGGCCTCCAAAGAAAAATGTCATGTGGGCTACACGTCAGCCATTCACCTTGATCCCGCATCCACGTTCCGTCCGATCTGTGCGAAAACGGATGCGAATCGGAGAGTGGTTGAGACCGATTGGCACCGTGACACAGTTCGATGAGACCTATGTGTCTCACCTTAGTCCTGGGCAGCGTTATGGGACAATATGTACGGGGTCCTCTGCCTCTTCAACTGCTTATCTCTGGTTGCACCAAATTTCAAAATGTAAAATTTTTTTAGACAACTCCTATTGAGTTGTCTGCCATCTAATTTTGTAAAAGCCCCTATGACAAGTTGAAACATCCGAACGACTATTGCGATCAGAAAAGCGATCCAGTCTGATTCCTTATGGTCACCGGTAACCATCCGAACTACATTAAATCGATAATGTTAAGTGATTCATCAAAATTGAGTCCATTGTTCGGAGTGTCTTGCAATTGTTATCGAGCACAGTAGTTTTACACGATTCGGACGGCGGAAGTTATTCCAATCGGTACAGAATGAAGAATGATTACCATCTCATATATAGTGGGTATTTTCACCAACGAAAAGTAGGCGATAAAAATTGATGGAGGGTGCAGAAGCGATAATGCTAATGAAGGTTGATGAAAGGTGCCCGAAGAAATTTCACCGAAAGAGCGTAACGTAGTTATATTCATAAGCATAATACTTTCAAAAAGGTAAAATACGTCTGGTAAGTAGTAATCGATCTCCACGTAAACTTTGTTGCGATAGAGCAGGTAAATTATTTCCTTCTTTCAGAGTCCTCTGTGACAATATTCATGGAGCCTTTTAGATTACACAAGAACTGGTTCCGCCTTATCGCCTTCCCTATTTGCTGTGAGAAATTGCACGTAGGCAGTAAATAAACTCGGTAACCGCCAGCTAATACGCACATGCCTTCACCAAATGAAGAAACAAGTTGACATTACAAGGGAATCATTAGGTACTTTCTCCCGTTGCTAAAGGGTTTCACTTCGGCTTATTTCTGAATGGCTTTCTCTCTTAGTTAGGGACTTGTCCGTTGGAGATGATTCCCGTGATACACAAGATCATGCTCCATACCGGTGCACACGAGCGTTTTATTACCTAGGGTAATCACGGTATTCTCAACCAGAACGTATCTTGTTCAGGGAAAATATAAGAGGAATATAACTTTATAATATTCATGCTGCACATGTGTTGTTAAAAGAAGTTTAATCACAAACAAGGACGATTTATTGGACAATGTTTTCTCCTACGAGGAATGTTATCTTCTTTTAAGACCTCTGAAAATGCGAAATGAATATTCTATATTTATTCTGCTGGTTCCTCATCATATTCTGATCAATCAGCCTGATGCCGGAAAGAATAAAGATGAATTGTTGTAGCGTCATCGTCCAAAGAATAATTTTTATTTGATTGCGTTCGATGTCCCAAATTTAGGCACCCAACAGTTTTTTTTATTTTAATATGGTTTGAAGTATAATTTCAAGGACTGAATAGTTGAAAAGTGAATCTTATGTATATTTAGATTGGAAAATATCTAGGTAAGTACTTGAAAAATCAACGGTCCCACCCAAGTATCATTTGACACTATTTCTGTAACGTAAATAGCCTGAGTGGTTCCTTTCGAGAGTCGCTTTTGTCAGTGATAAGAACTCTCTTGACTGACGAGAACGTACGCGTTTAGTCCATTAGAGTCATCTATTGATACGATGGGCAATAAGGGGCGCGCAAGCGATTAGTTTGATCAACGTTAAGCCCTCAGTCAGATCATCGAAGGAATCAGTCACCTCAAAATTTGGTTGGAGTCATCCGACGTTTTGCCAAAGCTCACGTAATGACTCAAATTTACGAGGAAAATATAGATTGGGGAAGATAATGATTGTTTTTATTGTTCTAAATATTCTATTACGGTTGAGCGCGTACACCCTGTACCTTATCCATAAGTGATGTTTATGGGTGGAGTTAAACTCCCCAGCGAGACATTTTGCCGCGAAGCAACGAAAAGCTTTTCCGCCGGTGATACCCAAAACTTTCGGGCTCGTATACAAACTCGTAATTGCAGTAGAGTCGACATGCGATAGAGGAAACAACCGGAATTTCCCTCTTTCCTCTTACGTTTGTCAGAATATTTACTAAAAAAGTTTTTCTCACCGCATCTTCTCTTGGAAGACTTGGCAGTGAATAACTATGTAAACTGAATAGCATGTTATGCGCCACCTTTGATGTTTCCCTTCTATAGCTGAGAGTCCGGATGAGTGTTTCACGTTTCAAAATTACCTTTCCTACATCTCCCAGCCCACAATGTGTTTTGTATTTAGCATTTTCCATTCAGAACGATATTCGTGCTCACTCATTTTAAAATAATTACTAATTATTTTGATTATTGATTTTCAAATTATTTTGTTGCAGGTGAGTTGATATTTTGAATGGACAACAATCGAAATAACGTAATTGTTTCGAATTAACGATGTAGGTGGGTAAGTGTTTCCAGCATGAAATTTGAAGTATAAACTCAATCGCGCTAGTGTTTATAATTAACAGCAACAATACATTCTATTTAAATCTTCATCTCGCCAGCTCCAGGAAAACGCAACATAAACTATTTTCAATTTCGGAAAAACGAAACGTATAATTTTTATTACTGATATACCTAACTAATGATTCAAGCTAAAAATTGAGATTCTTTAAAATTCATGACCTCTCGTATTCTCAGACCCGTGTGATAGACAACCCCGTTATGGCAGATAGGCCACGAATATGACGCACATTAATATAATGTAAATCGTTGAGCAACTCCGGATAATGGAATCTCGATGGATGTCTGGTACTATCGGTTACGCCGTTCGGTCTTTTAAGATTGTTATGAATAATCCGTGTCTTTAGTCAAACACCCCTTACCCCACCAAACGCCATTTCGCCGTACATTCTTTAGTCGTCCCTCCATACAGAAAATTAAATTATGATTCTTGGTTGCGTCCATCATGTATCGTGATACCTCAATCACTTTGATAGAAACAGCCGCCTGCTCGCGTCATGTAAACCTCTCCCGTTCAAATACTGATGTTACGTAATCAGTTAAAAGGACTGCGGTAAAATCTTATACCTAATTAAATAATCAAGAGAATTCCCTTGAATTGATTAGATTTTAACAGCATTTTATCGTTTACTAAAAAATGCTTTTTAATTCCGCCCATTCATCCTTGCCGTTTAAAAACTGCCAAACAGTCGCAAATTGTTTCTTGAATTTCTGGTCAGCTGTTTTCACAGAATAAATTCAATGGTGAAATTCCTATAGAATCTTCAAAATACATAGAGATACACCAGAAAACCATCCCGATTGTCAAGTCTGCCCAATAGGCTATCCCGAACGATCATATTATGCCCTTAGTGACACGCGTTTTGTTCATTATTAGGCGCAGGGTAAAAACTCGCTGAGCGGGTGGAGCCGAGCAGAGGGCGGGGAATCGGCCGGGAAGCAACAGGCGAGCCAACATCAATAATGCTTGTTCCAAGGCATCGCAGCAGCTCCTGGGAAAAGTGGTTGTGATGGGAGGGCAGCAGAGCAATGAAAAACTGAGTACGTGAAGGGAGCAAATTAGGTATTGGTGAAGTGTGGGACCAGATAATGGATTTTACGCCTTCAGACTGTTGCAATGTTCAAAAGGACATACTGAGCTGCTTTTGTGGGGCATGGCACGGTTTTGAATGTATGGCGTGGCAAAAATTGTATGCTGTGCATCGCTGGCCATCTCTCAATGTCCAATAAATTGTTCTCCATTTATTTGCCTATTTGGTTCGACGCTTGGAGTATTTTATCTCACTCTAGCGCCCCCAGTTTTTCAGTGTGAACATGGAAAATGTACATACTGTAGATTTTCTCGCGTAGTTCCTAAATGTTACTCAACAGAACATCCCTTCATAATAGTTCACAACCTCTGAGGAAACCGATCAATCCCTCCTACCCGAGCTTACATCCAGGTTTCTGAACAACCCTTTCAATTGATGTTCAATCCATTAGCAGGCGCTTCAGGTGCCCTTTTTCAATGAGGATCAAAGCAACTCTCAACAACCCCGAACTGTGCCTGTATAGGATAACCATGTACCTGCGTAACATTACCCCCATGTAGGTAGCCCACAGGAAACAAAGAGCCTGTGAGAAACCTCACAAGCTACGCTCAGTTCAAAAATACCTTTTTATCTGTGATGTGATGATTACAAGCTCATGTGTGATTTGGGTTTGAATAAGAAGGAATGAGCGCTCGTATCCCGAAATCACTTGATTCATTTTCACGGTTAATGCAGATACGCCTTTGTCCCGAGAGTATTGAAAAAGAGCGTCGAGCACACTCCGTATACGATTTTCACTACTTACTGCCTCACTATAGTTTGATTGGATGCAAGATTTTTGGCTTCCCTAAGAGTATGATGGACGGAGAAAACGTTCTACTTTTCTCCGAACTCTCCGATCTGATAAATTCTATCGTTTAGATAAGACAAAACGACTGAATCAATATTGATCGATTGAATTTTTATTAATTCGCTCTGCACTAAACTACAAGCCTACTCTACAGAACCTGTAATGGTATTGATAAATCTGTTGATTTTATGGCATTGAATGAAGCTTCGTAAATAGCCTTTAACCGTGCCGAGAATCAAGTTTTCGAGTAGGAGTGCAAAAAAGAAGTCTGATATTGGTTAGAGGGAGTTGCATATGTCTATCTCGCTAAAATGGTGACTTACTTACAAGAAGCGTGACTTTGGAGATTCTCCGCTCCTAGCTCCTACGTTTTTCCGCCAACTCAACTCCGCAGCGGATACAGCCTAAAGCGAACAAACAACTTCCCTTTGCGAGTCAGTTCATGCGGAGAAAATCTGACGGCCAACCAATTTCGTTTCCTACTCTTTCGGTTAAGTCACGCGATCCAACTGACAATTAGTTGTGGGAGTGAACCTTCGTTGTAGATTTGACTTAGTTAAAAATGCAAGGAGACTTTGGGAGGCAAGGAAGGTTCGGTCACTCTCGGGCAATGGCATACGTGACTCTGGTGGCGTTGCTAAGTGATTGCGTTTTATCTTTCCCGTCATTTAAAGCAGAGCCCGACTCAGAGCAGATCAATCTGCAATTTTCCGAAATTCATAACGATACGTTGGTGAAAATGGTGAAACGAACTGGCTACAAGCGAAATCATGTATAAATGGCAATTTTAAAATTGTGGAGTTATTGGAGTAAAAACTGTGATCCTCTCACTCTAAAACAATCAGGAAAAAATTTAATTTTGTATTCCTTTCGAAAATCATAAAATACTGGTCCACCGTGAGCAGCCGCTCATAATGCTCCGAAATGATTAAATACAGTTTACTATTAATCGAGAGGGAATTGGAGAATTCTTAATCGTGATTTAACTAAATATGTGAAGTACGAAGTACGAATGCTATTTTTTCTCCACTAATTCTCAAACACGCTACTGGAACAGTATTTCTGGATTCTAAAAAGTACTAGATTCCGAGTCCTCTGAAGGTGCGGAAATAAAAATTGCAACGAGGAAACGACGAGGATTGACGACGGAAAGAAACGAACGATAACGTTTGGAGAGCTCATACAAAATTCATGGCTAGCCGGAGGAGCTCCCCTTGTGGAAGCATTCATCATAGGTAAACCCCTGTTCATTGAGGGAAACTCTTTTCATTGATCGTGAAAGGCGAAGCGCATAATTTCCCCATTTTCACGTCATTCGGTTACGATCGATGACCGCTACATTCAGAGCGATACAACCAACTTTTGCATTCGGTAATTCATAATCACATGCTCGAGGTGATGATATCACGGTTTTGGTGGAGGGCAGATGATGGTTATGATGACGATGGATACCTGGCGTGCGAGAAATTTGAGAGGGCTATAATAGTGTTGGAATAGCCTCCGGAGAATAATTCAGGGGCATTTGTATGAATTTATCATACGTTTCGAATTACACTTCCAGTCTATATTTGAGCCAAAAAGCCTAAATCGCTGCCTACGTATCCTTATAATCATACTTTGACGAACTTTCGGCCCACAAACCACTTATTCAGGGTCATTGGCCCTTGTAACTCGTAACAACCGAATGCGGATGCTGTTCTAAAAGAGGCGGTATCTTTTGTCCACCAAAGTGAAAGCGGGGAAACGTGGGCACCTAATGGCGCGAGGAAGGCATCAGCAACCGCGCCAAAGACGAGCGATTTATATAATTAGGCGCCATGTGAGCTATACGATATCCTAACTCGGAACAAGAAGCAGGAAGGGATCTCTCGGGTCTTGAGTGTCAGATGAGCCATGATTGAGAAATTGAAGAGAATACCCCTTTCGGGACGATCAACTTTGTCTGTTGAAGAGGTGGATAATGCTCCGTGAAATGGGTAGGTGAGTCATCGACGTACATTTCAAACGTAATATGATTTCAATTCCTAGTTTATGTAATATATAACAATATATATGTAACAAGTAACATGTAGAACTCCGTTGCGTGTAGTCCTTTTATTACTACTCGTATCTTAAGGTCATAACCTGCTGTCGAGTGCAGTTTTTTCCAACTTAGTTGTTAATTTCGTCAACAAAGAAAAACCAGAGTACTTAAAAAAAACACAAGAAGCTAGAAATTTGTGTTAGGCGCTGTTTCGAATCAAAAACCAATTTGAACGAATCATTATCAAGTGTTTACCAAATCTAGTTGAAATTGAGACAAAACGGAATCCTAGAATATGGTATTACGCATACTTTGAAGAGGGACTTTTTGGGAACTATGCAAGTGGTGGTATCATTTTACTCTACATTTTGGACGCTGAATCCATTGAGACAGGTCTCGGACCGGTTGGTGCCCACACAGGGTCAGTATTGGTCATAATTGGTACCTACCTACCGATTCCGAGTGGGTTTTCGAGATTTTCCAGTACCTAGGCGTGTGAGGTACCATTTTCCACTAAATTTTGGACGCGGAATTGTTTGAAGTATCGTATCGGGACGCTCAACACACTGCTTTTCCCATACTCTTGTTTGAAGGAATAACCAAGCCCTTGGACACGGTTCAGTCTTGTGACAATGTACTTGGTACTCGTACATTTAAAACCTCAAAGAATAAACATGTGAATAATCCATCTAATTTATGAAAACCATGCCCAATGAATTAGTATTTTACTATCATCTTCTGATTTATTTCTTGTGATTTTACGCAGAAATTTGAACCTCTGAGTTTTAATAGTGTAAAAGAATGCGTTTCGAGATTAAATGCGATACCTTAATAGTTACTGCACTTTCGCTTTTTCCTCGGACCATGAGACCCTACTGTATGATTCACGTTCAAATTCATCTTGTATCCAGTGATACAGTCGTTACTCAGTACAGTGGTGCATGGTTGACTGATCATGACGTGGAAAAGATTGAAACTGTTTATGATCCCAGCACCGTATCGTCATCCGTATATGCTCAACTCGTAAAACCCAATCGATCGGGGGGAACGAAATGACGGGTTTCGGTCTCATAAAGGTAATAACTCACCTCAATGTCGTTCAGATCCGTCGCAGTTTTGCTCCACTGTCAAAACCGGCACTAATGGGTCTCCGAATGCCGTAAACATGAAATCCATCTTCTTTTGTATTGCTCACGGCATTGCTGGTTGACGAACACTCATCACCCACCCAATATGAGCCTCCTCTCACGGTAAAATTGACGTCTAGGACTGAAAATAAAATTGTTCGAATCGCTCCCATAACATTTGATTGTTGAAGTCTCTGATATTTCCACTATTTGTCATCGGTTTCATGTTTACATAGTTGTTATTCCATGTGCTGTGTTTTTCGGAGTCCTTTAACTACACCGAAATTATAACCTCCGAATTGCTTCTGGTATCACGTTTATGCTCAACTGTTGATTGTGGAGAGCTTTCTGCTAGGTGAGATAGAGCTTTTGTGTTTGTAGCACTCTCGGAATGACTGTGGACAATAATATCAAGATAGCAGTAACGGCGGAGCTGTTTTTGTTGAACTTGTCTCCATTATGTAAATATTTGAAGGCATCCTCTCCAATATTCACTGGGGCTACACGGTCACCAATTACACCAGGGGATTTCCTCCTTCTCCGTGGTCCCTTCGAACCACCTCAGCGTGATGAGTGCACTTTTTGTGGTGGTCGGGAATGCCTGCTTGGCATTTCTCAGGTGTTTGAAGAAATGGAAGAATACTTGGATATAGGTAGACGTGGAGGATAGTGAGGGATGAAATTGATCTTGTACAGCATGTCAATTCAACAACATGGTGACTTAAATCGGCGAATTACATTACATTCTTCCACCAATGCGCTCATGCGCTCTGTTCTCCTTAAGACCTAAATGAAATGAGAACATAGAATCCATAACATTCCTGGTGCTAACTCTTATTGATGAATTATCTCAATAGACGAGCGATTCCGCGATCCTCTTCTCAAGTAATGACATTCATTACCGACTGTGGTTATTAAAACAAGGATGACTCAGGCTTCAAACTAATGTGAGAAATAGCCGTGAATGAAATGAGGGATCTATGGATTTTCGTCTTCAGGGACAGCACAAGATTGACTTCGTGGTTGTGTAATTCACATGTAGTACGAGTAGTTTAGTGTTTCATGCTGCATACAGCGGTTGAAAGTATCAAATCCCACATGGAAATCTGCACAATGTTATCGATTGATCGTCTCTTTTGTTCAGTGAAATGGAAACATGTATGATTAATTTCCCAGCAAAATGAGTTTGAATTTAACGGTAAGTATTGACAGTGGAATGGGGCCCCTAATGTACCTGAAATGTCTAAACGTTGGCTCTTGGAAGACCCTTTTAAGAACTGAGCCCCTGATAAGCCGGGAACCTCGTCTCTCATCAATTAAACTACTGCACAACTCTTACTTCGTAAACCGTCCAAAGTTTTTAGCTTTCTCACCTGTTGCTCTGTTTTCCTCTCGTTTCGGGAGATGAAAAGTATTGCAAGTAAATTTGCAAGACTTTGAATCTCCAGTAAATATTTTATTTTCGCTTATCAAACGAATCAAGTTTGATTAATTGCCGAAAGAGTGCCGAAACATTGGAAACATTGCAATCTACTAAAACAATCGCAGGGGTTTTTTTTTTTTTTGCGCAGGTGAGTTCATTTGGATGTACGTGTCGTTGCCGGACTGCTGGGAAGCTTTCTGGATGTTTTTGAACAGCGTAAACAGAGCGATTTGTCTCCCCTGTTCTTCATACCCAACTGTCAGGTGGTCGCATAAGGAAGGGTGTGGGCGTAGGGATCGAATGCGTGACCATACAGCTGAGTTTATTGATATTAATAGCGACATTGCTATCGATTTGAGCCATAAATGTCCACCTCAAGAGAGAAAATGGAAAGCACTCCCGTCGAAGGGAGGCCCTTTTAGTAGGGACGGCAAGGGTCGGGGTACTCTTTAAATAGACAGATATTCTCCGCAAATACACTCTCCCGTAGCGTGTACCGCTCGTGTTGTTATTATCCTTCAGTGCCCTTTTCAATACCCGAAGGATCGGTAGGAGGAGAAGGAGTCGTCTATATAAATATATAGATGGCGGAGAGTTACGCGGCCAGTAAACGTGATCAACCGTTCACGTTTCGCTTCATGTGAATGTACATAATACGCGCACCCCTTTCCACGCTGAATTTTTCAACGTGAATACTGGCAACAATGTAGGATTGACTTTTTGATTGAATTCTGATCGAGCTAGGTTAGTTTCTTGTCATATATGATAAATACGACCTACCTATATTGCATGTGGTGCTTTTACGCTGATAAGGTTCACCATCGGTTCTCTCTAGTAATGTGAACCGTCAGAAGGATTTAAGGTACTGATTATCTTAGAACGTCTTATTTGACTAAGTACTGTTCGTTCATTGACCAAAAATACAAACAATACGCAACCTCTCTTGATTTGCTTGTCATTGATTTCCTCATTATGTTATTGAAGTTTGGAATATTGTTCGTGAAGATAGCACGAGTGTGAGATAGGTACACACAATGCTGTAAAATATGAGTAGGGCTCCTAGCCAAGAAAAATGTCCATCATGAGATTGCTATATTTCTTGCGTGCGGCACCTCAAAGCTCTACAAGGAGCTACGAATCCTCCAGGAGAGCTCTAAAATTTGACGTCAAAGCCCTTAATGTCAAATAATGGTGGGGGAGTGGGCATCGTCAACAGAAGAGGTTTAAAATATAATAAATTACCGTTATCTTAAGCCTCAATGCATTGACGCAAGACCAAATCGATCTGCCTTTGTTCATTTTCGATCAGCAAGGTATCTAACCATGATCGAAATGAGATTGGTGATAGGATTTCTCCCCTCCAAAAATATTATTTCCAATCTTTTGAACTTCATTCCAGGTGAGATGACGCACGGAAGGTGTGATCGAGTCCTGAGAGGTGTATAACGTCAGAAAGGGTGAGATTCCATCAGGACGGAATGGGACATGATATATAAAGAAGATGAAGAAAAAGGGGAAAACCCCCCGTACAAAGAGGGGCGAAGAAGTGGTTATGAAGGAAGCCGGATGATGGGGGAACGCTAGGAATTGTGATTATGATGGCAGCGGCGGCAATCCTGGTCTGGGTTAGGAGAAGCAAGGACGAGGGGTTAGTATTGAAGTCGAGCTTCATATAGGCCCCCCTCCTGCGGTTGGAGTTATCACTTCTTCCACGGGAATTTACTCTTCTGGTAACAGAATCATCCACAGTGTCCTTTTATGTTACCTACCGAAATAAAACTGGGTATCTGTCATAACGTTGAATGTGCTGCTTATGACCGCCATTCGTTGAAGTTCGCTCTGCTGCCCTATTCTCGTCACGTTAGAAACATAAAATTCTTGCTATTCTGTCTCAGGGATGAACTGGAAATATTGTGCGTCCTAATGATGAAATATCCTGCCCGAGTTTCGTACCTACTTGCAACTCTAGCCATTCCCTCTCATAAATAGATGCCGCGACTGCATTGAGCGTTGGACTTCGCGAGAATAAGAGTTGCGCCTTTATAATCAAGTTGAGCCTTGCCAGGCAATCGTAAGGCGGGCGTTTTGACGGCATTAATATGGCGTGCAGGTATCATGGGGGAAATTTCAATCGTTTTCAGCATGGATACCACTACCCACGCTAACGCTCGAGCGATTTGAATCATCATTTTGTACAAATGTTCCTAGTCAAGATCAAGTGGTGAAGTGGCATATGAGCTGTAAACGTGACGAAGATAGAATAGTGTGAGTAAACAATTTAGTCAGCAACACGACTTATTACCACGTTAATTAAGCATATTCTCATGTTATGGTTTGAGGCTCATGAAGGATCTTACCGTTTTGATGACTACTGATTTTAGTAGAAGAGTGAACCGCTACTGAGCGATGATTTATAATTGTAGATATTTTTGTTATGTTTAATTGGGTATTTTCTGCTATTTTATCAATACTTACCTGTTTACTAAATATTTGCCCTCTGTTAATACAGTTGTGTAGGTCATTTTTAATGTACGGATCAATGTGCGATCAATGTGATAGGTGCTCAGTACTGCTTCTTGTAATTAACAAAATACAACAAAAATCAGTTCTTCAGAATTTAATGATCTCGTCCATTGATATCAGTGGCCGTATTAAGAGTTGGCAAACGTTTAAATTAAATCGCCAAATAAACATGTAAATCGGTTTCAGATTGAGAAAAAAGGGAGCTTTGCAAGAAATTTATAAGTCACAAAGAGAAAGAGGATGGGCATTCAAAGTGATTTCTTCAACAAAAACTAAACGAAAGAAGAAAACACGCAATGTGAAGAAAAAAAGTTTCTGACGTCATGTGCCAACACCTGATTAAAAAAATCCTGTCTTTATCCTTTTATTTCACATTCTGAAGGGATCCCGTGCGGTTGGAGGGGGAGTGTTGAGGGAAACCTCTGGCAAATAGAAAGAGAGGAGAGGTTTTTTTACCAGCGTGAGTAGCTGGTCGCCCTGACTCCCTCGCCCCATTTCGAGGAGGTAGTGGTAAAGGGACGATCGAGGCAGCAGTGGAAAAAAGGCCACAGAGAAGCAATCGTTCCTAAATCTCTCTCCCCTTCTCCTCTCTTTGCTCTCTGTGCGCCTCCTTTCATTCGACTTTTGGGACCCCAGCAGCTACACAACTTTCTACGCCCTTTAGCATTCGATGTGAAGCCCTTTTACTCGTGGAAATCGCTTCAAATAAAAGAGAAAACCAGAGGGAAAAGCGGGTGGGTAGGAAAACGGAAGATTTGGGCGAACCAGGTGGAAAGGATTGAAGTTAATTTGCGGAATCGCCCCGCGGGAAGGCTTTTCCCACAAAGAGGATCCTGACTCCCTTTCATATGGCGAGTTTTGAAGAAATAATACGTAAGTTTCGCTTTTCATTGGCTGAAAAGACCGCGTTGAAAGTTAGGCTTGAATCAGTTGATAGGTGGCCAACTTGATGAAAGGTAAGACGGCTCCGTTGTTTTGAACACTTGGAAATAATGATTCAGCGAGAAAGGAAAAAACCCATTTGAGTAGGCATCATCGAGGAACGGCTCTGGCTTGGATTCCTCTACAGACATTGAAACCAGCATGATCACACTTGTCTGACATCAAAATTTAATAACAAATTATTTTACACCGATTAAATTACAGTGTTTGCACGAGCAGTAGCAAATCTTATCGGAAAATATTTTTCTCTCAAAACCTTCTTCCATTAATTATTTAACACCTATTTTTTACCGTTCAGGCCAAAAAAATAGGCCTTCAAAATGATTTGACAGAACTGAAACTTTGCTTGACAATGAATCCATCTGATCGTGTTTTTGCCTAACTCATTTTCAATTGGATAATCGGATTATTTTAAAAAATGATGAGCGTATTTAGGAAATGGATTTTTGGGGACCCAAGGGAGTGGGTCTACTTTTACCACTACGATTCGGACGACCAATAGAGTGGTTTTCAAGCTTTCTGGAAAACTAGGCGGTCGTTGTATAATTTTCTACAAAATTCTTGACGCCAAAATCAAAATATGTAGTTATGGGTCAATAAGGGTATTTTTAAAGTGTACGAGGAAAATTGTGTTAATTCAGTTCTGTTTCTTCCCTGAATAGTTGCCTACTTGCTTGAGGAGAACAATACACCATTTTGGAATTATTTGCAGCGTCCTTTATATAACTTCTGTGGAATTACACCAAAGCGATTGAAAAATGTTCTACTTGAGCAACGGTTTCTGATAAATACTGCTCAAAATCTTGAATTTGTTCAACGTCTTTTACATCTCCATGGCTTTTGTGAGTAAAATGAAATGGAACAGGAGATGGACATACTGGGGAAAATGGTAAGAAAGCGAGACTCGCTAGCCAAAAGAAGTAGATGGAGCGTTCGTTGAAAGGCAGGTAATGCTCTTAAGGAACACGCTCCTTGCATGAAGGACTGCTATGGAGCCGAATAGGATTTTTATTTCCGGAGTTTCCCTGTGAACGGCATGGTGTAGGTTTGGTTGGAAGTAAATTGGATTTCCAGCCTATGTCGGCATGGTAAAAGGTCTGACCCGGGTAAGAGCGAGCTGTCGACCGAATGAAAGCCTCTCTCAGTCCCGAATGTCATTGTTCAAGAAATCGCGTTGGGTTCGCTTCAGTGCCTACAGTTACGAGAGTGGCTTTGTTGAATGTCGATCGTATGCGTTATATGAAAACGAATTCGAAATACCTGATATAATAGGGACTCAGGTGTGGGCGGGTTTTGGGGTTTTCAATCAGTTCATTTTCACTCCAAAGTTATCAAAGCTTAGTTCGTTTTGAATTTAAATTATACTCATCTGTAGCATGAAGTTCGCCTTCCTGAGCCATTAGTCAGCGTTTTGGCTCAACTCCTCCACCAAGCACAATATGTTCAAAGTGGCAAAATCATGGGCTACCACCGTAAAACAACCATTCTCCACTATTATTAGGGAGATAGTTGGACAAAATCATTCAGTAACAAGTCAATGATGGCTTCCGAATTTGGATTAGATTAAAGTCTCTACGAGTACGATCATCGGACCCTGGAAGCTTGATGAATAAAGAGGCTCCCAATACCCAGATTTTTTTCTTTACTAATCAATTAGTCGATTGGGATTGAGAGATGAGGGGAGATGTATTATGTTGAGGGAGGCTTGTAAATCGATCAAAGACCATGTTCGCCCCGAGCAATCGAGATGGCGATAAGGCAGATTAGACCGTTATTCACATCTGGTCTTCATCCCTCTGTTTAACGTTGATTATGAAATTGCTTCGAGCCTGCCGAGTGTAAAGGAGGTGAGGTACCTCAATATACCTGAGCGGAGCGAAATCCTCGAGTTTCCACGTATGTTTGATAACTGACGTAGGTAGTTCGACGGTGTGGGGGGAGAGGAATCTGTTTAGTTTGATATCCCCGAAGGCCCCAGGTACACGCCGTGAACCTTCTCTGTATGAATATCTCTCCTGTGTGCTTTAGAGTTTCCTCTCGTCTTTGGAAAGTCCCTCAGTACGAATCTCGTCTGGCGTTTTACCCGTGTCAATATTAATTTACCGAGTTATCGAACTGTATCTTTCATTCGTCCCGGCTCTGTTTCATTGCGATGTCCGCTCTAGCGGGGGTGATTTCATTAATTAATAGTGAATAAATTATACTCACCACTGAGCTGTGAAGTACTCTTGTCAGCTCATTCACTTACCATAACAACGTTAGCCCCTCCTCCCGCTGCCTGTATCGCTGCACCGCGATTTCTAGAAGTCTGCCGGGCTATATTTCCTTGCGTGTGGGGTCATCACTGCACTTTCATTGACTAAATGTGTTTTTTTCAACACAATGAAAATTACCACTCTAAAATAAGTATACTAGTTGAAATTTGTGCCTTTCGTGCACCGTTACCGAGGGCAATTACATGAAAAATTCCATTCCATGAATACAGTGAAGATCAACGCCCGGTTATCTCCTTTCGTTCTACCAATCAGGTAACAATATCAATAGTCGATGCCCTGAGTACTTTCCAATGTGGAAATTCGGTCATCTAATCTGGCGTAAAATAAACGATATGTCAACAACCACAGGATTACTACGTTATTTGTAGACCGTTATTAAAGTTGTAGTCACAATAACAACTTGCATATAAATAATAAAGAAATGGTACGTTCTTTCCGTTGGTTTGAATACTATTCTGGTATTATTCGATACGATCCTCCACAGGACGTTGCTGTTGTAATCGGGTGGAGTGTAAATACAAACGTATATTTTAAATGAAAATCAGGATTCGAAAGTGCAGTACCTACGTTATCTTAAAAGTATTCGTGTCTGAAAACGATTTCATATCTGACAGTTAGTGAATGATTGCCTTCTAGTAAGGTACCAACAGAGATCCGTTACTTCTACTGTTACATCTGTTCTCAACGATGTTCACAATTTTTGTTTCAGATGAGAAAGACCCTGGGGTTGAAGAGTGTCCCCCTGCACGCCGCCGGTTGTCTGATGGAGAGATCATGTTGGTTGACGCATTGGAAGACAAGGGCTCAAGAAATGGCAGGTTCCTGACACTGCATAAAAGAAGAAGGCGAAGACTGTCCACGAGAAGCCTCCACGAGTGTCCCGCTCTTTTAGACGACCTCCAACATGGCAACGTCAAGGTAAAGACCACGGATAGTACCTTATTGTGCATTGCATTTGTAGCTAACCAAAAATCCTACGTTCCGTAGAAAGGCACGCCTGTTAAACAAACCTGCTGCGGCTGTTTTGATCAGACAAAAAGTTCCGGAAGGAGAGCATCCCGAATGGGGGCAATGACGCAACTATGTCCAGGAACCCGGGTCGAAACTAAAGGATTGAGTTGTGTTCGTTGCCTGGAAGTTGGCGGCTGGAGGAGAGGTATTCGTGTTTTAATTGCCTACGCCTGCCTCGTCCTATCTAGAGTTAGGTTTAACAACGCTCCCCTCCCACCCCGCTTACTACTCTAACCCTCTCCTATCTCTACTCTCGCGGTTCACTGACCCATTCTGTTTCCACTCCCTGTCCCTTCGAGGGCCTGAAAGTACGTGGCAGCATAAGCCAATTACTCGTTCCTCGGCAATCTGTTTTTTCTCCGGTCCTAACCCAATCCAATTCAATCCAACAGAGACTTTTGACATCGTTCCATCCGAGAGTTAGTCCCAATCTCTGACTACACAAATTATTCCAATAGTAACTCTTCCTTCAAACACCTTTTCTCAGCATCCCGCAACCACACCTCTTAGAACAGAATAAATGATTAATTACGAGCCCCAAGGGAGGAGCCGGGGGGAGGGTATAAGAGTCCAGCTAGGCGATACATATGGTCCTGTCCAAGCCCTCCTCCCAAGAGGGAGCTCTCATTCCTTTCGGTTGCAGTAGAGGAAATGGGGGGGGGGGTCAATCCATGGTGGGACCTCTCTTTGAGCACTCTATATGAAGATGAGAGCTCTTTGGACATGAGGTATCTCTACGTCAAAATTATGTCGTAGATAGATCAGAAAGTAGTGATCCCAAAAACCTTCACGTACGTTTTTGCACTAGTTATGAAATTTATTTATCTCGTGATGTCTCTAGGTACTAAAAAGAAAGTTGATTCTCTTTTCTTCAAAAACCTTATCCATCTTTAACTGCTTTTAGCAACCCGTCCAGTAAATTTTCTTAGAATCTTTCCTTGAATACCATTCGGGTGATAGCTTCTCACGAAACTTGATAAATTTATTATTTGGGGAAATACTCCTTGAAAGTTTCTCTTGTAGGCGAAAATTCAGGGGCGTGATGATAGCCTGTAGTCAGGGGAGAGTTTAAAAATTAGAAAAATACAATAACCTGCCAACGGCACGAAAACAAACATTGAATGTTGGACCTTCGCTATTCATTTGCTTCCCTTCGCCATACGTGAGGTTCCCATCGACCAAAAGAGAAACAAGCACGAAAGCTCGCCCGTAGACCACTAAATGGTCCCAATTTAATATAAGGTCGTCTTTCGCAGAAATAAATTGCGAACTGCGAAAGCTCATCCGGGTCGAACTAATCCCTGCTCTGTGGATACCGGGGAGAGCATGCAAAATGCGTTTTTGCGACAAAGCCCCTACTGCTAACGGTTGCATTTCAATATTGCAGAGCGAGGCGAGGCCTTTCCATGAAAAGCGATGAATGGAATATAAAGGACGTTGAAGAGGCCTCGGCTCGTTTATAGTCGACGGGCATTCAATATATCCCGTGATTACCCCCAGCTCAAACCGTGTGCTTGAATAATCTATGTCGATAACTTTTGGAGTTTTATCTCGAAAGACGAGTACCTCGCTCTCTCCTGCACGTACACACGTGATAACGAGGACGAGATTCGTTATTAAATTCCGTTTCCTCTGTTTTCCTTTGCATGAGTCTGAAGCATTTGAAAATAATGCGTCCTTGTTGCCAGGTCAATATTGTTGAAGGCCGTTCAATAAAATTAGGTTTCTCGTTTTGGTCACCTCTGAAGCTCCGGGCAGTTGTCCATCATAGTTATAAACGGAGACACGACCCTTGAGACGTTAATAGTGTTTCACTTAGCTCATTGGCGAGTCATCTGTTGATCAAATAAATGCGAAAAAATGTCAAGACCACGATGGATCCGGCATACGTTGCCTAATACGACGATATAGTTCACTCTGGCTGGGTTTGGACGGCCGAATCCGTTTGATCACTCGCCCTTGGAATTCTCCTCGAAAAAAGTAGTAAATAAATCCAATTTATTTTGGCACGTCGTTCATTGATATTCGCGATATCAAGGAAGTTGACACGCGTCTCGTCGACCTCGCTCCTGTTCTCCTCCCCTGGCACGTAGGAAGCCATTTATCATCTCGAGATGGGACAGGAAGTCTGCGGTGTTCCGCTCGAGAGAACATTTTTCTGATTATGGCCTCTTGATATGATGCAGTACGTGCGTGGAAAAGAGGGTCGTGAGGTGAAATACCGGGCCGAGGTAGTATAATGATGTTGAGGGAGAATCTGCGGTGTGGAAAATAGGAAGAACATTTTGTGGCTCCTATAAAATTAGACGTGTGCCTCATTTTATCTTATGGAAAACCATACGTTATGAGTGTGAAATCACATAAAGCAACAACGTTATTCACAACCATGAGTTGACGTGCTAATGAAATAACGTGGCAAAATTATGGATTACAAAAGAAATTGGGCAGAATTGAAATGATAGTTTGACTAATTCAAATAGTGATAAATATCAACCAGGTACTCATTTTTTCCTGTAAAAAACGAGCTCCGTGAAAGTGACCCTTCGGAAGAAACTATCTCAGGTTTGATTTTTTTCTCCCCCTGTTCTACCGAAGAAACGCCTGGTTTATTTTCGTCCGGCCGTTCGGGCGATAAATATCAATTTTACGGCCCAACTGGCTCGTTCGGTCGGATTCTGAAAGGATGAAAATGAAGATGAAGATAGCTCTGGAGGAAATATTTTAGAGGCCCTTCAATGGAAGCTTAGAGATTTTTTTAGCGGTTTCTCGCGTAATGAACTACGTGAAATGAGGGGGTCTTCAAGGCGTGAGTTATGCAACCTAACGCAATATCGACGCGTCGTGATGGTTAGTATCCAGAGCGATTCTACGACAAGTAGATATCACCGGAGCTCCTCCCTACGATCCATTCTTGCGGAATGGATTTTATTTTTATTACGGCTAATTTATTCCTGGGGAAGGATCACTGTGCGACCCAATCATTTAATGACTAGAAAGATGTATCGTAGGTACCGGATCATTAACTGCGGTTTCCTAAAGTACTCACTACAAATTTATCTCCTGATAAACTGAAACTTATCTATTTAATTGATTCTCAAAAATGTATGTGGTATTTTTTTTGTTCCCAGTGCGTCCTAGACAGAGTATGGCAATGGCCATTCAACGCATTCACTCTCGACACTGCCACTGGGGGTGAGTACCTTCACGCCTTGATGTACAGTACTTCAATACGGTATCGTATGGTATTTTACGTACTTGTATTGTATATGAGATAATCCCCAGAGGATCGGAATCCTCAAAGGTGGTGGGGGAAAAGGCGTAGTCGTTCCTAGGACGAGTATCTGTTTGTGAGTGTGTATCTGAGGATATTGGTATACCTACTCAACGGAACTGCAAATTTGCATTAAAAAATTTTTTTAATTATTTTTCTGATAATTCTCAAAATAAAATTATTTTGATCAAGTATTTTGTCATCATGACAAAAATAAATGGATTAAATCCTTAACAAATGATCAATTCATAGGAACTCAGTAATATATTTACTAATCCGGCAACTAAAAACATGGTGAGGAATGCGATTTAAGAAGATAATTATGGGAACGATAACTAGTGATGTAATATGCATAATTATTCAAACCCCATGTTCCACTTGTCTGGAGCCTTCTAAAACCTTTCATTGTCATTCATTCGGAAAAATGATGTTGGATTTATGTCTCTTTTTTTTATTTCGGGGATTAAAAATTGAGGTCCTCGATGTACTGGCAGAAAGTTCCTAATTAAGGGAAAAACTCCGACTGTACACATTTTTCCCTGTTTAATTAAAGCCGGCCATGGATAGAGCGTATGTCAGCGTATAGTGGAAAAGCTGCGGTACTAATTAAGCGTGAGCTTTAATTAAATTCGATCCCAAAGGGGCTTCTAGAGGGACTAAAGGATCGAGAGGCTCGCGAGGAGGATAACTAGGCCAATCGGATGTTTCGCGCATTGTTCTCCGAATTCCATATACTCGTTATATGACTGCCGAGATGGTTGGATGAGTTAAAATGACCACGCACGACGGAAATCCGCTGGCGTTAATAGAGGGAATTCGTTATCTCTTCTTCGTACTCACTAGGATGGTAGTGACTGAACAAAAATTAACTTGTTTTTAATCAATAGTTAAATGCTGATGAATCAGTAATTAAAGTGCTACGAATGCATTTCAAATATAACCTCTGAAACATATTTGATGAAATGTAAATTCAAACCCTTACTATTTGAGAAGCCCATGGATGATCCAGGTAACCCACTAGTAGCCACTGTCTCGACCCAGTCACGTCAGTACCTCCTCTATAGTAAATTAAGAACAAGAACGCCCAATAAAGATGCATTATTCTTGCCCCTCAACCATAGTAATGACGGTGCCTCTCTACTGAAGATTACTGATTTCTCCCTCCTTTTTTCCCCCTTTCAAAAATGTTGAGGGTCCCTCGTATAATGGAATCCCTCGGCTCTATTGTGCTCCAGCGGTTTCAATCCCACATAGAACAAAAGACTTCTCTGTTTTTCGACCAATCAAGCCGGATCGGGTCCGCGCCCAATTAGCTCCACACACAGCACACACAAGTATCAGCTTTTCCCCTTTTTCTTTCCAGTCTTTTCTCAATGGCTCTGTTCTCCGTTGATGCATTCTAAAGGTTTCGGGCTTAGAAAAAGAAGCTTACAAAGAGTAAGTAGAGTTTGTGGGGGAATCATGCTCAGTTGTCCGGTTTACTCTTAATAATTGAAACTTTTTTCTTACGTTAGGTATTGAGTAAATACGTTTGATTTTATTTCAAAACCAAATGATTTCTTTCCTCTTTTCCTTTACTCAAGAAGGAAAGAAATTTCAGCCCTTTACAAAACAGAAGAGAGATAATTGTTAATTTTTCCGTTGTTCGTAATTTAATTTCGCCGAGCATAGTCCAAGGTTACAAGTGTTGCCACTTTCTCACCATTATTGAATCCAGTATTGGCCTTTAGATTACTTCAGTTACGATTTTCGTGCGATCTGCTTCCTGTTGAAACACAAATTCCTTGCTCATGTGTAATCTGATTGTGCTCCAAACTCATCAAGCGAAAACGAATGTTATTGACCATAGCTAGTTGAGGGACTTCGTCTCGTTGACTTCAACCACCTGTTGGATCCCATACCATGTACCCAGTCATGCAGATTCAGACACAATCTGTACCATCTAACTTTTCTTCATATACTTTCATCTTGCAGGTAGATCACTGCCCGTTCTTTGTGTTCATCTTTTTCATTGGTACGGCCTCATGGACCATTTCAAGCTAGATGTTTGCCGAATATGGAAATTTTTTAGTAAGTATCGCAGTTTCTTCTGTCTCTCACTCAAAGCCTATCACTCTTACCTATAATCAAAATGGATTTATTTGTTGCTGTATTTTTTGTTGTTGCGATCATAATCATTGTTGTATAATCGCCATTTGTATGGGTTTTTACTAAATACTTGACCACTAGATTAATAATAGGAGTCATCTACCGTAATATTTCTTCTAATTTTATGTTCAAGGGGCATCCCGTATTTGATCACTCTTCCTTAGAGAATACTTAAAATTACTTTAAGGGAATCTTTTTTTTTATTTGACTCTTTAGGATCCTTTTATGCTTACTCACCGATTCTCGAAATCTTTTAGAAGCAATCTTATTTTCTGATTGTAATTTTAGATGAATTTGGCAAGAAGGGAAAAACCTCAAACGAGGATGGGATATCATTTGTAGACCCAAACTTAAGAACACTCAGGTGTCCTTAGAGAAATAGTGGCCTCTGGCTGCTGTATTATTTTTGTGTCCCCGTGTGGACTGTCTGTTATTGAGAATGGAGGATAATTGTTTGAGTTTTCCGAATTGCAGGCTTAGTAGAAGAAGGGTATCATAGTACGAACCCTTACCACAACGCCATCCACGCTACCGACGTCACCCAGGCCATGCACTGCTTCCTCCAAGAAAAAAAGGTGAGATACGATTGAATAAAATAATAAATATGTTTTTGCGTTTATTAAAATACATCAAAAGAAAAAAAAGGCGTCCCCCTTCCAGTGTGAAGCGAGAGTGATGAAATATTGTCGGCTTCCACCGGACTCGTGTAGGCTGAAAAAAAAAATTCTTCTTCGCATAGTTGTTTTCTGGAGCTGAATCCTGTCACTGTCGTCACAGTTGGAGCAACTGTCAATCTCTTTGAAACAATATACCATTAATCAACCAAGTTTGAACGTACGGTATTTCACGCCACCACAGTGCCAGTCAAACCTATCTGCCCGTTAGCATCTTCTGAGGATAATCCATTGTTCGCATTGTTTCAACGTCGATCGGAACCCCCCTTAACTTTCTTTCTTTTTTGGGCAAGAGGCTTTAACGAGGGATTGTTTGAACCTGCCCTGTTCCGGTTGACGCGTTTGAATCGGCTCTTGTCATACCAGTCCTCTTGAAGTCGCCTACTCATCAATTTTTCTTCCGTCTATTTTCATAGTAAAATTTGTCTGCTTTGAATTTCAGATCAGGGAACATTTGAGTCCTCTTGAGATCCTTTCTGCGTTGATCGCAGCGGTAACTCACGACCTTGACCACCCTGGAGTGAATCAGCCCTTCCTCATCGCCACTTCCAATCACCTCGCCGCCCTCTATTCTGTAAGTGAGATATCCATACAAGAAATTTTAGATACTTTGAACCCCGTCTTCCTATTTAAAATATGGGCCTGTTCAACCTCCTAGTGACTTTAACAAGAATAAAAATTAAGATGGACTATGAGTAACCAGGAAGTCCTCTGAAAGGCCAGAGAGGAAACCGATGCCCGCTAAGCCTTGAGCAATCAGTGAAAACCACTGTTTCTCCTGATTTTACGAACAGACTACGCAATGTGACAGAATCGGAATCAGATCCAGTAGTTAAACACGTTTGTAATTCTATGTTAAAGTTGAGAATGTTCTTATAGTCATCGTTTGATGCAAAGCATAATCCTTAACTGAGATTTTCTCCACATTTGATGAGCTACCTTATGTCAGAAGTTTAACATTTTGTTTTTGAAATTTCAGTATGTTTCGGCCCGTAACCTCGTGACTCAGTATTTTTCTGGCTCTCCTAACAAACCTCTTAATAACTAATCTTGCTATTTTCTCAACAGAACACATCAGTGTTGGAGAATCATCACTGGAGGTCTGCGATCGGCTGCTTGTTGGAGAGTCACCTCGCGGAAGAAGTTGCGTCCGTGCGACCCGAACTCGAAAAGCTAATAGCTTCCCTCATCCTCGCCACGGACATTACCCGCCAACAAGAGTTCCTTTCGCAGTTCAAGGTAATTATTTTTTGTCAAGATATTTGAAATAGATATGACAGCATGAGAAATATAATTATAGATTCTTTGGAAAAGTTATTCTATAAAAATAAAAGTATAATGAAAGCAAAAACTGCAACTTTATTTATCTTTCAGAACTACTTGGACGAAGATGGTCTTGACATGAAAAGGCCAGAACATAGACATTTTATCCTCCAGATCGCCCTCAAATGCGCTGACATATCGAACCCGTGCAGGCCATGGGAAATTTCGAAAAAGTGGTCTTTGAAGGTGAGAACACTTAGAGTTCTAATTTTAGTGTGGTTAAATTAACCCGGTGGTCAATAAGACTATTAGTTATATTTTCCCGCTCGTAACGATAAGATATTTGCAGGTTTGTGAGGAGTTTTTTAGACAAGGAGACTATGAAAGGCAACTTAATCTTCCAGTTACGAATCTGTGCGATAGGTATTCTACTTCGGTGCCAAAAATACAAACTGGTAAGGATTTAAATGATCTGTGCATGTATTCATATTTGCTGCGCGTCTGGAGCGGCACTTCGACTATGATTACAATTCATGTACTAGCTACCCTTAAATTGAAAAATCCACTCTTCTAATAAAGACAAAACGTAATATTTCCACAAGACTATTAGACTGGTTGATTTGTTTCTGTAGGTTTCTTCAGGTTCGTCGTGGAGCCTCTTTACGTCGAGTGGCACAGGTTCCTCGACACGCCGCTTTCTAGGTCGTTGATGCGACACCTGAAGAGGAATCAGAGCAAATGGGAAGGTCTTCAACAACAGGAGATGGAGCAGGAGACGCGTACAGAAATTTCAGAAGCTGAGGAGGTGAGTACCTACCTAGTGAGTAAGTGATAGTATGTTATTTCACTCCAGTCGAACTCCCATATCGGGTTGGTATTAACCATATAACAAATTTGTAAAGTTAATGGAATTTTCGCTAATAGTGGTTGGACCGTTCAAACCATTACGATTGCGTGATTTAGACCCTTTTCCTTGAAGGGTCTCGGCAAACACCTCAGGTACTTAATCTGGTTTGTCTCAAACTTAGTCCTTGACGGCAGTTTTCCAACCGAAAGTTGCTCTTCTACACCTCTTAGCTGAAGTTTAGGAAATCTCTCCTTGCTCATTGTGCCTCCATCTCAGACACGTGAGTGGCACACAACACTTTGTACGTCGTAAGCCAAATTAGTCACAATAACATGAAGGTGGCCGAAATGTGATTGTGAATCAGCCAGCCTTTTGGAACCTGACTGGCATCAGAAAAATAGAGTAACGTGAAGGCATTAAATAGGCGACCGATTCACGAAAATTAGCAAATGATATCAAACATTTTATAACAAATATTTGGAAAAGACAACTTTAATAACGTATCTACGAACCTAACTGCACGTTCTGCACTTTTCTTGTTAAGGAAAGTTAACACGGGCCTATTCTTATTTGAATAAAACGCTCTCGTACATGTATCAAAAAATTGAAACATTTTTTACTTTGCGTTTCAAAATGATCTAATTGCTCCATCAGCTCTTAATTTTCCTTTAATGTTTTTAGAAGATCTGTAATGTACAGACAATGTATCTTAATTAATAGAGCGAACTCTTGTGAAAAACTACTATTTAACACAATAAAACATCTACCTATCTATCTAAGTGGGTAGATTCTTTCTCCGTTGTACGTTGAGACCATTCAGGCCCAAGTTGCCTTACTCACATTCTGCCTGATGGCGTCAAACGAAGAGTTTTAGATTTATTGGGGTCCTACTTAGATTTTGTATGCCGGTTCGATTCTGACGGGTTTCGGGCCGATAGTCACAAAATAAGGTAGACTATGGATGAAAATGAATTTTCAATTGAGATGGGGCTCTTACAAATTGGAGCAAACTGGATGAGGGTATGGCTCATAATAGGCATTTTGAAATGCATTTTCAAAATTGGGGGCTTAGTTGCGCAGAGTTCAATTTCCAACCCGAGAAGAGTACCATAAACTGAATTTATCGGACCTAGGGATTTGATTTGAACATGTGCCATATTGATTGTAAGTACCAACTTCAAATGTGTCTTGTTGTTCCATAGGTGACGTCAGAGCCTTCGGCCCCCGTCAGCCAACCCCGCAGGTTGTCCCTCTTAACGGTACCGCGCATTACACGAGCCTCGGACCATCGGCGGCACTCGGTCCCCATCAGCACGGCGGCGTTCCTTCCCCGCCGGGAGTCCCTCCCCGTCCCCGACCCACACCGGCGGTTCACGCTCGACCCAACCTTCGACGAGGACGACGAATTATCTCTTGTCTCAAGCTGCTCGTCCGTCAGAAGCAAAGTAAGTTAGCCACTTACTTAGAATGCGCTGTCATCGTTTGTTCGAGTTTAGTACGTACGTATCCACGAGGTAGTGCAATGGTTCAAAATTCGAATCTAGCTGGTCCTTGTAACCCTCAGAATCCTATCCCCTCTTGCTCAGCTGGATTTGAATTCCAATTCATTACCTTTCGTGGCGCATCCAAGCAATGCATTGATGGGTGTTATCACATACATGTACCTATCCTAAAGCCTTGCAATGTATGGTACGTAGTGGTAAGTTTATCACCGTCTCCCAGAACATGTGTTGTGACACTGATGTTCGCATATATATATGTGACTTCTCTTCCTGCATTCAGCTTGGATGCGATCATTCATTCTTTACTAATCACAAATATCCTCGATAATTTATTCTTCATGTTCACATTCAAATTTTCACACAACGCATTTTTTACCCACGACATCACCATAATGCAAACCTATCCCACTGCTAAACTTAGGCAAAACACTCTGCCATCTTCATACATTGCTTGTTTCTCATCACCTCAACGAACTACAGTTATTATTCAATTTAACCAATTCACTTCCCATGAAGAAAATGGTTTAATCGCTCATGCCGCACATTCCACATGCTAGAAGCTAGATTTTCCAAATTTGTTGTCTATTCAAAAGTGTTTATTAGTTTATGCTTGACGGGTTGGCAACTAGATATAGATAGCGATTTCCATGTGCAGCACGCGGATTCCAGACTTGCTCAACTACTAAGAATCACATTTGTACTGAAACTGTTTTAAGGTCACATACTTTTTGTAGTCTTCAGCTTGTCAAACATCAGGAAGTTAGGATTCGTCGTGTACAGAAAATGGCTACTCATAATCACTAAATTACTGGAAACAATGTAGGTTTAGTCAGGATAAACTATCCATTTTTTAGTAAATACATTGTTCGTTGACAACGCACAACAAATTTTACCCAAGTCTGCTTCTGCAAAAACTTGATTATTTTAATTTGTTTGATGATGATTCTATAACGTCGTATAGAATTCCTAGGATTTTTTCAGTTTTCCATTGAACCACAGATACCCTTGTGTCATGAGAAAACCATGCTCCGTAGCTCCAATTTTCCGTAGAACCAGTAAATGCATGTTCTAGTGTTTGAGTGACTACTCCAAGAAAGGAGGATGAGTCGTCGTCCTTTTGATAGATTCTGGATTTTAGTTGCAGCCTAAATAAACTCACATTGTTCAATTCCATTCTCTATACATTTATGAAGGTGTGAGTATTAATTATAATTAAAAGTTGAAAACTAAATCTTTTAACATGTCAAACGAGACGGATATCATCAACGCACTAAGTACTCGAAATAACATTCAGAGTTGATCATTTTCATGTTCGTACCACCTTACCTTATGTAAAATACAATACACAACTCATTTCATCAGCTCTCTCATCTCACATGATCACAAACATATCAGGACATACCTGAGTAACGTGGCTAAAAGCGGGGGAAAAAATGATACCCAACTTTTCTTGTGGGGTTAGCTTCAGCCGTAGCTCGTCGAAGCCCTATTTCGAAAGGGAATTTCTACAGCATTTTCATTTTTTTGCCTTTCGTGATGAACAGTCAGGCTCCTACACGGAAGAGCGGCCAGTGAGCTCGGAAGCTCTCGTCCCTGATTTGTCCATCGCTTCAATGACGTCATCCGGTGAAGCACAGCGGTTGTCGTCCATCCTCCACGGTAACGTTGCTCCTTTGACGCAACAGAGCCGCCTCACAAGGCAACAAACCTTCCCTCCTCTCCAAGTACGTTTCTTCAGAAGCAATCGTTATTCTAATTTCTAAACCTCCAGAAATTGAGAATACAACATGAAAATATACCTGTAGTAATTGTGCAGGGTCAAATTTATAATATACTGGGGGAAATGACGTGAAAATTTTAATTCAGTCATCGACTAGTTCAATAAATTTCTAATTATCCACGCTTAGGTTGGCTGATGAAAGTTCATTAATCGATCGCTTGTCGCACCTTCTGTATTTTGCATTGAAAGAAAGCATGATTGTTATGATATGAAAAATACAATGAGTGAATGTAAACAAGTAATGGTCGTTCGACAAAAGTGATGGTTTGCTTGCAGACACGAATATTCGGAAAACCATAGTTAGTGTTTTACTCTGACAACATGAATATTCTATACAGTCACATTCAACACCCATTAATCGTCTCTTAAGAACCAGCATGACGCATCTGACATAATGGAATCAAGTTATTGATATTTTTAGCTGAATTTTCGTAACCACAACTCGGTACTTACGGCCTCTAGAAAGGCCTGTTACTTACGTTACTATCTTATCAAGTTTCTTCCAATCTCCTGAAGAGGATGCAATTCTTATATTTGCTAGGTTTTAAGCGACGAAATTTACGTGTATGGACTCATTGCAACGAGTATGGTTTCTTGAATTTCAACAGTGGTTCATTCACTTGGCCCTCGTCATTCCTATTTTGCCACGTCATTTGCTAACCTTGGTGATGGAAGACACGAATGTGGTTAATGACTTTAAAATATTGCATCGCTTTAGCTATTTATTGAGGAATTTTTAAAAGATGGAGCTTCTTGTTTCCAGCACTGCATGACTTCACAATCGGAAAATTAAAATGTCTACTTCTAAGCTTCGAAAATGATTCTATGTCCGAAGAGACCACCTCGGACATAAAATGCCCTTAGAATATTATAACTGGGTGCCCTTGTAATACTCCGGTACTGAAATTTTTCAACGAGAATTAGTTAACGTTTCTTCCAATTTCTACAAAAACGCTCTGCATGGACAGGAATTTTTTCCCTTGAATGTTCTAATTTATCCAGAAATGATACTACGTACCTGCAAACACATCCCTCGGTTCACTGACAATTTTTTATAACCGTAAATCATATTTTTCGCAGCAACCTCAAACGTACAGCCGCCAGAGGTATTTATCAGCCACCGGCGACATGAGGGGAAGCACCAGTTCGGACTCCAGTGGCGAGCGATGCGGTGAAAACAAACCGCTCATCACCAAAGAGAAAGAGAACGTGGATCCTATCGACGCTGTCAAGCTATTTAGAAAGCTCCATACTCAGGTGTGTTGAATTTCTCATTTAAACAGGGTTTTGTTTATACCTATAATTTACTGGTTGGCCGTCCGTAGGCAAAAAATAATATCTTGTTACGAATTTTGTCACATGAATTATTTGGCTCTTTACAACGGTAAATTTAAAACTTGGGGCACTTTGTTGAATTTATCATCAATGTAAAAAGAGGTTTCGAGAGCCAAACACCTTTTTGCTGAGGCGTTTCTCGAAGAAACACTTGATCTAAAACGTCTCATTTTGAATTTATCGATTTAATGATACATTCCTCTCAATTTTATCGAGTGGTGGAATTGAGAATCCATCGATGTAATGCCAACATAAAGGGTTCGAAAAGTGGATTGAACCCACAGTGGCTCTCAATAACAACATGTTATATCATTACTACATGATAGCATTGTTTTGGGTTCGAAAGAAGTTCCGCTATTTTGGAATCGCGGTCTCTCAATTCAGTTTCACTTCATGCTACGGGTAAATTACTGACTTAAAAGCACCCCTTGCAGAAGGTTTTCCGAATACGATTCTTAGTATTTAGTTCACTATGGAACGAACTACGTAGACGGACCGTACACGAGGACGGACACGGTACGCACGGCACATGCGTAGTGGAGTATAAACTAAATACACCTTGAAATCCCTTTTCTAACATTTATTTGTTCAAATTCCTCACAGAACTTATGGAAAAGACGAGGTTCAGCCCCAGTTCTTCCTTACGACGCTATAACGTCGACGTCGGCCGCCCGCCGGGGATCCGTTCCTGCCGACACGACAGCCGTCATCGCCTCACGACCACAAAGTAGGCGCTGCTCTTTGTCATCTAGACCCGTGAGGCACTTGCGCCATGATTGGATAGAATTCACAGTATAAACATCCCCATTGTCACCCTCGTCCCTGTCGTCAACTTTTTCAAAACTCAGCCTCATCATCTAGAGACGCTGGGGAAGACTAAAGCTTTCACTTCTTTCAATTCTTCCAACTATAAAATACCCAGCTGCTCTCAAAATTGACACTCAATTATTTGAGCACGTGGGCCTGAATTATTCAGTATTATTCATCTTTTATTTATTTATTTTTTATAATCATTGTCCGATCTTCTTGGTAGAACCTTACTTGATAACCTGTACATAGGTATAGTGTTTAATTCTCCATAACACGTCTTGATACTCTGTCATCCTGTTACACATCACACGATTTATTTCTACATGACTCAGGAAACCAAAAAACAACTTAATTATCTAGATGGATGAAATAATATGAACTACCTAATCTTCAATAATATTCCTTAAAATCACTATTGACTATGAGATTTTAAATTGGATGTGCTAGTTTTTTGGTTCTTTTATAAAATAACATTCTATTTTAGCTAGTCGACTATAGGTAGCTACGAGAATTCTCTCGTATGTCTAAAGGGAATAAAAATATTTACTGATTGAATACTATCCTCCTCAACGGTGATCAAAGTCTCAAAACATTTTGTCGTCATTGGGGATATGATTTTTGTCAATTTTCATTATCAATTCTCAATCATTTCTTCATAATTAATTACAAAATAAAAATAAACTCGACTGTGATAATTGGAGGGGAAAACTCGAGTCTAAAAGTTCGTGTTCAAATCAAAGGCGTAGTGAAGTTTTCGAACTTAGTTGTATGAGCTGATAGTCAGGCTAGTGCGAGCTCTTAACATTAATTGGTATGTTTTTACGTTTTGGCGCACCATTCGTCACTGTACCCCAGAAATCGTGCCCGGGCCGGTGCACAAGAAATTGACTTCATGGACAGTTGACTCGGGATGATTTTCTGCCGACTTATTAACGCGATGGTTTGAGTTTGTACATAATTTTTTCATGAAGATTCCCGCAAGACCGGAAGGTAGGTTCACCACAAGATCACTCTCTTGTTACTTTCTTTACACCCGAAGTGATTGTTCAAAGCCAAACATACCATAGCAATTTGCAATCATCATTATTTATATTTTTACCGTGATCATTTGGAAGATCATGAATACAATCCCCTCTCCATTTATACCTATTCTACGTCGCACAACATGTAAAAATGGTTATATCGTTTGAGCATCGATTCAGAACAGGTCCTTATGCAAATCCACCAATGAACATTCTAATTCCCCCTCGCATTTCATTTTTTTGTTTTTGAGTGATCGCATTCCACGCTTTTTCTTCTTTTCAATTTTAATCAATACTAAATTAATCGAGAACATTAGTAAGTTTCTTTATTTTATATTTATTTTTGCTGAAGATTTTGCTTTTTCTAATGGCGTCCGACTGCATTTTGAATAGATTTAGATAACAAAAAGTGATTAGCTATAGCTGGCTATTGATCAATTTTTCAATTTTTTTTACCTTTTTTGAACATGAGGCTTTAGTACTGTGCATTCATCATTTGGCGGAAGTGCTTCAAGAGTTTTTTGTTTTTGTTTTTAGCTTCTTTTTGTCTCTCATATCGTTCTGAACACATGTTTTATCACGCAATATTTCAATTGTACGTATTGAGACAGGAAAAAACCTCCTGACGGGGGGGTGTCAGCAGTATTGTGAGTCATCAGTTTCAATACACGCCAAACGGGGGCCTGAGTTGCGTCGGAATTTCTCACCAGTCGAGATACAGAGCGAATGTTTAATGAGGTATTCTGGAGGATTGTCAATACTAAATTCCACCCTTTCAGTGCTATCCTGTTCGGAATTTCTCTCCTGTGGAGTCCCTTGTACATAATGCTAGCGACTAATATTGAAAATGTATGAACAAATGTTGGTGAAAAATTCAAACGAAAATCGCGGGTTAAATGGTTGGAAAACTGAAGCAAGAGCAGATATAAGCAAGACGTAATCCCACAAGAAGAAAATAAGATTGGTCTACTTTGTTTGAGAATCACATACCGTTTTAAAATACGAATATAAACGAGTTGTTCATCAATCTTTGCTCTGCTTACAAGAGACTACAAAAGCAATATGTTGACCTAGAAACCCGTTGACTGCCTACGAGTGAGTATGAAAGCAACTTAGTGGTTTAAAAATCTGCATATGCCTTCTAGCACAACTGAAGTTTGAGTAAGACCTAAAGATAGTTCTCCAAGGAAGAATATTCATTTGAAGACTTCGGATAATGTAAACCTGTGGGGAAAGGAGCTGAACCCATTTACCAACATACCCGTAGCTTTTGTATGAGGTGGTATCATTGAATTGGTTTGTACGTAAAGCTTTAAGTATTCCCAGTAAGTCCTTTCTCAAACATCGAACCTGTGGGAAATAAATACAACTTCTTGGAATCCACCCTATATTTGGACTCTACTAAAGCGCCATGAGAATCGTGATCGTCTGCAATATTCTCGTTATTGGGACATGTAAAAGCCGGAAATTTAGGTACGCTCCCCGAAGAGCTTCAATCTAGTGCAGGTTTTGTGATAAATACCAGGAGAAATTGATATTATGGATGAAGAAAAACATCCAGCCAAATCGTCCGGTATGTAGACGATTCATCGACGTGATCACCGACCACATGGCCCCAATATTTTGGGGAAATCCACTCAAGACAGCTTACTCAAATGTTCAGCGCCTTCTCAGACCAAATAGGATGAAATCACAACCCGGAAAATAATTGATTCTACTCTGGTAAGGCTCATATGAGGAGTACATCGAACCCGAAGGTAACACGTCGACAAATATACATGTCATTTTCGAAACGCCACGCGGGTTAATTTTCACACCATGCACGGAATGCTGAAAACACTGCACCATCTCGAACTAGGTCATATCTTCCATCATTTCCATCTCTCACGCCTTCGCTTGTCATCATGGTCCTTCGACTTTTGGGCGCTTATTGATGTTATGCACCTTTCATGGCAGAAAATGCTTATGTCCGTACATATACCTATTTGTGCTTTAAATATTCCTTGGTACGCTTGGTGCTTTAATCGCAACGAGCATGACTCTTCAGTCAATGGATAACCCAAATGAAAAAAAAAAATTATTCCACTCTTCCTCAAACTATATAACCATTTTGAGAAAAAATCTATAAGTGGTTTACTCCTAAAATTTAGTCAGTGTGTTGTGTATCTTAGTGCATCTGTATGTATTTAGCTTTAAGGCATGTCATAATATATTTTTTCAAAGTCTTCTGAAAAATTATCAAGAGAAAAAAAAATGAAAGCAATTATTGAGATCGTTGTAAAACTGAAAACGATTATTTTGGGAGCAAAAATTGTCGAGCGTAGTAAGTACTCGGATTTTATCGAAGTGGTACATCCTTTTGTAATTGTGAATATTGTTCGTGGCGTATTTCTCGTCAATTCTAAACTGCTACTTCTTCTTTTTGTGTTGAAACTCTAAAGCTTGTCTTGAAACTATCTCTTGGTAAAAGACTCTCGTACTTGAGTTACATTCTCTCCTCTTTGGTCTTTATATCACAAATGAGTGGGTTGAAATATCTGTGTAACTATATTTTTTTGCTATTGACGTTGAAATTTCACGTAATCAAGATGTTTCTTCGTAACTAATTCTTGTATAGAAAATGAATCGTACAAAACTATATTAATTGAAAACTAATTAACATAATTTGTTATAAACCTAATAATAAATTAATCCCAAACATATCTCGGTGTCCCTGTACCATTTCATTCATAAATCAAAACAAAACCTGAAAAGAGACCTGATTTATGAGTAACATAGCTAGGTGTATTAAATTATTGATTAGTTTAACTGTTATCAATAAAAAATTGTTTTCAAGTGTAGACTCTGTTAATGTTTCGGTTGAAACACTAGTTTTCCTATTTGATAACCTACCTCGATTTGGTGGATATACTCTGGTTCTCTAAACAATACCAAACCTATTAAAATCTTTTTTATCGTTATGAAGTTTTTGTTTCCTTGTACGACTTAATTACTACCTACAGTTTTTATCGTGAGAACTCGCTAAAAAAGTGAAAAACACAATTCTGAAGGAATCCAGTTCCTGTGGCGTTTGTCGTTCACTTTCTGTTGATTATGTAGAATGACTAACACGAAATCAAACTATTTAATATTTCTTCTATTACTTTTGACTTAGTTTTCTTACTTGATAACTGTAACAAGACCACACCCTATAAACAGCATGTCTAGGTTATTCGTCAAATTTGATCATATTTCTCTCGTTTCAGTCACATGATGATTCACCCAATTCTTAACCCTTCTCATTGTATTTATATTAGGAAATCCGTTTGTCTCTCGAATGATGTTAGTATCAATGCCCATGTTGAGCTTAAAGCAGTACTTGAAACAAAGAACTGTGAAGATTTTATTTATTAATGCTCCAGAACACGCAGTCATCGGAACCAATAAGTGAATTTAATGCGTAACGTTCCATCTACCGGTTAAATGTTTGCAAACGTGTGTTCAGAATGAGTTCAGAGACGTACCTAATATTCGTGTCAATTATGTTTGTTTTATGCATTTTCTCTTTGACTTATCAAGGGGACGACGAAAGAAAGCGGCGAAGAACAAAGAAGCTGCGAAGACGGTCGTCTGGTGGGCCAGAGACGTTTCGACCGAAAGAAGCTTCGACTCGACGGAGAGGCTCCTTACCGGTCGACTACGCTGTCACACCTTCGGCGTCAGGTGAGTTGAGCAACGATCGCAGCTGGTCGCCCACGATGGATTTTTTAAATAATACGTATACACATATTCTTGGTGTGTAATACTAACTAACTCACGTTACCATCACTCCTGATGGATTTCAAATCCGTTGAGTTAGGCTGAGAGCAAAGAAAAACGCTGCAAGTGAGCTTCAAAAACACATTTTCACCTGTTCCCTACCCACATGTGGATCTATCGTATTGGCCAAAAGTTTTTGACGACCAACTTAAGCCGGAAAGAGGTCCCTGACCAGAATATTGAGTTCGTAGAACAGTTTCTGCTATTAAAAACGCGGCGTATGGCAGTCGGATATTTCCGTTTTGGTTTTTATTCCTTGGATTAATCAAACGATGTTTTCATGTGAGATGTTGACTTCTCCGATTACCCCTTAAGTTTGACAATTTGGGTTTAAAGGTTTCTCGATCTAATAAATAACTACCGCTTTTGTTAGTAGGATATGTTCTAAAAATCTTAAATTTTGGTCAGGGACTTCATTCCGGATCTACTTGGTCCTCAAAATTTCAGCTCGAGCTCGGGTTGAATGTGGGAGAAATTGTTAGAAAAGTTTTTTAAAAATCTGTATTTGGTATTTTTTTGGGAACCAGGCCCTTGGGTTGGGGTATCCTTTTCGATTATATTTTGGAAACAGAATCCGTTGAAACGGCTCTCCATCACCCACAGCTCTCTCCATACTATTTCTCCAAAGAATAAGAAACCATTGTGGAAGAATTTGAAGCGTTTTGGTTGGTTATTCCTTGAACAATCAACCTAAGTATGTTTTCATGCAAAAAGTCAATCTCTCCGATTCGGACCAAAATGTTTTTCTGGACGTTTCAAGATGTCTTGACCAAAATTAGCAAATGTCCGATTTAGATAGTAGAAAAGTTTCTAAAAATCTGAAAATTTGGTCGGAGACCCGTTTCCGGCTTTAGTAGGTCCTCGAAACTTTTCAACCCGATCAGACCAAATTTGGGCGGATAGGGGTCAAAATGTGTATTTTGAAAAATGAATTTTCGAGATTTTTGGCAATCTAGGCGTGTGGGGTATCATTTTCCACTGAAGTTTGGACGCTGAATCCAATAAAATGGGTCCCAGAACGATTGTCACCCACCGGAAGAGGTTATGGGTCAAAATGGGTATCTATCCACCCATTTTGAATATGTGTTTTAGACATTTCTAGTACCTAGGCGTGTGGGGTATCATTTCCCATTAAATTTTGGACCCTGAATCGATCGGAATGGGTCCGGGACGGTTTCCCCCATGTTGAAGGAATTAGTGTCCATGCGCCTGGTCCGAGGAATAACCAACCCATGTGTAAGAATTTCCAGCGTTTTTATGTAGATGTCTTGAAATGTCTAATGTAGGGGCGAATCGGAAGGATCAATTTTTACCATGAAAACACAGGTTTGATGATTTGAATTAAAAACGATTTTTTTCCGGCCAAGATGTTGAACGGACAGTTTGGTTTTGGTGGAATGTACACAATAACTTCCCAGAAGGGGCTTTTGATCAGAAATTAGCTCTAAAATGAGCTCATGGCTGGCGACTGTCACAAAAACATACTTGACACAATAACAAATTCAAGGCTATGATTATGATACAATAAATTGCGTTCAGTCTGTGATGGTCTGGCTGAAATTGTGGCTTTTTATTGTTTTAGGGAGGAATGTGATAGACACTATGAGGCACTGAGGGTCACTCACGCCCTCCTTCGTCATCACAGGAGGATTTACGTTTCCCATCTGAGAGGTCTTCGCTCCAGCTTCGCTCATGGTCTCCAGCACCGTAGCAGTGTCTCCAAACAGGCTGCGGACGTTTGTTCTGCCAAGGCTATGCCGGAGAACTCGAGCGGACACCACCTTCTAGTGCTGGCCAACCAACCAAGCCAGTCCACTACTTGTGAGATAATGTACATGTTATATTGTCTCGAGAACTGGTGCAGTCTGAAACGAAACTGCGCCAACCATAGGCAACCCAAAGGGAAGTCACTGCGTCTCGTTGCAACTACAGAGCAGGAGTACGTGCTCAATCTTTTTCTCTCAACCAAAAGCGAGTTCTAAATTTGAATCGTCTCTCCATTTATACAGATGGAAAATTGCTGAATCAGCGCTGGCCGCTGTTTTCGATTTTCCATCTCTGCTGAAACTACCAGCAAAATGAATTGAGAAATCGTACTTTAGTAAGCGCTTACGAGTTAAGGATCTATCGTGTTAGTGTAAATTGTTTCAATTCGATGTATAATGAATGTAATAATTGATACTTCTTGATATCAAATCGTGTTTTTTCTAAAAACCAAATCAATAACCGTATTATTGTATTAATGTACCCGTTCCATTCTCAAGAGAAAGCCTGTATGTAGTTGAGTCTCGGTGGCAGTTTTTGTTTTTCGACCCGGTGATCCATTTGTTGTATAGAAACTGTTGAAGCTCATTGGAAGAATCTGTACTGTCGTTCGATGTTGTGATATTTCATACTGCTGAAACCCCTTCTGTCGTACTTGACACTTACCTCTCGAATTGAAATCTTTAAAAAATAACTACGATAAAATCAAACAAACAACACTTTTTTCCAGGAAATTCAATCAGAATTCGAAAAAATATCTCGTTAGAATTGGTGGATTAGATGTTTCAATTGTAAACGGGACAAAGTTAACATTTTAGAGATGAATGATTGTTTCTGGAGGAAAAAACCTAGGTCGAAAAAAGTTTGATGTGACCAAATTTTATGTGTACACGTGCGTAAACTAAGAAAAGTAATAAGAATAAAAGATAATACTATTACCGTTACTTTTAGGTAAGGAAATTATATGATGTGACCTTGTGTTCAAAACAAAAATGTTAACTCTATTATAAGGTAGCATAAATTATTTGTGTAAGATCTGATAAATTTCTATTGCTAAGGGGACTAAATGAAGAAAAAAAATTCTAATTTAACTTGATTTTTCTATTAATTCTTGACCGGAACAGAGAAGAAATGATCAAATTGTTCTTAGTTATTTTTCCCAACAAAACGACAAAACTAAAAAGACTTCTGCTCTTATGACGTACCTGATGTTCACGGAGTGGTGCCAACTGCTTATTACCAAGTAATTTCCGCTTTGGATGATTCAATGTGTCAATTTTTCTGTTCAATTCAGGCCAACCAAGTTTCAATTCTAACGCATGTGGGGACGAAAAGGCACAAAACGGACGTCACAACGCACCGTGAATCGTACAAAGTTTCCAGGTTCGATCGATTTGTGCCAATTAATTAAGTTACGGTCAATTTCCAGTTCCGATGGTCAATTAGACGGGAACGGTTGGAAGCGAATTATAATTTTTATTGTATCGGAAATGCACATGAGTTTAGTCTATCGTTGTGTACCGTCCAAACGGAATAGGCAAACATCAAAACAAAATTTGTTCTCCGCGATTGGGTCTTTCCATCATATTTTATTAATGATTTGATCTCACAAACGCTCCTCCTGGCGCTCTTCCTTACGTTTCATCTTAATGAAGTTGATGTATTGCGTAATCAATCACGTTTTGCCCAAATTCACACTAGAATGCCTGGAGTATATTTTGTATTTTAATTCAATCAAGACCTTAAATTTAACCCAAAATAAAAATGGTTTTGTTTTTCCTTGGGTTTTCTTGTTTCTTCTCGAATTCCTTCTGCTCGATCGAATTCATTCGTATTTGTTGCATTGTGGTGAAAGTGAATTAGCAGGTGTTAAAAATATTCCTAAAAGTGGCATATTATGAATAACAGTGTTATGGATTGCAAAAACCTCGTACCTAGGTACATATGAGGCTACTCAACAATTATGTTTCATAATATAGCTATAAATAGTACAAAAAAAATTTTTAACAGCGAAGAACATCGTAGATCGTCAAACGCAAAACACGGAAAGAAACAATTTGCTTGGAGCATTATGTAGATCTGTTGAAAATAACTTTCCTTTTTCTTTTTTTTTTATAGAGGGAAAGGAAATTGAGAATTATTTACAAAACCCTACATATGACCCCTATATGAAATTGTATGTGCCACATACGCGCTAAAAAAGATGATTTCTTCTCGCAGAATAAACAAATTTTGACCATTATTTCGCAAAAATTGAGTCGAATCATGAAACGGATAGCATCACGCGAATCGGCGTTGAAAAGCAGGGAATATTCATCTTCTGCCACACTTCTAGAGTTTACCATCTTTCACTATTTGACAATTTTGTGGTTGCGCAACCTTGCGTACTCGCTGAACTGAAAAAAAAAAAAAGTGTACCTAGTGGCATGAAATTTCTATGAAAATTTGAGTACAATCTAAATCTGCAATAAAAAAATTGGGGTTCCCATTTAAAATAAGAAAGTTAGTGTCAGTTGAGCAGGTTGTGCAAGTATGATATTTCCTTGCAAAAAAAAATTAAGATTCAAGAAAACAATTTTTTTTGTTCACTCCCATTTCCACGATCTCAGGAGAGGGGAACAACTCGTGGGACACCCTGTATAGGTAGAGAAGTCACAAACAATACCACTTGCTGTTTTTAAACAAAAATACAGGGCAGTTATTTAAATATTTTATGAATATAGGCATTTTTCAAATGTACAATGGCTTGAAAAAAAAGATGACTTGAATAACTAATTTTGACAAGAAACTAGAAGTTGAAGGACAAGAGCAGGAAAAATGATCAACAATGACTCCCAAACATGATAGTTAATTTACTATTGTATGGGCTAATAGTGACAAAGATGTATCAGGACGGCGCTGAGGCCTTGCGGGACTTGGCAAACTAATGGTGCAGTTGTCCCCCTGATTTGTTGATAAGACTCACACTTATTCTTCTTCGTCTTGCTTCTGATAACTACCCCATGTGAATCAGCAGTTTGCTTTTGCCGATCGCGCGATGGGCCTCACTTGCCTGTGAGCTGAATTAGCTAAGGTATTCAAAGTTTCGATTTCTTTTAAAAATCATATCATCTCGAAGTCCCATGCTTTCAGTTCTATAAAGCACCTCTTACCCACACATGTACTCTACACACTTCGCAGCATCGGAGAACGTTGTAAATCCGAAATGTCCTAAAACATGAACATTTCGCAGTCCTACTCATCTACTATAATATTATCTATAATTTTGAATTATAGAATCGGGTTTTCAAATTACAGGGGTTAATTATTCCTCGGATCAGGCGCAAGAAGACTAACTTAAATCGATTCGGCTTCCATAACCTCTTCTGGTGAGCGCCAATCATTCCGGCACCCGTCTAATTGGATTTAGCTTCCAACATTTTTGTGGAAAATAATACCTACTCTTGATCCCCGAAAATCTCGAAAATTGAATTTTCGAGAAACACACTATGACCCCCCTTCCCTCCCCCTACGATTTGGTCCGATCGGGCAGTGAAGTTTCGAGGACCAACTAAAGCCGGAAACAGGTTCCTGACCGAAATTTCAGATTTTTAGACAAATTTCTGCTTGCGAAATTGGTGTGGTCGGTGGACGGACATTCGCTAATTTTGATCTAGACACCTTGAAATGTTCAGAAAAAAAATTTGGGCCCGATCGGAGAAATTGAATTTTTGCATGAAAACATAGGTTGATTATTCAAGGAATAACTAACTATAAGGGCGTACTTAACTCCCTAAAAAAAACATTTACTTTTTATTTAATTTTCCTGTTCTACAACCCTAGGTGCGGTGCCGGCTCTTAGAAAATAGAAATCGCTTTTGAAAATCCTTGTTTTCTTTTTAAAGCATTAGTCCGCCCCTATAAAAGAAAATAACCCCTCTGTCGGAGAAGAATGGAATCAACCTTCTCGATGTGCTGACTTCGAAGAGGAAAAGGAAGTTTAAGAGGTTCACCATAGGATGATCTTTGTCCAGGAAAAGGTAAACAGGTAGTTTCAGAGTTTCACATTACTATTCTCATTACTCTAGCCTGTCTGAGTGATTGCTGGTGATTGTTTCGTCGCTGAATTGTCAACTTGTTTTTAATCGAAGTGTCGCAGATTCTCGCTCACCCCGGATGACCGTCAAAGGTAACATTTTTCTTACGTCACCGGTTGCGTTTTTGATAAGTAAATACACCGCAGATGGTTTAAGCGTTTCTCTTACCAAAACAAATCATTTCAGCAGGATCATCTGTTTGTGTATGGCAGCCACAGGTTACTTATGATACAACACGAGGAGCAAATGTCGGCGATTGCGCAAAAACTCCAGTGGCTTAGAAGTATCAGACTTCAGAGAACATTCTTCTGAATTTCATAGCAGTTCACAGTATTTTTCTGTTATATCAAAAACACGGGTTGGTTATTCCTCGAATGGGGGAAACAGTGGGTGTGGCGGGTCCCAGACCCATTCCAATCGATTCAGCGTCCAAAATTTAGTGGAATATGATACCCCACTCGCCTATGCACCGGAAATCCTGACGTTCTGGGACCTACTTCATTGAATTCAGCGTCCAAAATTTAGTGGAAAATGGCACCCTACTCGCCTAGATCGCCCAAAATCTCGAAAATCCATTTTTCAAAAAACACATTTTGACCCCTACCCCCCCCCCCCCAAATTTGGTCCGATTGGGCTGAAAAGTTTCGAGGATCCGTCTCGGCCGGGAACAGACCTCTGACCCAAATTTCAGATTTTTAGAAAATTTTCTACTACCAAAAACGGCGTGGACAATGGACGGCGGACGGACATTGACCTTTTTTGATCAGGACATCATGAAACGTCCAGAAAAAAATTTTGAGCCGAATCGGAGAGATTGACCATTATCATGAAAACAGGTTGATTATTCAAGGAATAACCAACCAAAAATGTTGTATGAATCTCGGGCTAAACCCAAGTATAGGGACAGCTGTCACATAATCAACTGATAGCAATGATATCGCGCATACGGTGACTATCGATACTATCGATACAATTTGAATGCCTTTCATTTTGTTATTACTTAAGTAACATTGTTCCAATAATTTTATTTTATTATTTATTTTATATTTTTTATTTATTTATTTTTGAGTTTATCTCAATTTAGTATTTTCTCTCGTTTTTATAAAAACAAATATGGCGGACAGGGATATAATATTTCGCGTATATCGATAGTGCGCTCGACAGAGCGTACTATCTCGTTTTTCGAATCTCGTTTTCTTCATCTCTTATAATCGAAAGCCACAGTTTGAAATGGTTATCAACAGACTAAAACAATGGGTAATAATTGACATGGGGGCTCTGTAGGACTACCAATTTAACCTATCAAATATTGGGGGTCTTCAAATCTAGATTTTATGAGCCTGATCGGATGATTTCCTGTTTACGATAAGTCGATCTGGCAAAGGATGAGGAGTTTTATTACCTATACCTGCCTGGTTTGTAAGTATGGACGGCCATTATGGTTGGTTATTTCTCGACTAATCAACCTGATGTTGGTAATCGTGCCCAAGGTCATGGAGGGTCAACCGTCACCGATTGACGGTATACGTTTCATGATGACTAGATCAAAACAAGGGGTTGATTGGTAAATAAATCAAAAGTAAGTAACTAAGAGAACCCTGAATAGTACTTAATATGCTCTGGTGAGTTAGCTTTGTCATTAAACAAGGGCTTTTTTGATAATTAATCAACTAAAAACAAAATTTTTATTTTTGAATGAATATGAATTCATAATTTTTGAACAAAATGAAACTTAGAACCGATGATATTGTGTTCGAATTGGTAAAGTTCTACCTAATACCGTCCGTATCTGTCCACTCCACTTTTGGTAGTAGAATATTTTCTATAAACTTAAAATGTTGGTCAGACCCCTTTCGGCCCTGGTTGGTCCTCTAAACCATTCAGCCCGATTGGACCGAATCCGATGAGGGTATGGGTGAATGTGTGTTTTTAGAAACTCGATTTTCGAGGTTTTTCGGGGTATCATTTTCTACTAAATGTTGGATGCTGAATCTTGTAATGAAGCCGCGACACTCCTCATTCATTTTTTACCCATACTAATGCTTCAAGGAATAATAAACCATTGTGGACGAATTTGCAGGGTTTTTCACATAATACATAGTGAGCCCTGTCTCTTTATTGCAACAATCTTGTCATTTACAATTATCTCTCAACTGTTTGGCGTAGGTTTGCTTGAGGATGGAAATCGATATAACCGCGCTGCTTTGTACAATGGTATTAGAGTGGAATTATGGTTAATAAGGCTAAACCTCCAGCTTTACACTTTGAGCTTTCCAATGCTTGAAATTGTGTTCGGAACAGACCTCAATGGGAAATGGGGCCGAAGGGTTCGTCGTGGACCGAGCGTTCGGGTCCCACACACCCAACTTTCCTCTAACTAGTTTAATTTGTGAAAAGGTTTTCCAACTGCGTTTAGTTTCACGCGCCCTCGCACAAGACTCCCGGGACAATGATTACAAAGGTTCTGCCCCCACTCTTGCTTATCCACTTTGTTTCGATGTTGTGCGCGAGTTTGATGGGGAAAAGCAATGGAACGGTTTTTGGTAAATACAAAGGAAAGGAAAACCGTTCGCTTTATGGTAGGTCCGCACCAAGTCCACCTGTGCCTGTTGCGTATCAATGAACAAAATTCACCTAAGGCTCCTTCTTTGGGTAAACAACTATATACACAGGCGATGTAGCTATTAGCTATTTAAATTAAAGGCGAAATTATATGGTACTGCAACCGCTATGTGTACCGTTTCGTCGGGAAATATTCACATTACTTGATGTGATGGAATTTTCCAGCTTCAATTTATTTTTGTCAAAAATGCAAAAGCATAATCACACCTCCAGAATTAGATCTGAGGTAGGCATTTGATAAATCGCATGTCCTAGTTTTAGACGGATGAGCGGTCATGACCAGTTAGGTCACATGTAGTTGCTCCAAATCATTACTCAATGTACTTATACGTTTCTCAGGCCATGTTTACCTTGACTGCTCAGAGTGGAGGAATTTCCTCCAACATCCTTCAATTCCCTTTCTACTGTCCAATCGTACATTCCTCATTCCATATTCCGCAAGAGCGGACAAGAATCCCGTTATCATTCTTGGGGGATGATCCAGTATGAGGAGCACAGTAGGGAGTAGGGCACGCTAGAGGGAGGGAGAACGGAGAAAGAGTGAAAAGACTGGGCAGAAACTCCCCTTGCACGTTCTGAAGTCATAATCGAAAATCCTAGCAGAATTACGGGAGATCGTAAATAATGAAGTTCCTCTCTCGACTGGGCCCTTCTGGCGCTGTTCGATACAATGGAAACCATTGTGCGTTGTTGGAAGCAAGTTCATTTAAACTATTCCCAACCCTTTTTACCCTCGAGGTCCTTTCAGTCAGTGGAATTCTTTTCTCTCGAAACCCAGGCTGAAAAGTCGTGAATTCTAGCCTAGCCCTTTCCTTTTGATAAAATCGTGATAACGAGAATTTGGGTGAAATCGTTAGAGAAAAGTCAATAATATTGGTCGCTGTTACACATGAGCGAAACTGTTTCTGTACGCTGATTGTTCTCTCCTTCAAACGCAATGCTTTTCGATCTGCTGGTCAATAAAGAAAACTTTTCTTTGAACTACTTAACCCAGATGGTTGATAATATCAAGATATCACTTTTTCTGTAATATCGATTGAAGACGAAAAGGTATCTCGCCTTCAGCGACCTGTTGGGGGCATCTGTTAGAAATGGATAAACCCACATACCTATTTTCATCATCATTTTTCCTCCTACAAATTTCCTCAGAACTATTTAAATCTGTGTTGCGTTTCTATATTACGATGATTGCTTTCATGTTATTTATAGTCTAAAGCCGAGAAAAGTGAGAATGGAATTCGTTGAACGTATACTTTTTGTAGGCAGGTTGGTGCCAACGGAATCTTGATTGGTTATTCGAAGCAGCACTTTTTTAAATGAACTGATATGTGTACCAAAGGAAGAAAAATAATACAGGGAATGAATCCAGTTCTTTGTCGCAGACACTCGGAGATGAGGGTGGATTATTGGATTGTAGAGCGTTGAGAAACAAGACGGAGAATGGACTTGCCTTTGAAATAGTTACCGGAGTTAATTTGAAATATCGAGGACCGTAGGCGGGTACAATTTCCCGGTTGGGAAATAGAACATGAAGTCAGTATCAATACTGTGGGAATTTCCTACTCCGAAACCTTTGAGTGAGTTTAGCGGATAGGAAAAGGGGGAAATAGGAATTGAGTCTATATCGCTTCTGATTCACCAGAACCGGAACGATAAGTATTCAAGGTAATACCTTGGAGGCGGTAAGATGATCGCGCGTGCTCAGGTCCAGAAAAGGGCCTTCTGAAGTCACTTCAGCTCCCTTAGTGTAAACAGGAACACTTTGTTTTCCGGGGGCATATTTCATCTGGAGATGCGGAGTTTCGCCTGAGATGCTCCTGGGGAAACCACCCGAGAACGTCCAAGGAAACCAATAAGGGCGTTTTAGGTGTTGAAGTGAAGAGGAATTGAAACAAGATGGAAAACCCAGGAGTGGAAGAAGGGAGTTTTCGAAGAGAAAGTGAAGGATACGGATAATAATAACAGGGGTTGGTTGCTGACAATTACGGAAGGCGACTCCTTGAATACAGAACAGGAGCTGGCCACTAACTTCCTTTCGAAGAACACCCCTGCCCGTTTGAAGATGAATGGAAATCGGTTTCCCCGAATCCCTTCTTGTATACCATTTCCCTTTTGGAAAACTTCCTGATTAGTAAGGCGCAGAGATAACCGGGCGTGTTTGGGGAAACGGATGGTCGAAAATCGAAAGGACGACCGGATTGGGAGGGAATGAGAAACACTTTGCATCTTGAGTTGAATTGGGGTGAGGCCTTGAGTACGAATGAAGCTCGATTCAGTCTGAAATGAGTGTCGAGTATCATATATTTGGCGGGACTTCACTGACGGTCACACGTTGGCTCTATTCGAAATCCCTCAGGGGAATTCCCCTTTGAATCCGATTGAACCATGTTTAGAACGAAAAGTATAGTTCTTTTATACTATCCCATTTAGGACAGCCAATTTTTACCATTTCACGGAAACCCTTTAGGTAAGTAATTATAGCGAAAAAGTTTACTTTATGAATCATCAATCTCGGTACACTATTTTAGTATATGGCAGTTGACCATCTGTCTCACTCTGATTGAGAGCCTCTTTTTGTTGTATATTGGATAAAGGGAGGCCCAGGAAAAATAAATATCATTTTCCGAGAACCCGGGTCGGATGGAGGACCCACTGAAACCACCTGGCACGGCCGTTATATGGGTCATGTTTGGCAAAACCTTTCCCATCCGCCCTAACTCATATATTTATCTATACACCGCATATCCTTGTACTGCAATAAAACTAGCTGACACCACCCGGCCTTTTCTCCTCAATATATCAAAAATATTCAATTAGATCCGGGCTGTTGACCTATTTCTTCCGGTCTTTTCTATGATAATCACAGCATGTTCCAAAGTATTGACCATTTTCGTGTTTTGCCTGCCCAAAAATATTTCTGTCCTGTTCTTTTGCGAGCGCTTCTCTCGATTGATATTAATATCTCGTTGCCCCGTTTATAAGCTGCGTGCAATCGAGGAGAGGCAAGAATCAATGTAGGTCCCAAAAGAATGGGATGCTCTAAAGTTGATCATTGATAAGTAGGTGAGTCAATTTTGGCTCCATTAGTAATTAATATGGACAAGCTCTGAAGGAATTGGTGAAAGCTTTGTTCAAGACGCCACATGTGTGATGGGTGAGGGGGTTGCTGGCGGGAATCATAATGACGCTTTAGAATTGAACTGCGCAGATTGAGTAAGTGACCTAAATGATAGTGAATCCTATATCATAATGACAACGACCTAGGAGAGCGGATCGTTTTGAAATAGGTTCGTCGGAAACTTCACGTGTTCTCACTTTTTTTTGTTTCATTTATATTTCGACGTCGTCCACACGTGGAATAACTTTCAATTTTTCCCCAACTCATATTTCCCCGTCCACCGCCATTCCACCTGGAAGCAATTTATAATGTGTGGCTTAACCGGTTGACTTTCGCATCCATCATATCACCGTGTGTAAGTGAGGGTAGAGTTGCGTATTCAGCTTTTTGAACGAGATCCGCACACGTAAGCCAACCCCGGAAGTGATGGGGTCGACCCAACTCGAACTAAATGATCCGAATCATACGAGTTTTTGCCATGTTTCAGTTTCACGTTCCGGTTCGATCGTTGGTTGGAACATTTGCGGATACCGAAACCACCGTTTTCCTTTAGGTGGTTGAAACTCATCTTGGACGGTGAACCAACTCAGGGAAACTCAGGTGTTTCTCTGCCCAGCTTTTAGTTCGGTATGCAAAAGGAGTCCGAGTTAAGTTGCTCAAAGTAAGCCCGTAATGGGGATGTGGAGAGGTTGCTAAGTGCGACACTAAAACTCCCTACAAGCTGAGCCAGTAAAGTTGACCTGAAAGAGATGACCCTAATGTAGGTCACCACCTGCGTAGTTGAAAACCACTGAAAACCTCTTTTCACATTTGAAACTACTATCATAACCTTATAAGGAGTGCAAGAAAGAGGAGAAATTAAATTTCTCCTCTTCGAATAAATTTTATTCGAATCGTGATTTTCAATTAATTTCATATGTAAATTTGGCTATTCGGTATTCTGAAGCAACTTCCAAGACTACAATGTCAAGGAAGAAAGGCCCAGAATTTTACCTTAGAAAATAGCCTTCCTGGCTTGTTTCTCAGCCATCGGGCACCAGAACGCTATGGAAAATCTCCTACAAAGTTTATTCGCTCATTAAGAGATCATTTCACGAGTACCTCTTTTAAATTTCTCGTGTTGTCGCCTAAGTCAGCATCAGTCAGGTTTTATTCATTCGATTATTGACTGAGAAAAAGGGATGCCCTGAAACCTTTACCCATGACGTTCGCCATGCATTTGGAATATCGTGTTCCAATCTTTAACGGAGGTTCGTATTACGGTGGGACGATTACATTTTTGTTACTGTTCTGGAACATCTCACATTTCTTACTAGATCCCTCCCCCGAGGAACGGTGAAGGGTTGATGCCTATTAGTCTGGCAGGGTTTTACTCACTCGGGAAAATAGAAGAATGTTTTCCCCATCTGGTAACCTTAACTTTTCAGCCAATTAAAAGTTAGCGGCTGAAACGACAACTTGAGAAAAGTGAAGGGCAACGCTGGAACGTTGTGGATCTGGGTTCTCCATCTCACTCGCTCTCTTTATAGCGTCCCCTGAGAGAAGAACTATTAAATCTGTTAGGGGACCACCGACTCAATGACCGCTTTACGGGTGAAAGTTGAGTTTGTCAGAGAAAGAATAAGTTATAACGCTCTAGTTGAATTAAGGATTTTGCAGATTTTTCATGAGTGGTCGTAAAGTATTTTTGTACTTGCTATTAAAAAATATAAATCATCAAGTAATGCGAGACGTGAGAAACACGGGTTTTTCATCAGGAAATGCTATGGGCATCGATCCAAACAAATCCTCAGTATACGAGTACTCCCCTTCTAGTTTCGAATCCGAATGGAATATTTTTGTCTTCTTCAAGACTTTGAATCAACACACTTAAAAAAAAAAGTTTCTACCCCCCATGACACGTAGGAACTCTTCTCCGGTGGGTGGAATCAAGCCATGACACATTTGAATAAATTCAGCGTATAGAATATCATTAGCGTACGCCTAGGTCCTCGAAACCCTGTTTTGTCAATACTCTACCGAGACTGATTGGGCTGAAAATGAGTAGCTACTTAGTGCTGAAATTCCGATTTTTTTTTGGCAATTCAAAGGCCCTTTGAATGGAAAATCTATAATGCTCACTATAAAACGTAAATATAGTGACATTTTTCACGATACAAATAAAAATAATAAACGAAAAATATGAAAGAACACAGGAATCGTTATCTGCAGGAAATTCCTCGCGAATTCATTTCAATCATAATTTCAGGATCGAGCTCGATTGAAGTGAGTGGTTCACATTTGCGGATAGGTCGAACCTGAGTGGTTCGTGAATAGTCTATGAAAAATGACCTAGTCTGCCACCAATAGGTTCTACAACGCTACACAGCCCATCGGTATTCATGAGAAGATGAAATTACTCAAGTTCTATGATACCCGCCGACAGCTGTCCAACTGTCAATCTGACCTCCGCGGCAGAAGGGACCTAATATTATTCAGAGCCGACTAAGAGCCGCTACGCCCTCCCAATCAGGCCCTGATCCAACTCCATTAACCCGAGGTGTTATTTCAATCCAAAGAGCTTATTATTGTTTGAAGGAATTAGCTCGGAAATGCACATGTCACCTCACTCACCTCCATTATCCAATCAAACTCAATTGTTTGACCATTCAGTCCAAACACAAGCCCTTCCAGTTGACAGAGCGGCCGTGTTTCCCCAAAACTGTTCAGGCTTCCCTTATTTTCCAACCTGGGTTTCCTCAACTTCTCCCAACTGAAGCAATCGAGTTTAAATGAGACCCTGCATTTAGTGTATACCGCGTATACGACTTCGTTTAAAAACTTTCCTCTCAACCTAACGGAACAACGTTTGCCATTAGCAAATTCAATTACCGAGTCGACACAATGAACTGGATATTGAAGCTGAATTTTCGATTAGTTGAGTTGTTACCTTTTCGGAATGGCAAATTATTCCCTGGATAATGGATGACTATAACCAAACATGGAATGCCCACTTTTCGAGTTGGGTGACATTATAAATAATTAGTTACAGTGATCAAGAAGAGTTTGAGCGATACCGTCCAACTAAATTCTCGTCTGTCAACTAAACACGATTCTGTTTAAATAATGTGAACAATTTATTTATCTGATTCCTGAAAACGCTTGGAGCAGTCATTCCTCAAATTTTCTACTGTTTACAGAGTCAAATGAATCATCCCGTTCTTCTTTATCATCCGATGACGTGGGATGAATAGAAATTGAACAAACTCCTATTGATTTAATTTTGACACAATAAAGTTCTATCGCTTTGTTTTTTGATAGATAATAGGTAGTCTTAATTTATTTTTTAACGTGGAAATCAGTGTAGCTTATGTTGATCTAGCTCACTAACTCCAAAAAATGGTTAAACATCTTAATCCATGAGAGTTGCCACCAACGTGACTGATATCGTGAGAGGATATTCATTCGATCGTGTTTCTTTAGAAGGCCGTACGTATCGTGGATAAAGATATTTTGAGCTGAATCCGGGGCGGCGTCCCTTTTATAACTTCGATACCTGCAACTGCATTAAATTCTTAGATGATACGTACTTACCAAATCATAGTTTTCAAAAATAATATTGGTTAGTGGTTTTGGTTTTTGTCCTTCAGACCACAAAACGCACAACCTCCTTTTAACAGCCCTTGCTCTGTCATGCCTTTGCAGAAAAACAGTACATGTTCTATAACCATCGATACCGGAGTGTACAGAGTGAAATTCAAGACTATTCGGCAATTCATCATTAAGAGCGGTAGGTTACCCACCGTGAACAGAAAATACACAACAACGGACAAAATGGGCAGTAATTCGAGTTAAAAACATTATTATTTTTGTAATTCAGGGTTAAATTTCTACAACAGTAATAAAAAAAAAAAAATTAAAAAAAGGCGATTTTTTAAGTTTTTTCGATTACGAAACCATGCCTTCACACTCAGCTCTCAAATATGACTTGAGTTCCTTGAAGTGCTTCGTTGATTATTATCGTCTCCTTTCGGTAAACCAACACGTTTGCAAAATTTGTAGGGATTCGCAAGAGGTGCGTTGTTTAGAGGTACGAGTAATTAAGATCGGTTAACGAAGCATCTCAAGAGTATCAAGATTCCCATCTCAAGATTCCGAAGTAAAATTAGAATTATTTTAGTGTTCTTACGATAACGATATGCAGAGCTCAGTATGTAACTTCTACGGAGTTTTTCTTTAAAATTGATGGATTTCCCTTTCACTCTCCAATCGGGAAAGCTACCTTGGAAACGACGCCTTGGGAGTAGTGGTTTGCGATTAAAACTTTGAGGAGCACTCACATGCGACGTAGATAAGACTCGGAGATACGGATCCACCTGGGGAATAGAAAGCTAAGAGGCTACACGTGGTTTATTACGGGTATACGCTCACGCTGGTTCCCTTCACCCTCGAGCATTAATAAGGCCCTTTGGCCTGCGTCTAAATAGGGCCAAAGGGAATCTCTTGCTTAAGTAAATGACGAACACAGTTACCTTCCACGTACTCCCTCCATCCCCCTTCTCCAATGTGTACCGCGGAGTAAAAGCTGCTTTATCGGCACCAATGTTTATATCAGGAGAAATATGGCTCCTCCTTTATTATTTCTCCCCTAGAGAGCACTTCCTTTTCCCTTATACGACGCCCTGGGTTTTACATCATACGAGAGGGTGGAACGGAGAATCTCCGAAAACTGACTTTTTTTCGGGTTTTCCGCCATACTTTTGCTTTGTTCATGCTGAGCCGTGCACACACGTCGGTGGATCTCTTACAGCCCAGAAGAGAAGATGGGCGACCCAACGCCCAGATCCACTCAGTCGAGCTCTTATCTTTTTATTCCATCATACATTCTCGGGTCATCAGGCAAATCCTCTCTCGCCCCCGCTCAATGCAATGTGTCGGTCGTATAATAGGATATAAGCTAGCGACCCTTCAACGCCAATGCACCGCGGCTGGTTGAGCAGAAATCACAATGACGTCACATGCTCATTGTGCAGTCGGCTGTGAGACCAAGAATGTAGAATTAATTCCTAACGTGATCTGTCATTATATACCTCCAAACTAGCCTTTAAAGAAGTGTTTGTAATTCCTTGCCAATTTGGAACATAATGACTTTGTACAATAAATTACTCGTCTTGCACGTAGGGGTACCAGCCTCCAACAGAATTAGAACACTACCATTTTTGTTCTTGTGGGACAAAAGCCATTAGTGATTCAAGGGCAATGTTCTATTCTGCTTTACTATTCTATTGCTAATTAAATTACCTTTGAAAATTACTCTTACATTTCGAACGCTGAATCGATTGAAATGAGTCTCCATGCCCCTGTTCCGAGGAATAACCACCTCCTGTATAAGAATTTGCAGCGAATTTGCGCGCAAAGAAAGCACTTCAAGTCTATCATTTTTGTAACTAATCGGGATGAGATCTAGTTGGGGTTTCTAGTCACGTTTTTGCCTGTAGAACAGCAGCACCATCTTTGATTAGCTGATTTCGATTAATCGGTTTGAAATCTCACTGCTTTTTTTAATCAGGTTTTTGGGGGTTCGTTACATCATTTCGAATTGGGAACGCTAAGTTTAAATTTTGGTTGGTAAGCCAATTAACGTGATTTGTGTGATAACCCCACTTATCATTAAATATAATAACTAACAAAAAGACGCTGTATTGCTAGCTACTTGAGAAAAAGTTATTTACAGGAGAGATTACAGTAGTTAAAAAAGAGGCTATATTACGGGAAGAGCAAAATAAATTTCAGGGGGCACCCGGGTTTGAACCGGGGACCTCTCGATCTGCAGTCGAATGCTCTACCACTGAGCTATACCCCCATGCCTAAGCTGCGTGCTCATTTGTGTACTAGTCTTTGCCAATACACTTGATCAGTGTGACAAAGTGCGGAATAAAAGATAATACCTATCTAGTCTTGGAAACTCACGGCATCTTGCTCGCCCCGAACATCACATTATGGAAATATTCCATAGTGGGAGTTAGCGATCGCTGATCTAGTATGATCAGTAGGTAGGATTGATTACTATTGCATCGTCGTTGAACGTGATAAGGTCCCTACTAATTTGCAAATAAAATTTCTGTGTTCCTACCTGGGTTACCTCATTGGTTGAGACGTGAATCGGTTCCATGAATTGAAAGGTGTATTGCGATTTAAAAATAAACAATGACGCGTTTCTCCAGCATCGACGTGTTCTTGATTCAGATAAGAGCGAATGACACTACAACTACGATAACTACCAGCACTACCGCGAGACAAGCACAAGTAACGATAGTGGTCACTGCAGCGTTTCGATGGTAAACGACGGTTTCTTCCACCTGATCTTTCGATTGGCTGTACGTGATCTTTTCGGAGTCCCACTGGTTTTTGACGACATTCCACAGCGAGATTCTCACTGTATCGGTGCAGCCCCTTTCATTGAAGTGATTGTTATTGGACTGTGACATCCTTCAGCATTATACCTCTGAAACCAAAATCATTCAATGGCCTATGTAGGTTTATGTATCTGATGAATGAGATCCGACCTCAATCACCACATATATTCACGGAAAATGCAATTACTTCAGGGACCGGAATGTAGTTCGAGCTGTTTGAAAGAATCGAGTTGGCAATGGAGCCACAACTGAGTCCTTGAGGTTCCCCCAACTGCAGCGTTGATCTCAGATGTAAATTGAAGGCGATGAGCGATCGTGCTGTATCAGTACAGTAGATAACAGTGACGTTCCCAGGTCTATGTAACAGTAAAAAAACTCGCAACTCTGACAAACAATAGTGCAGGCTGAGGTGATGTCCTAAATCTCATTTTGGCGTGGAAATCTTTTTTTTTTTTTTTTTTTCATGCTATGAGATGGTAAAAGAGCACCTCTGATACTAATAGTCTGCCGAGTTCATTTTCAAGATCCGCGTCTCCGGGATTTTTTCAACCCCATGGAAGACCGGGGCAAATTAATTCATATTTTTATTTTGCGCACTTAATAAAGTATTCTTGTCAAGTATTTTCCTCCTGTGTTCTTTGGGTTTATAGGGATTAGGTTAATCTAATCGTTCATGTTCATTGTGGTTTCCAAACGTTGCCAGAATCTCGCATGATACCAAGAGAGAACCATACCATGTTTCTCTGCTTAATAAAAAATGCCTTAATTCGGCCATAAGTCGTTTCTTCAATCTGAAAGTATGGTACTGCTGAAAGTAGGTGTTTTCTAAGGTTGTACGGACTAACAAGACCTTTTAGGGTGTTCCAAAGGGTAACACGGATCTGATACTGCCTGAAATCATTTCAGAAGGCACTTGGATGGACTCAAGTGAATATAATAATGTTAGATGTTTTCAAAAACCAATGCAACGCTGAAATCTTTTGTTGGTATACAATACAACTCTCAAACGGGACAATCATTTTAAGGTATCCAGCAGCACCTGACTTCCTCTATTATTTGCTCTGTTGGGAATACAAGAACCAATAGTTATATGATTAGGTGTATAAATGTAGGTCATTAAACCACAGAACACAACAACAGTCTGCTCCCGTACAGAATCCCAATAGCTTAAGCACTATATACATATGACCTGGAAGAGCCCTTTCAAAGCCTTGAAATAATATGGGGAAATTAGCTAATTAGTTAACACAAAGGGTAGAGCAGCCCAACCGTCCAATGAATAGCGCCTATGGCACCCGGCGTAATTTCTGTTCTCACACGTGTTCTCTCATCAGTGTGAAAACCACGGAAATAATGTTTACCCAAGAGAGTTTTGGGAGGAGGGCGAGTTCGTACTACAGAGAACAGCTAAATAGCTAGTAGATCCCCAATTCATTACCTCAGAGCGGCCAGATAGGAAGCGTATATACATTATTTGCCAAATACTCAGTTTGAACCATGTTTTCCGGTGTTTCAAAGACCAACAACTAGGTGTGTATAGTAACTGACCCTAATGTCAGATTTTTAGAAAAATTAATATTGCCGAAAAACAGCGTGGGCGAACAGAGAACGGACATATCGGTTTTGGAAGCTAGACTATTTGAAAAACGTGAGGTCAAAGTTTTATTCAAAATGGAGAGATCCTCATAACAACGATGGCTTATTATTGTGATTAGAATAAACAAATGTCGTGGTTTGTGCTCGCAATAAATTAGGTTTACACGGTTCAATAGTGGATACTAATATCTTGGCAATACCAATTTTCGCACTAATTGTTCATGTGTGGGTATAGAATAGAAAACATGATCCAGAGGTTTCTGCAGTTTACTGCATTCCACCCAAATACAAATTTCAGGGCCCTATCTTATATGCACCACTAAAACCAGCTGCTAGGAAGCTACTCTAGGAATCGGAACCGTAATATAATGGGAATAAAAGTGGTGAAAACATACCTATTGTCCAGTCAAGTTTCATCAACGCCATTCCACCATAAAACTCACCCTAAAGAATTACACTACGTCCCCGGAGTATCTCTTCCTCACGTAATCCCTTGAAATCGTTTCAGGTAGACTGTTCAGCTTCCAGACATGTTAACCAAGTTATTGTTCCTCCAACTTTGATGTGGGGTTAGAAGGCTGGTTTTTCCCTTCCGTATTCTTAATGCGTTTTGCGCCCTTCCGATCGTACAGTTTCAAGTCCCTCAGGGAGCACTTTCGGTGCTATAACTTGGAAATGGCTGTTCTAAAATGAGGAGTCGGTTGTCAATTCACTCCTTCAAGGTGGCTATGAAATCTATCGTAGATTTCCCATAAGAATTAGATATGACGGCCAAAGCAGTATTGATTCTCTCAAAATTCGGTTGCTTTCTTTATTGGAATACTACGTTTTGGGAAGTAGAGAAGAGAAAAATAGTTACCTGTATAATATGATAAAATCTCTGCTTTAAGCACCAATTGAACTATACAGAGGATAACTCTGAGCTGAATTCATTCTAAGTGCGTCATATTACAGCGAAAGAATCAACTCCTTCCCTTTTTGTTTTGGACAGCAACTCATCCAAAAATATACTTAATCCAATGTATTTCGATTGTCGACTCCTGCATTTCCTTCTCGTGTTTCAGACACCTACATCTTCCAGATGGAGACATAATACGTATCGATTTTGGTTAGTACTCCTTGAATGTTTCTATGCCGGAGGTGCTTTTTCATACACTCCTTTTCGCCTCCAACATTGACGGTTTGCGATGCATAATGTCTCTGTCAAAAAAACCCTGCAAATTATTCCTCTTATTCTCCAAGGCACGATTATGGGGAAAACAGTGAGTAACCAGGACTCATTCTAATCGACTCAGTGTCCACAATTTAGTGGAAAATGATATCCCAACGCCTAGGTCCCAACTCGAACACCCGTTTTCAAGATACCCATTCCGGCCAATACCCTCGTTTGCCTTCGGTCTGGGGCCCATCTCAATTGATTCAGCGTACATTACTCGTACATACTCGCTCCACGATCGGTTCAGTGCTTGGAGGAGGCTTAAATTCATATTATTCCCATAGGTCCTCAATTAAATCATCGTTAACCCTTGTGTAGTTGTTGCAACAGATGTGAGCAATTCTACATCTTTTTGTGTTGGAATTTATGTTCAAAAACTTCTCAGGTTCCTGGGGGAGTCCCTGTAATGGCCAATCCTCCCAGATTTTACTGGATTCTGACAGCGTTGAACATATTTAACATATTTGAACTATTAGCCACAAACAAGCTTTTGATGAATAGATAAACTGCGCAGTGTAGTAGGCGAGACAAGAATCGTTTGAGGGAGCGTGGGCAGCATTGCTGTCAACTTCATTGGCCATGGAGGACGAATAATATAAAACCAATTCTTCCCTAGTCTCCTTCGCCCTGACCATCCCGCCTGTTCATCAGTTAGCTCCCGTAAACTCTGATTGAACGTAATTTTCGTTGTCAGCGAGTCTATTGACCTAAACAATCAACCTCAACAGAATAATAAATAGTCTATGGAACCAAATGGGATGATGACGACTCGGTTCGTGATCGTTCAAGGTCAGGCTGACGTTGAAAGGTCGGTGGACTCCAGATTCTTGGCATGTCTTTTCCCATCGGAATCTTATCATTCCATCGATCCCTGGCTCGAAGACTATTTGAACAGGAACATCCTCGTAGACTTCGTGGTTTGAGATTTCTTTTGGCATCTTTTCCAGCTGCGCTTCCATCGAAGTCATTACATTTTCTGCTCGGCGTGGTGTGTTGAAGAAAACGGGAGCGGTTTCCTTGTGTTAGTCGTCACCTTTTCAGTGTCATTACCAACAACATTCTCGCAAACTCCAGCCCATAATACACTTGTGGATAGCGCAACCTCTTAGAAAGTTGCTTTTTGATTAATTACGGGTCGGGTCTTTCAAAAGGTTCCCCTTTTCATCGTATGAGGGGACATTGAATGGAATCCACGTCAAAAGCCAAAAAGTCTCGTCGTACTTGATGGCATGTCTTGAGTATAACATCGTCCTATGAGGACGCGAGACAATGTTCTAAACTTGTTAGGAGGTTTTCATAGCGGAAATAATACCTAGCCAAGTCTCATCCTAGCGTGTTTTGTAGACTCGTTAAAATTTTCCAACGTACTACCGTTGCGAAATGCTGAAAGACCCGTTCCATGCCACTGAATGATTTAGCGATTGACTCAAAAGTCTTTTATTCAGTGCCGAAGATATCCGGAAATGGCAAGTTATATTTCATTGTTATAATTAATTAAAAAAATTATAATAACAAAATTTATATTTCCCAATGATTTTTATTATACTCATAAGCTCGCTTGGATTAAATCCTCAGAACCAATACCGTCATCCACATTTTCTCTCAAGGCAAAATATTTGTTGTAATGTTCTTCGATCACTATAGGCCAGCGATAAAGGCCAGCAGCGACCAAATCATTAACGAGCTCTATCAAACATGTATAAGAGACAAGTTCTGACGTGTGTTGACCTCCTGAGACTGTCTGAGTTCACGGTATCCAGCTCCGGTCAGCGGATTTGCCCTCTAGAATCCACGACAAATATTAATCATGGATGTCGCTAATTGACCCGGGAGGACGGTCCTATGAATATTAAAGGAAGAGCAGCCTCGGGCCAAACGAACAGGTGCCACTCACGCCGTCTCGCTCCTGTTGGACCATTGACGCCGTTGACGCTAACGTTGTTTGTCGTCAACTCGTTTCGGGCTCCCCGGTTGGTTTAAAAGCTTTTTTTAAATAAGTAATCGAAAGCACTTTATGATATACAACCAACATCCACTGTGTAACGAGAAATTTCAACCTATCAAATTAAACATTAAAAATCCAACTCACCATTGAATGCTAAACAATCACTAAAATTAGTTAAGTGCTCTTTTAAAACCATTAGGACGGCATTTGGGAACTCGTATGATTATGAGTTATACCTTGGTACCATGAACCTCCTTTCCCAGTCGGGTTGTGAAATCTTACGCGCTTCTCTACATGGCCTACGAAAGGCGTAAAAATTGATGCTTGCAGTAATACAAGCTGGGAAGACTCGCGCCTCCTGGAAGGGGTTTACTCAACAGATTAGAATTCAGATTGTTGTGTACTCTGCCTGTTTAGGCGATGATAAACCCAAAACCTTTAATTTTTTTCACCGTTTATCCCCCCTCACCGTATCATCGGAGATACGACACGACGCGGTTATAAAACCCTCATTTTCACCTACGTTCAAACTTGAGTAAGTGTAACGACTGGTTGGAAGAGGACTAGAGAAAACTGAGAAGTAGCGTGAGTTAGAGTAGACAACAGTCAGTTTGAGTCGTGTATGTAGTGAAAAATGAAGGACTCGTGAGCCTGAGTAACACGGGATGTATTTGAAGGAAACGTAAAATCCACACATGAATAAGTTTGAACACATAATCTCGCGTTCAGTTTCTGAATTATCAGCGCAAAGGGAAGGCCCATTTGTAGATTGACGCCATAGGAAAGTAACAACCACCGACAAAATTATTTGTACCTACGAGTACATCTGCCCCAAATTAGGATCTCTATCATTCTCTTCTGTCGCAGGGGTCGAGAGGGAAATTCAGAATCAGCCTTCAGCGGTGTGGTTGGTAGCTAACTGCGCAAACACTGCTCAAGGGGCCGTACAGCCCCTTTCCGAGACTGTTTACGAATAGCTAATCTAATAGCTTTTGTGAGCCCTCGGAGGTAATGGGTTGTAGTCGGTTAGTTGGATACAGAGTACACCATCGAACGAGCTTTGAGATCAAAGAGCTGCTCGCTCACGTAGTTTGAAGCTGTGCAGGTCTGGAAACGAGTGGAAAAACGGTAGTTGGTTGTCACCAGTTTCGTTTTTTATTTTAGCGTCTAGTGTTCTTTACATCAATTTTGTCATAACCATGGGATCAAAATTTGATATTCGAATGAAAATAGAAAAGCACCTATTTAATGTATTTCCATTCAGTGGTTAGATTAGAACTTCTCTTTCCATGTAGTATACATATTCGAAGGCAATTTCTTTTCATGGTGAAAAGATCATTATAACCTCCGATTTCACTGGATACCGGTTATCAGAAAAATGTGGATGATAAAGTTTCGTGCGAATACTATGGTGTATTTTGTCTTGATATTAATATAGGTAACAACCATTTGTGCCGGTATTTCCATACAGGACTTATTTATCACACTTGGGTGTACCCCTTATCATGGATAACATGCATGTTGGATACATCTTGAATCTGCAACAGCTCGTTTGTTTTGTTTTCAAAGCTTTCAATGAATATCACCAGTTTCATTCCCTCCAACAACCGCAAATAAGTAAAATACACGGCGAACGCAAACCTCTGGAGGGTAGTAGAGGATGTATACGAAATTCGAAGGTTTCACGTTCAATAATTCCTCACGCCCTCTAGTTATTGGTATTGAAGTCCGAGTAGGTAGAATGGAGAATGTTTGGAAGGGTGGGGGCGGGGGTGCCATATTTCATGAAAGGGGTCACTCGGTGTAGTTTAATACTCCGCTCCCGGCTGAATAATAATAAGAGGAACGAGATGCCCGGGCTCCCTGTCGTCCCTCTGCAGACGTGGAATGTACATTTATGTTCAATTTGATACAAGACCGTCCACTGGAGCGTATATGCGGACAACCGCCATCATCTGCCTTGCAAAACTCGGGGAGATGATGAACGGGACTTTGAACACTAAAAGAATTGCTTCATTCCTGCAGTATAGAATGTATTTCGATCGAACCGGAACTAATACATAGAATCTAATAAAAATTGCGTAAAATGATACGCGTTCTATTCTGCGTAATGGCTTGTATGCGACTGCGGGCTGGTACTGATATAGGCCGTGAAACGACGCTGGAACGAGCGCCTACTTGTTCGACTTATTGATTTAACTCGAATAGTTTTGTGTGTAATACCAACAAGGTACGGCTTGGGAAGCATGTAAACTACTTCGTAGTAATTGTCGACGTTATTATCAACTTACGTATCCATCTTACTACAGCTCCAGCCCAAAACAGGATACCCAATTTTATTATTATCATTGCGTTATAAATTTTATCTGTCACCGATAAATTTGGAAAGATTTTCGTTTTAGGAGAAAACCTAGCTGTTTGCTCCACCTAGCTGTTTGCTCCACTAGTTTGCCATTTCTTGGAGAATACAACTCCTATCTTGATTATGCTCCAGGTTAGTGTTTTTGTATCATTTTCGGAAAAACCTTGCTCCCGTCGAAGCAATATTGATGCTCTGTCAGCGGGTTCCTAAATTAGTTAATGGCTTCAACTTTTGTCATTCATTTTCGCCTTTTCTTCCTAAGTGGAAATTTTGCCTGAGGGTTTAATGAAAAGAAGAAGGATTCTTCTTCTCTTGCATTTGCACGACGGACAATGGGGGAAATGCTTCCATCATCCACTCGGGAGACCTCGCTCAGATCTATCCAAGTTGCCAAGGGATCCTCAAATTAGGTTAGTGTGATGTATCGTTCCCTTTTGTCGGTAAAGGGTAGCTGTTTCATCTGGGAATCATACCCGTACTTTCGAAAAACGTCCAAGTTTTAGAAGTAAAATTTATTAAAAATGAGCTATATTGATTCACGGAAGACGAAGGAGTTGTGCGGTTCGGTGTGGAGTGATCTGAGGATTAGACGAAATGAACGAGATAACTACTCGACTACTTCGAGCAATCTTGCAGCAAATGGGGAAATTTAGCATGACCCCGGCATTGTCGGACGGGCGGAGATCAGTTTTTCAGTTTAGCATATTTTATTGCTAATTATGTTCAACTCTCGCATTGAGATTCCACAGAACAAAAAAGGTTCTGAATCATTCCTCATCTTGTTTTAGCCAACGTGCTTGTAGTTGCCCTATTCGTTTCGCTTCCTCGCAGAATTGTTGTGTCTTGTTGGTTTTCCTTAATCCCTATTCTATTTTAGCCTCAGTTGTTCGCCCAGTCCCCTAATAGTCTCCGGGCATTAATTTATTTAAAGCAAACTTCCAGTTAGAAGGAAAATAGGTATGATAAATATAGTCTCATTAAAAGAGATGTTCCCTTAAAAAAGGGTGTACAGGAGACACCTAATCCTCATCTCAAAACTCCTGATTTAAATGTACACAACGGAAGGTTATTTGCACCAAGTATTACTTCCATTTTATCAAAGCATCTGGGTGGGTATTATTATGGATCTTTAGAGGTAAAGTGTGGCCATAATTATTTAGATGACCACGCGACTACGTGCTATTTGAGCTTTATTACAATATGGGCGATTACCGGTGTATGGAATACTTCAATATGGTATCTATCATGCGCAACAAATACGACTGGATGCATTTGGAGTAGAAGTATTTTATTTTAACAACGCAGCCTCATTATAACTGGGTTATGATAATACATTTAAAAAAAATAAAACTGTACTTGTGATATACTAGTATACGAAAAGAGGCGGAAATTATAGGTGGAAACTGTTTTCGTGACTAGAGAGGAAAATATTTAGATCTGCCTCTCCCTCCCCCCTGAATTTACCTGCGTAGTATCATTTCCTGGAAAAAGTCAGTGTGTTGCGACAGTACCTCCCTGTTCTATTTCAAATTTTTAATGTGAAGCGAGATTAGTGTTGTCTCATGTATGTCAAGCAACAGATTTATGTGAGGACTCTTTCCGAATTTTAATAAAGCGAGAATAGAATTCACGGGCATGTTACAACGCTGGTGTTTTTGAACAGATTTCGCTAAAGTAGAGATATTTGAAAATCCGGTACTACCTGAAAATTTGTCGCTTGAAATCAACATGCACGGAAAACATTACACCAAACATGTTGATACAATCAGGATCAAGACAAAAGTAAAAGGAAAAGGAATACACAGAATCTTCTTACGAGTACATAACCTTTAAACATAAAAAAATTGATAATGTTTACGAGCTCCGGAATACTTCATGATCGCAAGAGGAACCGTACAAAGCTTGTTGTAACTCGCTCCATAGAAAACCACTTGGTGATTTACATGCACACTGAGCCATCATTGAGACAAGGCAAGGGGACACACTGATACGGGTGCACTGCCAATGTCTTTTTGTCCTTCAACCGAAGCGTGGTACCCCAAACGCCAAATAGCCTATCACCTCTATCAATCAGTTTGCAGTATTGATTCGGGAAAATGAGACATTTATCTTTGATTTGAACCAATAATGTAGAATTGATGAAACTGGTTAACCGGGTCTATCAGAATGTGCCCAGTTCGTAGATCATCATGCTCACGAACAAGAATGTTACAACCAGTTTTCAATTTTTCGACCAAAAAAGACCGTGTATTGACGAATAAAAGGAGTGACCTCGAAACTAGAAAAAACCTGCAAGAATGGGACGTTGTTTGGTATAATTAGGACTTCTTGTAAACCTACCCAACCATTTTTGCCACTCAGAGGTCACCCACGGAGGTCCAGCGACCACGGCCCTCGACTCGCACCCGCCACACCGAAGGGTCGATGCTGACTGCACCTTCTGGCCGATAGATGGCTCTGAGGGCTTCAGGCTGCTCCAACCCGGTAAACTCACCCCCAGTGCTCCGGCCCCGGTTTTCTCGCCCCTCGCAGCATCCCGAACTCAGTCTGCATCCCGCGGTCAATCGTGACGTCTCTCCCGGATAGTCTACGTTCGCCCCTCGCGTATTATATCGCCACTCCCCTGCTTCACTGTGCTCTCGTGTTTCGCGAGTGAATTTTTGAGCAGAATCAAAAACGCTCAGTTGTGCTAAATTTGAAATCCGTTTTGCCTAAGGACTCGTGCTTCCTAATTGAACAGGTACATTCAGAATAATAACTCCTCACCTGACGTTATTAAATTAGTTAAAGGACATGTCGTCCTCATATTCAGTTCATCCACTGGTATTCACAATCGTGATCTTTTTCAGTATTATTTCTGAAACAACCTGTTCACCAGTTAAGATCATTTTCCAATTACCTATACCGCCAAAAAATACTTCATTACCACATCGTTTGATGATCATGTTACATGATGCATATATTACATTATGCACTATAATTCATCAGATCTGTTAAATTACTAGCATTTATTCGATCTATCAGTGGATGGACGGACAAAGTACAATTTTGAAATAATTGTATTAAATGTAATGGATCGTGGTGAAATACTTTTTCGATAAATTGAACTTTCCTTTTCTTTTTTTTTTTTTAATTTTCAATGTATTATCAATGTCCTACATAATATTCAGCCCGTTAGGCTACCAATTAATCAGTTTCCGAATCGATTCCTCCATCGTCTAAATCATTTCTGACGGACTTAGTCTCCTCTCTAAGAAACCTTATAAAGTTCAATTAACTCTAACCATAGGTGACTTTTTCAAAATTAAATGCTTTTTCCGTCATTTAGAAAAAAAATTCCCCCCAACATGAATTCAGGAGAAAAAATACATGTTTAGCGTAGAGCTTACATTCAAAATATATGCCTTTGAAAGTATTCCTTTTAAATGCAAGTTGCAGCTGATCGATGGCTGTCGTTGAGTTTCTTTGGATAATATATATGTAGTTGAGTATCGTATTCAAACCGCCACTGGTTGGATTATATTGGCAATTTTAATTTGGAACTTAGTGAGCAAAAACGCTCGGGAATTTATATTTTTGAAAATTTACAGTATTGAAACACCAAAAGCCCCAGAGCCATTGTTCCGATGTTCACTGTATCAATTATCTTGGTCTCAAGTATTTTTGGGTCTTAACAGCTAAAGAGAAAAAAAAAATTTACCTCTAAAATAGTTTGCTTCGCACACTTTAGGAAATACCTCCTGTGAAGCTGTGGAATTCTTCCAAACCAAGGCTCTGTCAATTTGAGTTTCCCATTGACCACCTAGAGCAGACGTCAGAGATGTGTTTCCATTCCTTCATTTAATTTTACGTGGTTTCCAATGAACATTTGCCTTTAAATATCAAATATACTGTTCTGACTCACTAAAGTATGTTGCGCTTTGAGAAACGCGTATTATGTTGGTGAGTTCCTAGCAGAAACATTACCAAAACTACTCCTGGCATTGTATTTGGCCATTGAAATCGGATGAGAATTTCCACGATTCATACGAATTCCCTTCAAAAAGGTTATTCCTGTTGTTACAATTCTGTCCCGGTATATTTCCGAAAAGTTCTTACTATCTCGCAATTACTAGTATCTTGAAATGAGATGTTGATATGTGTGTACTGTAAGGGGTCAATAAAGACAGGTCATATACGGTCGAAAGTGTTCAAATGGAGCAAGATTTAGGTTCCGGAGCTCTCGTGGTATTCGTCACCTTCACAGAGGTACCCTTCAAAGAGGTTTCTGTCCTATACATGCCTGTCAAGCAATTCACGCAGATCAACAATCTTTCGTGGTTTGTTGTTACTTTGAGTCTAATCGAACGTTAGTTTTAAAAACTTTCCTATACAAGAAGACTGTATAACGCTGATAACGCTGAACTACATATATATATTGCAGATCCAGTCTTCAGCCAAAGATTTGACAAGAACATTAGGCCTACATGTGATCCTCAGCAAATATCACACGGTTAATCCCTCATACAATATGAGGATCTTTGATTTGATTGAACACCTTTCCACCGCAAGTAATCGGATTCGAAAATTCTGTGCAGCAATAATTACCAACCCCAATATTAACATAGTAATAAAAACGATAATGCCTCTGGTCAATTCCTCTCTGGATTAGGAACTTGTCAACGCATTGCATTTTATTACCATAATGATTTCTTTAAAAAGATTGAAACACCACTAAGGTTAGAAGATCATATCGCACCCGTCGTGGAATACAACTGTCACATCGCGAAAAGGACCAGATGGGTTCAAGGTTATTACTGGAGTGAAAGATGCAACAGTATTCAGCAAATGCAGCAGGCGAATCCCCTCAACTTGAAACTGTAACTACCCTTGTCCGGCGGCCATTTACTGGACTGCGCTTGGTGCTTTATTCTACGAGCAAATTAGACGCTGCCGTCACAAACAGAAAAATGATTTTTTTTGAGATGTGACAGTATTCCACGACGGGTGCGATATACTAAGGATCCCGAGTAAATTTCCAGGTGCCGTGTTGTTGAAAATGTTTTGATTTGTTATTTCCTTCAAAGATTTACACATTTCACAATGTATTTTATTTTATTTATTTATTTTTTTTTTTTTGCGAGTTTGTGTGCTTGACGATAGCGGCGTTGAAAGTCTGCCGTGCAGGTCCCAGCGCTGTCGCTAGAAGCCCAGAGTTAGAGCCAGACAGAGCCTTCAAGCCCTATGCAAATTTATCCGCATTACGGGGCTACATGAATAATTTCGCGCTCATTCATAGGACTCAGTCAATTCATCCAAGTTGATGTGGCGAGCCTGCAGCATTCTCTCTCGACGGAGTCTTCATTTGAATCCGGTCTTCTCAATTCTGTCAATTTCGGCTTCGGACGTTGATCAAGTATTGTGTGGGATGATGTTGATGTTGTCCTGGACCTGGTGGCATGCAACGCTCTGATTTGGATGCGTTCGAAATGCAGAAGTGATGCGTGAGTCAATTTTTCCCGCAGGTTTTGGTCAAACGAGGAATTAAATCATTACTGATTACATCAACATCAGTTGATTTTCCTGTATCCATTATGGGGATATCGGGCGTGATGTATGAATGCTAACCTGCCTCGCCTTCCAGTCTTGAGGGACTGACGAGCAGGCGTGTGATTAGGAACTGGGCTAGATCCACCATCATGACAACGTTGTTCAGATGGAGTTAGGTTGGAAAGGGGAATCTAAGCTGAGAAAACGTTGAAACTATTATTGAATTTTGTGGATGATCTGTCCGATGTTGGTGGCTATTCAATTCAGGTTTGAAATTACCCATCAGTTACAATTCTCACATGTGCACACTTAAATGAATAATTCTAATAAGCTTCGGTGCTAATTAGATAAATTCAGAGCTCATTGTAATGATTTGAATGTAATCAATTCAGACCAAAAACTATCCTTATGCATCTTATGTTCATGCTAGAGTATGGCTGTCCTGAGGGTATATTGAGTATATTTATCACGCTTAGTGGTGGAGTCTATGAGAAGTAGAAACAATTTCGGTTCTTACCTTTCATACATTAATTTTCCGCTAAAGAAGGGAAACCCAGCCGGTATAGGCTGTTCCCCGCCCACTTTTCGAATTAATGGACCCCGGACGCCCTCACCAGAACTTCAATATTCTTTAATTAAACTAGGGGCTCCCTGTTTTCACGGATTAGTGCATTATGTGAATTTACTGTTCAATACGAAGAGCCCTGACGGAGGGGTGGTAGTAGGAGTTCGGGCAGTCGGGTGGCAAGGTGGGTGGATATTGCTCTTGTAGGGGTCGTGTTTATTTGGTTGGTTGGGGTTGCCACTGTTGAGCACTATCAGCTCGAAAAGGCCTACTCCCTTTGGCAGAAAGGTATACGATTTTTCCTCTGCCCATCTGTTGACATACGGGATTTGTGTTGATGGTTGTTCGGAAGTCATGTTATCGTTCGACGAACTGGAGATCGTGGGATTTTCGATTTCGAATTGTCAGCACCAGTCCCCTCACCACTCAGTTTAGATTTTCTCCAGTAACCGAGATGGCGACATGAAAACGGTGATATTTTGGGAAAATATGAGCCGTAATTCTGAAACAATGCTTATTATGTAGATAGCCTCACGAACAAGAGGGCGAATACGGACTCATGGGGAAAAAGTCCCTGAAACTATTACTCACACAGTGGTTAATTATTAGTTACGTATTGCTCGTGTGGGGAAAATTAGTTGTCTCTGGGCTTTTCGGAAAAGTACCCACTTTAATGAAGGCAAATAAATATTTTTCCATAAGAGCACTCATTTTCAAAATACCCCCTGACCCATTGGTACACTTTCGGTAATCAGTTCGGGACCCGAAATCCCTCCATAGATTAGTTGACTAGGCAACCTTGAATTTTTTCATGGTGGTTCGATTTATACCGTTACTCAACGCATGGCTGGAACAGGCTAGGGACGCTTAAATGCGACAGTTATGTCAAATCCGTTTGTACATCAAAGTCTACCGTTGATCTATGTGAAATCTCCCTCACGCTGGCATTCCCGTTTTGCCCAATCCAGACAAAATCGAGGGGAAAAATTGCGTCTCGTACGGATTATTTATTCTTTTGTGTGTCCAATGTCGGCCTAGCCTTGATTACTCCGGCAAAGCCGATTCCCTGTGCGACAATCCTGAGCTGGAACCGATGAAAGAGGATCGGGTCGTGGCAAGGTGAGGGCGGCAGCCAATTAGTTGATTGCGTGTCAAAGCGGTGACGAATCTTTCCAATGGTGTACACACCACCCTGCAAATTAAGGGGAAAACGATGCCTGTTCGCGTTGTGCAGAAGTTCGTTAGACTGATTCCCCATGGAAGGAAATGAAACAAGAACATTGTAATATGCATCATTCACATGGCTCTGTAGGTAAACTATACTACTAGGTTGGACTATCCTTTAGGGAAATTTAAATTCATAGGGAACACTCCTTACTTCTCACTCAGTCCTGTGTTTGAACGATGAATGTAATGACAATTGAATACCCAGTCAAATAACAGATTCGCACAGATGTGTATGATCGGATGCTCATTCTTTGAAGATCATCACGCAATGATAATCATTACTAAGTGAGAAATTTTCAGGAAACCGGTTTGCATTCATCACGAAAACTCGAAAGTGAGCCGCAGTGTCGTTCCTATGGTTTGAAGTCATCGAGTCTCGTCGCCCATATTACAGAGCAAATCCGAATGATGTCTACGGTGATTTACATAATATCCCGGCTGATGTCGCGTTCGTACTCCCCCGCGGAAAACACCTATTGAGGGCTCAGTAATTGCATTTACATCTGTTTTGGTCTTCCCGTCTCACCGAGAAGGACCGGGAGGGGTTCGGGTAATTAATAAATTTGGGAATTCTGCCCCGCGAGGGACGCGAAAAGAGGAAATCGATTATGTATTCGTCCCCAGACGTAATGAAACGTAGGTTATTTCCATGGTGATCTACATAGCTACTCAACGAGGGAGAAGAGGATGCTATCAGGTTATTTTGGGCGCGTTTGGGAGTCAAATCTGTGTCCAAATCAATAAGATCATTCTAATCGAACTTTCCATGTAGATAAAATGCTTTTGAACAATTTTTAGGTTACCAGACTTGAATGGAGCAAAGCCGATCCGGAGTCACCACATGATGAAATTTGATAACATTAATAGTGCATGAGGATTTTTACAAAATTTTTAGTTGGATCAATTCGGAGGATTTGCTTTTGGACAGTTTATTTGCCATGTCTTCCTGAAATCAGCTTTACTGCTTCCCCATTCTTGCCTCTCTCGGTTTTTTCTCCTCTATCTTCTTTCTTAAAAAAAAAAAAAAAAAAAAAAAAAAAAAAGAAGTGAAATAGAATAAAATGAGGGACAGCTACGGAGACCACGGAAAGGAACGCTGAAAAAGAGAATTCCTCTAAAATGTGGAATTTCCTCTCCCTTACGCTTGGCTGGTCGTACTTCGTAGTTGATTCTTCTCTCACATGCACTGGCTGTTTAAAAAGTCTCTTTCTTCTCGTCCCTTCCCTCGCGCACATTACCGCGGATCAAAGGATTAGGGATGGGCCAAAAGGACATATTTGTACGTCCGTGGAGAGATAAGTCTTTTTGCTCTGAGGGCCTAATCTATATAATGCGTCCGAGGGGTCGAGGGAGGAGAGAGCACCCCATCCCGGTGGAAACCCCTGCACTGCGGAAAGTTTTTCCCTTTTTTTCCAAAACTTAACTCCGCGCTCGCGACGCGATGGTGGAAAAAAATCGGCTAATGAACACACGTGTATAATTAACGCTGTTTTCCTGGCCTTCGTCCTTTTTCGACCTCCAATCCTTGCCAAAGACCATCCTAATTAATTCACGGGTTCTAATTATTATGTACAGCAATGTTATGGAACCCACCAGCTGGCGCTTTGTGAATACTACGAAGGGCATATTCTTGTTTTACATGAGAAAACCTTTATTATGAAGGGTTTTAATTATTGTTAACGTGTTACAAACGCGCGAATTCCGGGTGGGCGGCCGCTATTCCATCTTCTGTTTCATGCTTTCGAATAGTTACCGTGGCTCTGCATACAATACTACACTGTACATGCGTATTCACCCGCAGCGTTGAAGCCTATTGAATGGATTGCCGCTCAAGGTAAGGACAATAACTCTTGCCAACTATCCCGCGTTTACGTTTACCAAAAGCCCCTGAAGTGTACAGGCTTTTTCGTAAACTTTTAACATCCGAATCTGAACTTTGGACTTTGCTCTGACTTGGAGATAGTGCATTTAGTCTGCAGGTTGGTTAGAGCTACTAAATCATTTTTGGTTAAGCTTCTTTAGTGTCGGGGATCGTGCCAGCTCAACATTTACCTTCGTCTTCATTGTATAAGCCATCTCCGAAATCGGCATTGTTGAATTTTGATTTTTACAGAAGTGTAGTTTTTCATGATACATTTACCTGAAAAATTACGATTTTTGGACATTGAATACCAATGCTCAATGTTTGGGTCTCCAATAATTTGCATGGTATCGCTCCATCGAATAATTCCATCGAGGTTGACAAGCATGATTAACCCTTTTTTAATCTCAGCCCCTCCTCACTCCACCATTGCGTGACATCCTATAGCGAGTACCCTCACTCCTGCTTGTAGGATTATTATTGTTGGTTGGCGTTTCTGAAATAAAATTAAAAAATAAAAACTTTTCAAATCCCTCCCACTTGTAGGATCAAGCCCTTTTTGATAGCTGTCTGGTTGAAGAAGTGTGAATAATCAATACCCGGATCCTCAACGTGGGAAAAAAAGTCTGACGGCTTGGAACAAAAGCTGAATTTCTTTAGACAAAAATCAAGAGGCCGAGGGTAAAAAAGGCCCCAGCAGAACACAATATTCCCGAGGGTATCGAATGTCTGAGCGAAAAAGAGGAATCCATGAGCTTGAGAGCTTTTTACTTCTAGGAGGTGGATTGTGAGGCGAGGGGAGGATGGGATGGCGTCAGGCTGCAAGGAGGGTTGAATAGCTGCAGTGGAATGAATTGAACGAAATGGGAACTACAACTGGAGGTGGCTCAGGAGCGGCAGCGAGGGAGGGGTTCCAGTTGTCTGTTGTCACCCTCTCAGCAACAAGAGCATGGGATGGGGGACCTCGATTAATCGGAAACGATGAAGAAACGACAGGTTCGCTAAACGAGTATTTGACGTAGGGGACAGTGGTGTGTGCTTGAATGTCTGCAGTTTTCATTGAAGAAGGTGGCAGTGCAAGGGCAGTTTCTGATTCCTGACTTGACGAATGAATAGAGACCCTGCGTGCATGAGTTTACTAGTAAGAGGAACTGATTTGGGCCTTCCCCATTCGGCTAACTGTTTCTGTCATCCTTGGACAGTGTTTGACTTTTTGACGGCTACTCGGAATGGCTTGAAACCGCCGTCTTATTAAAACCCAATAGCAATAATGAACGAATAAAATGAGACGGGCTAATAGGGACGTGATCATTTTCAAGCCGTTGCCATTGTGGGTATGTGAAATCCTGGAGGTATCAGATCGTACTAATTTTCTTTTACCAACCACCATTGCAATCGGCAGCATGATGAATACCATGTGTTCGGCGCACTCCAGTTTGCCAAGACGAAGATTCAAGGATGGATAAATACTTGAGAAAGCTTTTGCCGTGTACCTGCCTATAAAACACCATCTTGTCAAACGTTGAACATGATACTCCTTCCACCGGACTCGTCGGCTCGCACGACGTTCCACGAGCTGATGGCTCCTAAACGTTCGCGTGGCAGTAAAGGAGAGCCGAAATCTAATCACGTAAGATGTAAGCACGAGAGGGCGTTTCTTACTTATCAGGAGTCCGTATCACTTTCTTTTATGGCCTACGTTCTCTCCATTGCCTACAAATAGAAAAACCCCATCTCGCGATAAAAGAAACGCAACACCTAAAATAACAAGGCTGTTCTGTCGCCCTGACTCGAGCAAGAAAAATCATTCTGTTTTCAAATTTCCGTGAGCGAATTAATGGCACTGGCGTGTTGGGGTTGAATGGCCCTGAGAAGGGTTCTGACACTTACATTTGAGCAATTAACTAATAGACTGCTCTCGGAGTTGAACATTCGCTACTATCAACTGCTGCCGGCCTACTCTACCTTGATCAGGAGAACTGAAATCGGGAATACAATCATTTGTGAAATTCAAGAATGACCCCTCGCTATGCTCCCTGTTCAAGATATCTGAGCCACGATTGAATTGGTGCTCAAATCTACTATTGAGACGTAGAGAAAGAAGAATAAATAAGAACAGCGCTGGCTATTTATTATAGCTCTTTGTAAAATTAGGAATTCTCTTCAGTGTTTGCCTGATTTTTCTCCAACGAGATATCCAAATGGAAAATGTTGGAGAAGAGCTTCGCGGGGAATAAAGAAACACGATTTCAATTTAGAAAAAACTTCAAACAGAGATCTCTTTGCTGGCGGTTATAATAGTTTCCTTTTTATTGAAACAAAGACGAAAGGGCTTTGAGGTACCACCTTTTTTTAAAAAACTGGATGATGGATCAGATTGAGGGCGTTATTTCGCGAATACCATGTTGATTGTAATTATCGCTGCTGAATCGCTTAACGTTAGGAGCCATCCCAGGTTCAAAATAATGCGTGTTTACTCCCTTTTAGTGTCATAATAATTTGATAAATATCAAGGTGGGCTGCCATCAATGGATGCCATCTACTATTTTTACAAATGTTAATACAGATTCAAACGAAACGTCAACTGAAATAAATCTTTGTATATTCGCGATAAAGTCTTCTTCATCTGAGGCAACATAGGTACATTGTATGGAAATAATTACTTGGGACCCCTCTGTCACGAGAGTGGGGAACCGTAGAAAACGAATATTACTCGTATATGCTGAAGGAGAATCTACTGATGTGGAAAGGTAGTGGGGAAGCCCCTGTATTATTAGAATGATCAATCTTGTGAGCCTCCTGTCGCTAGACGCCTTTCTGACGTTTTTTCAACAATGTCTCGGACCTACTCCCTGCTGGAGATGCCACTAATTCATGTGTGGCATTCTCCATGGAAAATGTCGGAAAGTATAGGCTCAATAATTTCTTTTTATAACTACTGGATGGATCTGAAAAATCCCAATTCTCTGAGTCTCCTACGGGGTAGTATCTGGAAGGGTTCATCGTAACTTACGACTTCAAAAATCTCTAACATTCAAATCTCATCAGAATAGATTGATAGAAAGTTGCCCGATATGGGACTATTTCTTAGTATGGTCTTAAAGGCCACTCGAATGCAACTTTCTGACTTAACAGGCTATAACGAATTTAACGAATATTGTCACTTTTCAATTATTATCAAAATGTTATGTTCTCAATAATTATTAATATTGTGTTCAATTTATTGGTCTCGGGATAACAGCATGGCTGAGAATCAACAAAGGATATCTTACGAATGGCCTATTGAGCTACGTCAGTTAGGTTAAAATTTGCCTCGTAACACCTTCCTTATGATATAGTCAGGAAAATATTTTCATAAATTTTGTTAAGAGCATAAAGAGCATAAGACATGGTGTCCTAGCTCATTTTGGGAAAGTACCTGTCGCACATTCTGACCTCAGATCCATATCATAACGGACCTCCCAAGCTTTTCCTCACTGTTTTCAAATATTCTCGTCCCCGCTATGGGATTCCTCTCGTCCAATCGGCCCAGAGGAAAAGAGAAAAATTGCATTACCACGGTTTTCTCCCGCTGGATGACTAATAAACGGTGACGCGCTGGGCTACCGTTATTAGGCGGCTAAAGGATCGGAACAAATTTTATTATGTCGGATTGGCTTGGAAGTAATAATTCACTTTTGGAGCTCGTATTGGTCCTGTTGTTTGAAAATACATCGTTTCGTTCGGTGGTCATTCTGAAACACTTTTGCCATGCGAAATTCCTATCCAATCGTATTCTTCCCTTTTTAATTTTCCGGCCGTTGTTTCATATTTTCCTCTGGAATATTCATAACGGATTTAGTTGTAGTAATTGAGATCATGAGGGTTAAATAAAGTCTCGTTGAATTATCGAAAATCTTATGAATAAATCTCTATATAGTTTTGAAGCACAACTATGACTCTCGAGTTTCAAATCCATGTCCACCAAGGGAGGCTTGGATATAGAAATCTCCAAAAGAAGCTGAATCATTCGTTTCGTTCCATTCATGTGTCCATTCAGCTGTTGACTCTCATTTATTTTTCACTTCCACGCATTGAATTTAATCCAGTCAAAACCCATAGCTCCAGAAATTGCTGAATTCGCGAAAGACTATAGGGTGTAGACCACAACTTACTATATCTATTTTAGTGAAACAGCATCAATCTACAATTTTCTGATGAATAGTGGTGCAAATTAATGTTTGCCCCGTCCGGTAGAAGCGTTCAAAATGGCCTTTAGAAGATAAGAGGGCGGTCCACCGAAATTAGGGTCACCAGTGAAACATAGCAGAACGGCGGAGAAAAACGTCCATCTGGAAAATGTTTTGAACCGTGAAAAGTAAATGGAATGAAATAATACAAGAGTGCAGAATTCTTATTTTTCTCGTTAATAAAACATATTCATGTGAGTCACAATGGACTAAACGCGGCGTTTTCATTGGTGACTTTTTTTTGTGGGTACAGCTTTTCCTTCTCACCGATTTGAGCAACTTCTCGGGAAAGGATTATCGTGCTGTTACTGTGAGAGAAACCGCCCCTCTCAACTGATGATGACGCGTCGGTGGTGAAAGTAATACAAATGGCAGTATCACGTCCATTGTATCGTCAACCCCTTCCAATTTTCGTATTTTCGCTCATTACCATCTTCGCCGGGAAAAGGAAATTTTTCCCGAGCAGTAAGAGGGAGGGGGTCTAATTTAAGCCTGTGGGGCTTTTCTCCCCCACAGAAGGTATTCATTAAAACGAGGGTGTCCCCCCAGGGGCCCACTCTAGGACCGCTCTTCCTTCATACCCTGAGACATGAATATGCAAACTTTTTCCCTCCTTCGATGATTTTTTTTCTCGACCAGCAAGGGGTAGGTTCTGGTAAGTGAGAGTTGCTTTAGGCACTGGAGCGAGTGTATTATTACTGGGGAGTATCATTCCTAAGTGCCTCAAGGGTTTCCGTCTGCTTTCACGTTTCACGTTGCAATCCTTCGGGTATCACGAGGGAGAGATCCTGTTTCTCTAGAGTCAAAACAACCAGGAGGAAATTACAGTTTTTTCCCTGCCATTACCCTCAGTAGCTTGCTTACTTTTAGTACTGACTTTCAATTAAAATGCTACCTGTTGAAAATCGATGAGTACAAACGTATGAGGTCGATCCTCAGAAGTAGAAACTGTTCTCTGAAGGGAGGTCGCCTAATATTTGCATTCATAAACTCGGTTAGTTGTATTGACTGCATTTTTTCCAACCACTCTGGAATGTACTTTCATGAGAAAGATAATTTTGCCGTTGAGTTGTTCCTTGTAATATGTAATTGGCGCACTCACGAGCGAGTAGTTGCGTTCAATGATGAGATCTTGAGATGCAGTAACATTCGCCCCGCTGCCTATATTAATCTCTAACCCATCTATGACCATTTCTTGTTTATTCCTTACAGTCGATAAACGTGTTTGCCAGCTCTATTTCAAAGCCTCGTATTTCAAAATATAATTAATTATCCATGAACTTGTGCCAGTGGAAGTAATAATGACCACTTCATTCATTATCATAACTGTCTGTTTGTTGTGGAGTTGGACTTTGTGCATACCATGGCATCATTGTTCCTCAAAACTCAGCTTATAATTGGTTTGATGATCATCCTTAGCCTTGGCTTCTCTGGGGAGGAACCAGGGGGTTAGGAACTCAATCGAGCTGCAATGCGAGAAATCCAGTATTTCCCTGAAAGGTGCTTGAGAAGGGTCGGTCATTATCGAGCCTGGACCCCAAAAAATCAGCTGCAGCTTCTGTGCGAGTCTGCCAACCAGATATTTTGGCCATTTTGAAGCTGAATCACCCTTAATTATCGTCTTATAACTCATACGAATCTCACGAGTACCCTAGCTCCCTCTTCATTCCGTTTTTCAATAAAACAAGAAGTTCGATTTCGGCTTCCAAGTGGAGGTTTTGATACTGATTAGGTTATTTTTTTTTTATTTTGGTGGCTCTGTCGACTACGTAGGGAGAGCTAATTAACATACTGTTTGAGTCTGGCCTTCATTGAAACTCATGCTCGGAGTTCATGGTTTAGCGTTGGCCGAACGACCTTTTGTGATTGATTCCTTCTCATATATTATTACTCAACAGTGAAATACAATAGAAGCTGCGGTTTTGGGGGGTGGAGGGTTCCAATAACGTAGCGGGGCTCGGGGGTATTATATGCAAATTGCTAAATGTATTATTCCCTTCCCTTGTTTGCAATTAATCAGACTCCACAAACATATCAAGTTGATTAAACTACCCTAGGGGTGGGTGCATGAGTTAATGTGAAGAACTGGTGAATTCATCGAGCGATTCTACCGGCAAGATGAATCAATTTTGTACTTAAATCGTTATTAGTGCTGGTATTTCCGCGCATCAAGTGGATTAGTAATTATTTGGAACAATCTGACTTACTGTCCAATGATTTGAATTGTTGATACTCGGGATCATTTGCATTGTAGTTATCCCGTTACGTATAACTACTTAATTATATTACGTCATGATTGTATTGGCCGTTGAAATAATCATTGATCCAGATCCATTGCACTACCTCCGATTACTTATTGGGTTTCATGTGCATTTGTTATTAGCCGAAAACATCAATATGTAATGTAACATGCATCGATCTATTTTACTGTCTATTCAACGAGGCGTAAATTACGTTGGTCATAGATAAGAAGACATCCCCTTCCTGAAGGTGACAGTGAAATAATGTTTTTTTTTTTTTAATGTAATAGGTAATGTGTTTCTACAGAGTTTCATCTGCCGCGAAAATTGAGTGTATTGTAGAGAATTGCCTTCATAATATTCATTTACTGCTTGTACATTCCACATTTTACCAAAGCGAGATTCTTCCGTCTCAAAGGAGCGTGGATGGGCACGATGTCCATTCATATCGAACGGCAGTTATTCAGAGGTGGGAGAGGGGGGGGGGGCTTGAATTTACGTCTCGTTATTTTACTTGTTGGCAGCTTCAGAAACAGGTTTTTTATACCATGCTTACGCCAGCTTTCGTGATTGTAGGGCCGTCGCATACTTATCTAATCATGTTTTCATTCTTTCTGAACGTCACGTCACGTCTCGTAAGACTCAATGAATTTGGGTTGGGTTTAACAAAAGATTCTAACTTACACAATTTGCCAGCCTCTTGAATGATAACGTCTGGGTGTAACTTCTCCAAAAAACTGGACGGACATCTTGGCTATGGACAAGACGTAAGAGCTTTAGTTGGGTAGATCCAAGAGACCGGCCAACACCCGTAAAGGGGGATCGTAAAACATTTACCCTTCACTCGTCCCTGCTCTGTGTAGGAATCGACATTGTGGGGAGGTAGAATCGTCTAATTCCACCGGGAGATTGTTCCTGGGGTTACGCCAAGTCCAAGAGAATCAGTCCTACAGAGAAGGTGGTAGGGGTAATTGGTAAACTTTGACTTGGCGGCGATCAGACCGGAAGAATGAAACAAGTGGTGATTCCTCACTGCACCTGAAATTCGGTGCTTCATCCTTGTAGAACTCCCCATTTTCTAATGAAGATAGGAAAGCTGACATAAATTATTACACTGACGCTTTCTTATTGGAAGGTTTCAATTGAGGATTTTTAACCATATTTTCTAATTGAATTCATTTTTCTTCTGTTGCAGGTAAGAGATTTTCACGAAGAGAAACTTACTACTGCCTTCCAAGCACTCAAGTGAATGGACTTGATGAGGGTTAATACTTTGTATAGAACGATTGATGTATGGTACATTTGGTCTTCGGTCGTACATGGTAAATTTACCGGATGCCGGATGATGAATCAGATTCAGACAATTCACTGTCTCTTCGAAAATCATGCGGCACAATATTTCTGAATAGACCAACAAGCAGTCGACAGGGAATGTAGCTCGTATAATGTTGTGAGGCGCAGAGTAAGCACAAGGGGAGAATATGGCTTGAAGATGGGGGTGATGCCGGAGAGCGTACTTCCACAAGGGCAGTTATTGGGCATCAGGTGCAGTATATAGTCGTCCAAAGTTATTACCCAAGTTTTGCTGGTGAAACTGCGCAGTCCTCGTCAATTCCCATCAAGACGTCCCCCTTAGTGGTTGATTCATTCGGTCTCAAGTCATACAAAACCCTCAGGCTCACTTTCACATTCTCTGAATGTTCTTGTTGTGATTAATATCAAGTAGGAATCACAAGTCCTTATTTTGTCCTTTGATAAGCAAAAATTGGGAGCAATGTTTCTATTTATGAGGCTCCATTAAACACGTCTCTTTAACATTTTGCAGAAATTCACTCTCTGACGTTACACTATAGTACGCAAAACTACTATATCGCTTGTAGACATTTTAAACTTTGCCTTGATTAACTGTTTCGTATTTTCGTGTCTTCTGAATGTCAAGAATCTTTAGTTGAATTTGAACTGAGTATCGCCACTGAATCCACGAAGCTTTTCCGCGAGCCCCCTCTGTTTAAAGAAATAATGTTGTGAGTTCTCAGTCACTACTCAGCCTCGTCTCACATCAGTCGAGTATTGATTGATGAGATATTTAGTAGCGATGCAATCTGTTGTAGTTAATCCCTTACTGTGAACATAACAATACTATGCACCCCTCACTGTTTATGGATCCGTAAACGTGACGAGATTCGGATGGTTCGAGTCCGTGATTTCGAACAATGAAGCATCAAAACCACGGGCTTATAATCACGTTCTAATTTCTGCCATCTCAACCGTGCACGCCCGCAGGTCCGGTTTACGTTAGCGTTGATGGTTGAGTGTTTCGATTCGGCATTCGCAGATCTCTAGAATCATCTTCAACCCGCTATGGAGGCCTCCCAACCGCAGAATCTGTGATCCTTGCTGAGAGAGGGAGAGCTCTGATAGCAGAGGGTTGCAGCTGAACTTCTCTTCGTTGTAATTAGATAGTTAGCGTGCCTCAGTCCTGACTTACAACGCAGATGATCATCAGGCTCCGTGTATTTGTGCTCATCAAGACAATCCTGTAACTTTGAAAATATGAAAAATAAAAGGGTGTCCTGAATTTGACCTTGGTAATCTGGTGTCATGGATTGAGTAAACAGACCCAAAAACTTGGTACTATACCTCTGAATAGATTCGCTCCGTGCCACTCTTTTTTATTGAAATTATCAGACGGTGGTTTCACTTATGACAAGCCCAGACTTTTCACGCGACTGTCAGGACAAAATGTTCTCATTTCTGAACATTACCTGAGCTTGTGAACCACCTCGTTGACACATACAATTCTTAACAGATCATTTCCCGCCTCAAATTAGGGTACATTTTTTATTTATGCTTTGCTAGAAAAATGGACTCAAACCCTTCCAATCCCACCATTGTGCCAAATTCTTGTCAACCCTCCCTCCCTCTTCTTAGTGCCGAATGATCATGGAACCTCAAACCAGAACCTAGGTAGCGAATTCAACAATTCGACGGGATTATACGCCGAAATCAAGCGCGCAAAATAAATCGTAGAAGATGAATATTTTCTCGAGTTCCTGGAATGAAATTTTACCGGATTGCTTCTGGTTGCTCCAATTTTCAATTCAGATGACCCTCAAACAACTAAAAATTAACGGGCAGAGTGGATTTTCTTAAAATTTCGTTCGCTCAGCAGTTTGGAGACCCAACATGGTTTCAATTACTAAGGTTGATATTAATTGATTAATAAACAGTTCTACTCGAATTTATCGAAGCCGGGAAAACTGAGATTATTTCCCAACGTGTTTTGGAGAATAGTGATCGCTGACCGTTGAGGCCCGTTAAGCTTCGGTTCTGGTCTCACGGGATGATGAAGTAGAATCCGAGTCAATGAAGAAAAAAAGTTAACTAGATGTAAAACATAGGTATATTCACTAGAGGGATCGCTATCATTTCTCAATTTACTTTTTCTCACGTGAATGTATACGAAACACAAGAGCCGCGTCCAACTACATGAGTCAGCAAAGAAAAGTGTCGCAATTCTTCAGTTCGCTTTCGTCTGCAGATCTTTTGTACTGAGGACTCTGGGTTGGGCAATGCGGTTATTGTAATCTAATACGCCTTCAAAGGGGGTCATCCTTCTCACAAAGAGCACAGCTATATCAAATCCGCCCTTTCTGAGGACAGAATAGGCCCTTTTGAGTCTGAAAAGAGGAAACGTGGTCATTATAAAATTTCTCGATACCTATGACAGGACGAATAACAAAGCATTGAGTTATGTGAAACAGAGCTTCCTTAATGGTGGATTGGGTTATGATTTTATTCATGCTTCCTTTGTTATGCAACACCAATTTTTCGTCTATTAGGTAATTTTATATGCGTCTGCTGTGGTTGAATTAATTTGGATTCATTATTTTCTCCATGTACCTAGAAAACGGATAAAAGAGGCAGTAGAGCAACCCCGATGTACTAATGTTGGGCGTCTTAGAGGAATCAGTAAGAAATTCGCACCAACAGCAGTGATCATTGGTAGGTCCGATCGGAATCTTACCCATCGTATTCCTTGTTCGGCTCTCTTTTAAAAAAGTCCCTTTCCTAGATGATGTGCATTACCAGCGAGCCCACGGAGCTGAACATTTCGTTATGACCCTTCATGGAATGTACGTGATAGCCAGCCTTTACCGCAAAACGGACGAGTTTCTTGCCATTGAGTCCGAAGCGTGATACGGGCTCGTAAATAACTTGAGCGTGAGTGAGCGCACGGACGAACGATGAGTGGGTGAAATACTCGTCTTTGTCTTCGTTGCACTCGACCATCAGCAAATACGGAGAGCATTGTCTGGTCAGAAACAATATCTAATAACTGTCTCAGTTGTTTTCAACGATGAGAGGGTGTTTACTACTATACAGTCAGGTCTTCTGAAATTACCTTGGCACGGCTCCGATCAACGAAAGAGAGGAGCAACTACAATTCAAAAAGTCGTGAAGTAAGGTGTAAATGGCCGAAAAGGAGTGACTTTGAAAAAGATCATCGGAACGACAAATGATCTCCCAAAAATTACTATACCTACTAGAATTTCTTCCCGAATTCACTATAAAATGATGAGAAAATCTTGAAGAGGGTATTTTCACGCTATTTGCTATTTCCTTATAGAACCCCCCCCCCCCTCCCTAATAACCCTAGACGTACAACTGGTACTGAGACATCAGAACTTTAGAATATTGTGCTTACTGACTACTGTAGCATTATGATGTGATATGTTCCCAGAAAAAGGATGGAGCTTGATAGAATAGGCCGAAAGAGACAGGTTTGGTTTGTTTGTTCTTCGATTTGCGGATATATCTTCAGCGCCCTGTTCTTTCCCTCAAATCCGTCTTCTCAGGACCATCCAGTCGAGGGAGACGGTCATTCACAGCTCAGCGGCCCGTCAATATCTTCGGTAAACCCGGCAGCTCCCTCACTGAGAGAAAAATCCTTTTTTCGAGGGAGGTCTCCACGTAGAGAAATGGACAGATGAAGGAGATCAACGCTTGGGTCTTGGAGGCAGGGGAGCGTAAATGGCAAATATTTACTATAACCGCACCCTTTTGCAGTCCTCTTCCCTGATGCTCTCTCCTCCTCATCCACACTAGCCGATCTCAAGCCCAATCCCTCCCTCAATCCCCTGGAGTTTTCTTATTAACCCTAGTTACAACCGCCCTCCTTGTAACTTGCACCACATGTTATAATTATAAACCGTAACACTGACCCCTCCTCCTACCAATGTAACTAATGGGCGTCCCAAGTTCCGGGATATTGCGTTGTATATCAGTGCTTTTGCCGTGTAATCGGTTAGATATACATGGTGCGGGGGGGAGGAAAACCCTGCTATTCCCTGCAGATTTACGGCTGTGGTCAGCTTATTTCGCTAATAAGAAATAAAGGGGCTTTTACTTCAAGCCTTGTTAATCAATCCACGGCAAAAGTTCTTTCTCTGATGACGAATGGTCGCATATTATGCAGAGAGTAATAATGCGTGAGAAGCTCTATGGCTGTAATTCCCGCATCATGGGTATGCTAAGTAACATATTGGTTCAACACGGGTTCACCTATTTTTTAATGAAGATTGATGTCCATAGTAAGTGATATTACTACGAATAATGGAGTACGATGTTATTTCGGATATTAATAGGTGAGGAAGGTTGTTTGTCGCTCTTTCGGAAGAAGTGTGAGCTTTGAGCGGGTTAAAGGTTGCTCTCAATAAAAGCCAAAACCAATATTGGTTTTTAAAACGCAAAAATGTGCCATCGTAGAGTGCTCCAGAAAGAAACAAATTCAGGTCCCTGTTTTCTTGACCATTTTTAATCGGATCGAAAAACGGCATTGTGTTCTATGACGAAAAGGTGAAAAATATTTACTATTATTTTATATTACTATGGATTTCCAGATTTATACCAATAAAACCTCCGTTTTTGGGAAACGGTTCGAAAACCTAAATTAATGTATTCGGCTTCGAGAATTCAGGGGAAGACATTTATCAAACTATATCAAATTTTGAGAAATACTCTGTCTCACCAATACCCTGTCTCCGTTGCAGATCTCTCTCAAAAACTCATTTCAATTGATTACGAGTCCAATATTTTTATTAATGGGAAAATTATGATGACTCCTGACAAGACAATAAAATGACTCCTCACGTGCCTAGGTGACCAATGATTTTAAAACCCATTTTCAAAGTACACATTAAATGTGTACTGTAAAAATCAGCAATTTTTAGAGCAAAGTGTCCCAAATCGGCCCGCGGTAAGTCCATGCCTAGGATAGCTGATATTTTTAAATGTGACAAGGTTCGCATTTTGTTTATTATAAATCGTTTCCATGCTGGAAATTTTGCCAATGGGTATTTCAATGTGTCTAGATCGATAATCGACCTCCGTTCACGTCGTTCTTGGCAGCAGGAATTTTCATAAAAATCTGAAATTTTGGTCAGTGACTCCATTCCGACTCTAGTTGTAGTCCTCCGAACTTCTCAGGCCAGTTACTCAAGCAAAAAAACAGTGCGGTTAAAAAATTTTTAATTTTTTTTTAAATTTTTTAATTTGATTATTGATCACATTGAAATACCCATTGGCTAAATTTCCAGCATGGAAACGATTATAATAAACAAAATGCGAACGTTGTCACATTTAAAAATATCAGCTATCCTAGGCATGGACTTACCGCGGGCCGATTTGGGACACTGCTCTAAAAATTGCTGATTCGGGTGCGGCAACTCCATCAGAAGACACACTCATAACCCACCCACGAGATCGACGAAAATACCACAAGAACCAACCTTTGGGCCCATCCCCCCGCAACTACCTACCTTAGTATTTACCCTTGAGCTTAGTTTTCTACCTGGACCGACAACAGGTAACGTTAATTTCGTCCGATTCGAGATTTAATTTTGGAATTAACTTTTGAGGATTCGCCATCTATCGTTTATTTAAAAGTAATTTGATTTGACCAGAAACTCAAAATTTTGCTTTCGTTTTGGTTGGTTATTCCTCGAATAATCAACCTATGTTTTCATGATAATGGTCAACCTCTCCGATTCGGCTCAAAATTTTTTTCTGGACGTTTCATGATGTCCTGATCAAAAAAGGTCGATGTCCGTCCGCCGTACGCCGTACGCCGTACCCCGTACGCCGTACGCCGTACCCCGTACGCCGTACGCCGTACCCCGTACGCCGTACGCCGTACCCCGTACGCCGTACGCCGTCCATCGTCCGCGCCGTTTTGGGTAGTAGAAAATTTTTTAAAAATCTGAAATTTGGGTCAGGGGTCTGCTCCCAGCCGACACGGGTCCTCGAAACTTTTCAGCCCAATCGGACCAAATTTGGGGGGGGGAGGGGGTAGGGGTCAAAATGTGTTTTTTGAAAAATTGATTTTCGAGATTTTGGGCGATCTAGGTGAGTAGGGTGTCATTTTCCACTAAATTTTGGACGCTGAATCCAAATAAATTGGTCCCAGAACGATCGGCACCCACTGGAAGAAGTTATGGGTCAAAATGGGTATATATTACCCATTTTGAATATGTATTTTTTGGATTTCTGCTACCTAGGCGTGTGGGGTATAGTTTTCCACTAAATTTGGGACGCTAAATTCAATAAAATGGGTCCCAGAACGATCGGCACCCACTGGAAGAAGTTGATATCGAACAATATTAGTATTAATTTTGATTACGTCTTTCTTTCTGTTATCGAATGTCGTTATCTGGCCCGTTGGTCTAGGGGTATGATTTTCGCTTAGGGTGCGAGAGGTCCCGGGTTCAAATCCCGGACGGGCCCACATGTTTTTGTTTTCTCAAAATTAGTTTTGACTCAGCGAAGAACGGTCCAATAATTATGATTGGGTTGATTGGGTACTATTAGGCCCTGTACCTGGAAGATAAGTCGGACCCTTATGTTTTTGTTTTTTCAAAATTAGTTTTGACTAAACGAAGAACGGTCCAATAATTATGATTGGGTTGATTGGGTATTATTAGGCACAGTACCTGGAAGATAAGTCGTTTCTTTGGTCTTCTCTAAATTAATGAAAATTGAACTGATTTCTTCTCATTCTTCAAAGAGTTACAAGGTACATAAACCATATTTTATAAATTTCTCATTTAAGCAAGATTAATGATTTACCATTTTCTAAGAGATCGAGTTGATGGCAAAAGTTTAACCCCTAATGGATATATTTCCGCCATGAAAGATCTTTATTTGCAAAAAGTTGGCCCGAAAATAATTTGAATACTTGTATTCTTCTATGATCTCATAAGACGTTCATAAAGTGAAGGAGGTATTGAATAGTGGCTCTGAATGACTTGTTGGAGTGCCGTCTTCAGCTTTTCGCTTCCATTGGGCCTTTAATGGTTCTCTTTAAGATTATAACGTTGCCCGACATTCAAGATCGGCACTTGACGCTATTGAAATGGCAAAAGCTTTTCAATCTCTGTTGTTGGGGGTCTGTTACATTCTTCCACCACTCCACCAGACTTCTTCTTTTCCCTTCTGGAGTCGTTCCCCCAGTGCCAAGAGGTTAATGAAAGCGTTGGCCAGGAATAGCACGATCTTCCCTAAAGAGGAGGGGGACACCCCCCCCCCCCCCGTTCCGATGTATCACGGGGAGATTTTGATGGTGTGGTTACTCTCTGATTAGGGTTTCAAGTGTTCGATGTTGCTGTGGTTACGGCTTTTCACGTCGTTTCCAATCAGTTTACCCCTTCCCTGTTCCATCTACCACCCTTCGCCACCATTTCAATGGCCTCTTTTCGCTCTGACGCCAAAGCAATATCATTAAAATCTTTCAAAATTAACGAGGGGAGGACTTTGGGTTTTTTTCCAGCGGATTATGAAAGGGAAATGGGGATATTAAGGTGCTTTCTTCTAGTACTTACTTACAAAGTTTACCCGAAAAGTGTCGCACATTAATGTTGTTACGTTGGTAGATTGGAAAGTTTAGAACACCCTTTATCACTTCTGATTACGTCTTGGGACAGTAACAACATAATGCAGGTGCTACAAGTTTTCCTTAAGAACTCCATTCCATTCGAAACGTACCTACATTGCATTAATACCCGGTTAAAACCAACATTTTTGTAAAAAGACATAAACTAATAGAGCTTAACAATTCTGCTCGCGGGTTGTTTCATGCGTACGGGAACTAAAAAGAATTAGGTGTATAAAATCACGTTTTTATTAGTGCATTATATACTTATTTTTTAAATTGATCGAGGTACGTCGGCTTATAATCCTTATCCGTCCCTTTCCCCTCCTTCGCTATTATTTCTCCATCTCTCTCGTGACTTATATATTTTGCTCAACTTTAACAACTTTTTAACTTACATATGTTAATGTTTTTATTGGTAATTGCTTTATATGGTGTACAAAAGCGTATCAGCCTTCATTATCAAATCGTCAACTCCCTCCATAATTTTGTCGCTGGGGAGGGAGGAAGGGATATAAATTAAAAGAAAAAGAGCTTTCACTCAAATAGCGTTCATCTGGAACGTAGGTGTTAGCAGAAAGTAGGTACAGTTGTAGGCGGTCTAATGGATGCGTTTGAAATAGTGAAACGTCTGATTATAATTTATTGGTGCGAAACAGCAACCCATGTTGCGAATTAGCATGTGCAAGCCCGTCAAACGAGAACATTCTGAAAGTGAAAACACAGGGAACACGCGGAAGGTTTCGAATTAAAACCCGCTCAACTTTTTTTAACCCGGTTCGTTGGATGTCGTCGCGCTTTGCTTCAAAACCTTGTCATACCCATCTGCCCTATCAATTTCCGATACGCTCGTGACACCAGCAGGAGACCCATACATATTCAAATGGGGAATTGAAATACCTCGGCAGAGTGCGACGATCAACAGCGGAGAGCGAAAGTCCAAACAAGCCGTGTTTGATTTCACGCGTTTAGAAATGCAAGGGAATCAGAGAGACACGTTTTTCCATGGTGAACAGGAGCTCGGCAAGTCAGGAGGGCACGTACTGCACTTAGCGTGCAATAAAATTCTTATGTCGTTAGAAAGGCGATCTTGGAGCGGCCTGCGCAATGGTGGGGAGATGGCAAGTGGGAACTCGAGTGCTCTTACTGTACCATGGTGAAAGAATGGGGAAAAGGAGAAGATTCCTTGCCTCAACGAGATGACTACTTAAGACTTCTCGAGGAGCTCGTGATGGGAGCGAAGGTAGAAACAAGACGGAAGGGCGGATGAACGACAACGCGAAAGGACAAAAGGGCACTCGTTTCTAGTGCTGGGACTGGAACTCGGATAAGTGACTCGGATCATTGTCTTCGTGTTCCTTTATGTACGTGTATATACGTGGATTGTTTTCGGGGGGAATAGTTCATTTGATCTTACGAGGACGAGCACGTGTAACAAAATTTCATCTTCCGACATCCTTTGAAGTACCTTTTAAAACCTTCCAACCAAATTATGTCTTCTGAAACTAATTCCTGCATTCTAAAAACCAATTCAGTGCATTATCCCGATCAAACAGTCAACCAGGGTCGATCGATGGTGGAGAAGAGGTGGAGATATCTCACTTACAAGAAGAAGAAGTACTTCGCACAAATGAGAGCAAGATTATGTCATTATTATAACCTTTTTTTTCTTTCGAAAGAGCGCTCAACGATATCTGGTCCTAGTGAAGCCTGCGTTGTTGTTTATTTTCATTTGTGACGTCACATTTCGTTATAGGAGAACTATCATAATGACGGTTAGGCCAACCAAGCAATAATTCTTTCAGCGGTCGACGAACTTTTTGCTATTCTCTTTTATCTACTAAAAGGAGATCAATGTAACTCACTCGATGTTTGTGCCAAAAAGGAAACATTTTGCCTTTTCTTCCGTGCCGAACCGAGTAAATAAAAGTCTATTAGTTCCTTACAAAGGTAAGAAGTTCCACCAAAGACCGGAACGACGCCCTCGTCTACTCCAAACCATCTAGCGCTTTTAAATTGAATTAATAATTTCGCTGCCCTCCGCCAACCGGCTTTGTCTAAATCTTCTTCCATCGACTTCCACGGTGAACTAAAACCTCGACCTCGAGTACTGAAGCAAAAAGGACCTTTAGATGAAATATTTAAGTGCTTCACCCCCCCCCCCCTCCCCATTTATCAAAAAAGCTTGTTTCCCTTCAGAAAACTCTTTGAAGGATTAAGAACCTTTTTCGACCCCCTCCACCTCCTTCCTCGCCCTACTGCCCCTGGAACCATCCCTGACATTACTCTCGCTTTTTATTCTAATGCACTCTTCTGTAAGATTTGGCTGGATGAGGAGGGTAAAATGAGGGGAGAAGGAAAAAATGAAGAAATAACCAAAAGTATGAGTTTTTTATAACTCAGGAAGAAATGAGAGATAGGCGGAAAAGTAAACCAGGGCTGTTCAATGACAGGCTGTTCGTGACAAAAAAATAGAAAATAATAACAATAAACATAATATCAATATTAAACAAAACACTATTGAATGTCATTCCCAATTATTACAACTGTTCGTATTAAGCTCTAAATTCAGGTTTCTGATCGGGCCATTGCCCTTGTATCTGTTTGCGATTTCACATCTAAAATATTTGCATCTGAAGGGATTTTCCCTTTTAATTACCCCCCTCCCTTCAACCCTGCTTTGAGCCATTAGCCCTCTGTGAGATAAGGCCGAGGAGAAGTTCAGCATTTGGTAAAGTGAGTCACAGCACATTCCCCGGCGTGAAGTTGAGCAAACGCCTCATGCTAGTACAATTACGCCATTACGTGTATTCTAAGAAACTGTTGATTCGTAGCCTACGGCCTTGTATAGAGTGGTCCTTATACAGTCTGATCCTCAATGAGCCTGGGTTATAAAATCTTTGAGTGATGCCCAAACATTTTTGTTTTCCTTATATTCACTCTTTTCTTGGTATCCTAATTTCATGTTAACTGGGAGCTCATAACCTTTTGAAGGTTTAATATGAACAGAACAATTCGTGGAATACTAGCTAAATAACATGTATTCTGGTTGGCCCTTGCACACAGGGAAGAAAGTAGTCTACTTTATTTGACTACGTTTAATTACACCCAGTCTTGTCATCAAAACATTTATGGTCCTATTATGAAGGATTAACCTGCAAACGTGCGGACATTTAGATTCCTACTAGCCCAAAGTCCTATTTCATTACTCAGTGTTCTTCATCCTTGTCCTAGTTAGACTGGCAGACCAGCCTTCAACTCGAAAAACCGGTGTAGCGTCGACCCTCTTCTCTCAGGGTCGATGGGAAATGTTTTGTTCGTCCGTTATCTCACTTCTCAGCACTCCGCAGACTTGAAGGGGATTTTTTCAGAGTTCAGCCTTTTGGACGCCCAATCGAAAGCCGCCTGAAGAGGCTCCTGTTTGAGAGCACCTTTATGGAAAACTCCGAGTCATTTCAGAGCCCAAGTTTTCAAGTTGGAACTCTACCCTCAAGGTTCCTACATTATTTGCACCACCCTTCATTTAGAGTTCACAAACTCTTCAAAAAGGTTTTTTTTCTCCCTGTTTTACAATAGAGATGCAAAAGGAGAGTAAGGGAGAAAAAAGTGTTCATAATAACGCGGCCAAGACTCACTCCTCTCTTGCCGCATTTCCCCCCGTTTCCGATTCATTGGCGTCGTAAGTACGAGATGTGTGCGGGGAAACTTTATTTGATTGCGCATCTTGGCCCATTATATGAGAAGGAACGGTTTCCATATTGGTAATATCTCTTTCCTCCAGACGAGCATGCAATCATTTTCTCCACAAGAACCCTTTCCCCGAATCACAGCTCATAACGCAAGCCCTCGCGGCACCCCATTGCCAACTTGATTGCCGAGGTTTTTTCTCTTTTTCGTTTTGAGGTTTATTGATTCGAAAAAAGAGGAAGTGGAATAAAAGTGTTTGAAGAGCACCGAAGATGGAGTTGAGGGTTAGGTACGCTGAGAGCTCCATCGAGGATCACATCCTCAACAATGCTCACTACTCGATGCCAGAACGCTTGACTTGAGCTTATATTGAGGGTGCTGATATTGAGCCTTTACTTCTGTCACGCAAAGCAGCCTCAAAGAGAGGGATTTACTTGGAGATTCTCTCTTGCGAATACGCGAGAAAAACCTATAGCCTGCACAGGATGTTACTACACGATACGTTATCAATGTGAGCTCTTAGGAAAATCTTTGATGTGATCTTGGTTTATAATCAGGTAATCAGGCCATTTAGAGGGAAGTACTGGTAATGAGGCGCGGCAACATACCTATACAAAAAAAAAAAAAAAAAAAAAAGGCAAACAATGAAAACCCAAACAACGACGTGAACTGGAGCTTGCTTGTCCCTGGAGACCCTTCCAAGAACGGCATCCCCGTAAACTAAAATAGTAAGCAAAAGTGAATTTACTCAGTGTCACAATGTTGTTTGCAACATTGTTTTTAGCTACGAGCGCACTCTTCCCTCGATATTATGGGCGGTGGATGGCACAATACACAAACAATCTTGCTAAATCCCTTCTGGTTTATTCTCTTCTATATCGTCCTGTAATTTTTTCTTTTAGTCGTGTTGTGCTCTGCCGATTAAGGTTTGCGAAAATGTAAACATCCTAAAGTCTGTTTCGATACACGGCTACATTTTTAACTTGAAAACTTGATAATAAGTCGAGCGGTGTACGGTAACATTGTGGCAGTTTGGATGCATGTTGTCTAACAGGAGCACCTCAAGTTTCAAGTACTTCTACCACGCCATATAGCACAGAAACAATTATCTTCTCTTACCTAATATCAGCATGCTTACGAAGGAGAGCAAAATAATACCAGCAATCTAACAGTCAGGTTATAAATGAAAGCCCGCTCTTGATGAAGGATAATATTATAATTATTAAGGCACAATAAAATAATAATAAAATGAATAATATATATTTCATATTTCTCCTTACCGTCTTCGAAAATTGTTGGTCTCGACAAAAAAACGGTGTGCTGGAAAAAATATTCTTCAGTTTACCACCTTGGAAAATGAACCACTGGGAGAGATTCCCCGACTATGCGTATAGATACATAATTATCACAAAGGTTAACCCTGTTTCACTCAGTTAAGCTCCTGTGGGACTTGTAGTTTTTGTGGCGTTCGGTATTTTGAAGTCGCGTTTCTACCTTGAGTTATATTATATGAAAGCAACAAGTAGCCGATGCGAACATACCGGTATAACTACAGCCATCATGGAACAATGGGGAAGAAACGTTTCAATTGATCTGAAAGAATTCGACGATTTTACAAAGTTCCTGTCTTCTATAAGGGTAGTTTCAACCGCGCGAATTAGGCGTGTGGTAACTTTCATGCCCTTACTTATAATTTACAGCAGATAGAACGTGTTTACGGATATTATTCTGGATAATCTCGAATACGTGTATTTCACTGCAGTTCCCTAGAGGGCACACATTTTTAATTTTTGCTTGCTACGACGTGATTGGCAAGGACTCCGTGGCGCAACGGTAGCGCGTCTGACTCCAGATCAGAAGGTTGCGTGTTCAAATCACGTCGGGGTCATAATTTTTGTCGATACTGTGGTCAATTTTTGTTACGCGATCGTTCAAATTGAGAATGTGTGAGAATAAATACGCTAAGGCCAATCGATATTAAACTGTTTGAATTTACTTTTAACAAGTCTTGGTGTTTTGTTGCTGCCGGTTGAAATTTATCTCTTGCCCAGCTGAATAATCTGGGTGTCATAGACGCACCTCTCTTAACTTTCTCCAAACCCTAAAAACGGTCATAACTTATCCGAATCGAAAAACTTAAACTCTCCTATTAAAAGAGGTTTTGAAACAAAAGAAAAAAGAAATCAGGAAGCGGAAAAAATGATCCGTCCGCAGTAATAAGCTTAAGAGAAACTTTTAACAGTCTACTTTCCCAAGACTTGAAGATTTGACGTCTTGTCCCCGTCTTGGAAATCCTTTTTCTTGAATACCGTGAGATCCAGACCATTATTCTGGGATTATGGAAATGATTTCAGGGATTCGTATTCTATGGAGTGAAATAATTTTTTTTCCTTGCCTTTCCTTGAGTTGAAAAATTTTACTCACGCAGATTTGCCCGATGAATTTCATTCTTTTTTTTTCTTCATCCCTTGATTATGTGGTCGTCTTAGTAGATGACCCATAATGAAATAGTTTGCCAATCTTGTGACCTATATTGTATCATGCGCTTCTCACCCCCCCCCCCTCCCTTTTTTTAAGTTTTTTTTTTATTTGACTTTTTTAAATGTTTACCCTTGTTGGGATCCAGACTGGGACTGCATGCTATATTACTTCTTGCTGGGTTCCGAATCCGGCCTTTTAGCCGGTCTTGAGTGGATGTAGCTCCCGTCGTGGGGTCTTTTCCACGTTTTTGGATGTACTCCGTCACATGGATATACAGCATTCCTCTTGGACTTGCCCTTGAGCATCCAGCTCACCATCAGAACCCGGCGTTAGTCCGATTACGATTACTCAAGTGGTGTTTACCGGGAGCATGAATGCGAGACATTCTTTGTCATGCTCGGAATGCTTCAAGTCTCATGCAGAAAACATTCTAAAGATAAGTATCGGGAATGAAACTGAGTTGAGGAGTGGAAAGGGATTTCATAGATCGCCGAATTAAATCAGACGGCCCTTGGACGGCCCACCGTCACGTCTTTATTGACCGCCTTGCGTTTTGTTTGATGTTCAGAACTGCGGAATGAACCGATCAGATTCGATGGGATGACCCGACCGCATTGCGCATACTAAGCATTCCTCTCCGATCTCGAAATATTCCAGTTGAATATTGGGAAAAATACTGCCTATCGTACGGTTGCTGGAGGTGCTTTTGAGTGAAGCCCAACTGAACCACTCGTTTCCTTCTGAGCTTTTACCGGGGCAAAAGGGTCGTAGATTATGGTTTTTCCTTTCTTTTTTTTCGAGGCATAAAAAAAAGACGTTGAGAGAAAACTCCGAAGATCGGCCAGAGCTAAAGGAAAGCGATAAATCAATCTCCGCCAAATGTTTTAGAGGGCCGACTCGATAACATAGCCATATTAGGCCCGAGGAAATGGAGGCCCTTCTGCCCTGGACATCCAGTTTTTAACGATTGGCCTCGTGAGCTCCCTCCAGCTCAAAGGGCCTAGCCCGGGTTTTTCCCTTTGCGCTTCTCTGTGCATTATTTTAATGCTTTCCTCTCGGATTTCACCGTATTTTTAAAAGGGTTCTCTTCGGACAGTCCATGCGATCTTTTCACCGTTACGCCCCATCTGCTTAATCCTGAGTATACTCCTACAATCTATTGTGAGCCCAATGTGGACATTGGACTTCCCCCTTCCATTCGAAGAATTCAAATTAAACTGCTTTAGATAAGAGAAAGAGAGAACCCGAAATAACCCTGAATCTGCCAAATAATATCTATAACAATTAAATTTAATAATAATATCTACAAATAATAGATATGGGTCTTCGTATGCTGGAGATTTGATACCAGATTCCTTCATTTCAGTGGTTTTTACCCTTGACTTTTCGGCTAAATATTCGGGCAAAATAAAGCTGTGATTGGGAATTTGTCATCAAATTGCTTGAAGAGGAGAAAACCGGATCAATACCATATAATTTCCCACATTTTAAACTCACAGACCATACGCGATAGGTTTTGTGATAATTTATGTCCATTTTATCAAGTGAAATAATTTATATGAAACGGACCTCTACGTAATCGGTCTTTCTTGACTTTGTGAACTCAAATTGAGTTTGAGCTTCCTCCTATTTTCGCGTGTAACAAGGGGGTAATATTCGGTCAAAGGTTGGATTTTTCTTTGCACCTTCCACCTGAGTCACGTCAAACCCAGTTCCCTTTTTCTCAGAAAAAAAAAAAAAAAAAAAAAAAAACAGCTTCGTTACCAGAACTTGAAGGCCTTTTCCGAGGTACTTTCGCTTTCAAGTAACCTGACTGGTAGAAGAACCCTGTTCTTTCTCTCTCTCTTCTCGTTTCGAGGTTCTTCTTCCCACTAGGTGGAAAAAGGAGGTCTAAACGAGAGAATTTAACTCCTTCCGGAAGGAAAAGGAAATTAAGTTTATACCCGAATTAACGCTGTTAGCTCCGGCTCTTTGGTCTCGTTGGACGAAACAAGCACCTCAGGAGTCTTTTAGAGGTCCGTCGAATTCTTTATCGAGTAAAGCTCCCTAGAGTCGAGAAAACGAACGCCTTTTCAAAATGTTTAACAAGCCTTCACTCAGTCTCCTTAGGGATTCTACAACTTGGCATTCGTGGTCTCCAGGACGTTCTTGGACGGAGTCATTCATCAGTAAGCTCTGTTGGCATAAAAAAAAAATCCAAAAAATGATTTTTTTTTTTTTTTTAACAGGAAATACGACAGCGAGACGAGATTTTCATCCCGAAAAAGCACCTGTAAACAGATTACTACTTAACGCTTACTAACAATCGCATTTGAATCCCAATTATTGGTAATCAGCTTCACTAATCTTTGAAATAAGAAGCAACAATGTACGTGAAATGAGTTCTGTATTGACTTTCTATTCGCCCTATGTATGTGCCGTGCCACAACAACCAAAATTCTGACAAAATTGAATTAGTTTTACATTGGAATTTCAGTTTGTTATATTTTTTTCCCTTTCGGTTTTTCCTTTTGTGTTATTTATTGGTTATTCCTTGAATAATCAACCTATGTTTTCATGCAAATACTCAATCTCTCCGATTCTGCCCAAAAGTTTTTCTGGTCGTTTCAAGGTGTCTAGATCAAAATTATCAAATGTCCGTCCACCGTCCGGCCTCCACGCCAACTTTGGTAGTAGAAATTATTCAAAAAATCTGAAATTTCGGTCAGGGGTCCACTCATGGCTCTAGTTGGTCCTCGAAACTTTTCAACCCTATCGGACCAAATTTGGGTGGGGAGGGGTCAAAATGTGAATTTCGAAAAATGGATTTTTGAGATTTTTTGCAATCTAGGTGTGTGGGGTATCATTTTCCGCTAAATTCTGGACGCTGAATCTAATGTGATGGGCCCCAGAACGATTGGCACCCATTGGAAGAGGTTATGGGTCAAAATGGTTATCTATTACCCATTTTGAATATGTGTTTTTGAGATTTCTGGTACATAGGCGTGTGGGGTATCGTTTTCCACTAAATTCTGGACCCCGAATTGATTAGAATGGGTCCGGAACCCGCCAAACCCACTGTTTCCCCATTTTCCCAATGTTTGAATATGTGTTTTCGAGATTTCTGCTACCTAGGCATGTGGGGTATCATTTTCCACTACATTTCGGACGCTGATTCCAATGAGACGGGTCCCGGAACGATTGGTGCCTTCCGGAAGAGGTTATGGGTCAAAATGGGTGCCTATATACCCATTTCGAATGTGTGTCTTCGAGATTTCTGTAGTCTAGGCGTGTGGGGTATCATTTTCCGCTAAATTGTGGACCCTCAATCTATTGGAATGGGTCTGGGACCCGCCACACCCACTGTTTCCCTTTTTTTCTTATCTAACCATGGCCACGGGCCTACGAATAATTAGTTAAATTTGACTCATAATATGGTTGGGGCTAGATGGTTGACTCTTGAAGCTGGAGCTTGAAACAATGGGTGTTACAGGCTAAGGTAAGGGGGCGGGGGATACAGACTGAATAATCAAAAGTGATACTGAGTTCTTAGCTTGATTTGACGATAATCAGCTCATGGAAAACTAATGCATCGTTCATTCGATCATTAATCATGATATGTATCTCGTTAGGAAAAGTTTGCTAATCGAGACGGGATTTGAATGGGAGAAAATTCGGTAGGAAAACTTGGCTTGAAAAACCAATGGGACTTGTTCAACGCGTTCATACATTTTTGGGGACTTATTTGTTGAATTTTCAGATTGCGCGATTCACTTCTGAGGGCCCTGGTGCGGCTTTTGCTCCTTCACATCAAGTTGAACCCTTGAAAACCCCTTATTCATCAGTCGAGAAGTCCTCGAGAGCAGCAATGTTGTTACTTAGGTTGTTTATTCGACGCGGAAATTCGTATTCGATTTTTGATCCTCTTTCTACACCTCGCGTATAATAACTCCTACCCTATTTTTATCGGATGTTGGAATTGCCTGTTTTTGTGTGTAGAAAAGAGTCAATAAATTGAGTAAATTACCTCCATTGCAGATTCTGGCTCGAATTCTCAAATAATATCATAAAAATTTCGGTTTGGACGTGAAACTTCTCGCTAATCAGTTGGTATGTGTTATTCCAAGGGAATGGAATAACCGGCCTGCAAGATATATATCAAAAGTGCTCTGAGCACTTACAGACATTGAACGGAGAAGTGAATTTCCGCCTTCAGTATTAGTCCTCGTGGTCATTGCATTCGGCGTATACTGTTATTGTGTTTGTACTCCACTGGAGGGAAAAACAAACACCGAAAAACCAACTATGGCGGTAACCTACAACACCAAACGCGAGCTCAGCGGTTCATGAGAACACATTTGAAACCCGCGAGGCGAACATGGCTTATCTACCTACACCAACCGCTGGTCTCCTCTTCGCTCTGTTAAATATTTTATTATCTGAATCAGCACCTTTTGCGAGACGGTCAGAGGAGCCAACGAGTCCATGATTCATAACGGCGTCCCGCTAGAACCTCCTCCCCTCACTTCAAGCATCTTTTACGACCCTAAGACCTAAGTGGTTACTGCTTATCTTCATTTACTAGAAAACGCAAGGCACTTAACAAATACAGGATTTTCTGTTAGTGTTTGAGCTGGTTCATTTCTTGATTGAAGCAACGGATCGTGGAATCTATTCGCATCAGTAATGTCATGTCTAGTTCACTGACGTTGATGTAGCCATAATATTGCATTTATTAATTTATTTTCTGAGCTACCCTGGACCGGGACCTTCTTCTATTTTGTCCTCCGTAAATACGAGTACGTTAGGTACGTAATAGACGTATGGACCTCACCATCGTAGGTACTACAAGTGGCGTAATTAAAAACTTCTATGGTTCATATCCGATGTTCGAGTAACTTGAATTCCTCTCTCTTCATTCGACAAAGCAATTTTCTCAAAAGTACTAATTTTCACATATGTAATGCTATGCCTCCATTTGCGGTGGTCAGGCCAGAACCCAATTCGATCAAATTGGCGTCCGAAATTCCATAATTATTTGTCCTTTCCCCCTCCTTTTTCTCCTATATTGCAGTCCTACTAAAGAAATCTCAAAGATTGCCTTTTTCAGCACAGGTGAAACCCGGATAATGAATTCTTGTAAACTAATTTGTAACTTTTGGTTTAACCCAAAATAATAACAATTTTATGTTTCCAATCTGTGGTCCAAAATCCCTCCAATTTGCCTAAAAATGTGTGTTTCAAGATGTCTGGATAGAAAAACTGAAATGTCGTCCATCATGTGCTGTCTTACCTCATCGTTTATGGCAGTTCAAATCCTGTTAGAGTTCTGGAATTTCGGTTATAACTTCTTTTATGCTTTTGTAGGTCGTCAAACGTACCGATCACTTATAAATGAGGGAGGATATGAGTAAAAACATGAATCACGGTCATTCGAATTGATTCAGACGCTGTTGGAAGCTGATTGCCACCAACGAGGGCAAGGGATGAACGAAAATTAGTCCTATTTCAAAACGGGGACTTTTATGCGTGTAAGGTATCATTGTCGAATGAAATTTGGATTCTGAATCGATTACGACTGAGTTTTGGTTGAATTCTTCTTGTAGAGTATTCATTCTACGTGAAGGAGGTTGTCCAATGAGAAGCGTGACTATTAGATGTCAAAGGAGGGAATTTCACCTCCTCGTACTGTTTCATTTGATTTGATGTCGTTCGAGATAATAAACCCAATTGACGTTTCATATATCATTTTGCCTGCCACATTTCTTCTAAGGAAATACATGCTGATTTTGAAAACATCTAACATAATCAGAAGCAAATCTATATTTTCATAATAATAGAAAATCTGTTGATACAGCAATCTTGTTTTGTATACGCTTGTACATTGACATGGTTGGGAGCGAATGGGGGCGTGGAGGAGAGTAAAACTATTCAAATCTAACAGAGTAACACCCTCGGGGTATCAGAGTGTGTTACGGAAAGTTTTCTCCGCGGTTTTGCGCGCTTGTAGGCGGACAAGGGGGGTGGGTGGGGTGGGGTGCGCGTGAAAGTAAGTAGCCACAAGGAGCACCCCTGAGAGCAGCGGAATAGCTCTCAAGTTTTGAAATGGAGGGACGAGTTGCTTACCACCCCCCTCCATGGGCTCTCGCCACGGTGTCGTATCTGTTCATCCCCTGTTCTCTTACCCCCTCCGTTCCTTTAGTTCTCGAGCGTAATCAACGGTAACTCGACTAGACGGCAATCTAATCAACGAACTAACTCGATTAAACCGTCGTACTATCGCGCCTCATAGCAGCTGTGAGAAGGTGGGGGAAGGACACAGTAGCTACTCACTGGGACGTATGGCGATGGCCAGTGGCAAGGCTGAGGTGATTATGACGGCAGGTATTCTGAACTGAAGGACATTCGAGGGGAGGGGCTTAGCAACATGGAGGTGTCTGGTCCAAGGCACGTAAAATGGACATAACTTGTCGATAACCATTATTTTGACTTGATGCAGGTGCTTACGCAGAAAGTGGATTTATTGATGAGGAAGGTGTCGTGTAGCGTGACTGTCGCGTAATGGCTGCATCTTGAAAAATCTGTAATAACCCTTTCTATACACGTGCAGGTGCAAAGTGCAAACCGATCAGTTGATATATTTTATTTTATTTTATTTTTTTTAATGGTATGCCGACACAAAGGATAACATTTATAATTAACAACCCTAGAATGATCATAGCAACTCTTGATGAGATGGACTGATTTAATCGATTAATTTGATATTGGCTTCTTGCACATCGTGTAACACATTTCCATCATCATATTTTCCTCAACCTTTCGGTTTGTTTTCAAATATCATTCCTCCGCCCCACTTTCTATTGTTCAGTTTTTCCTCCAATTGAAATGAGTTGAACAGTGTCTGAGCGGGCCCTCCTAAAAAATGCAGCCATCGTAGAAAAGGCTCTGGCCGAGCGGAGCTGGGCACATTGAGGGAGAAACACGCAAAGAATTCTGGATGGGGAAGGGGCGCATGCCAAGGAAAAACCGAGATTGGCCCGCGCGAGAACCAGAACCCTCCCTCACTTAACTATCCGACAGCATGCGCGGCCTCAGGCATATTTTCCACTACGACGGAGGTTCCCAAAATGAATATCCGGATTCCGGAAGAAATGAAGGCTGAAACCCACCCGTTCCTTGTTGTTGTTGTTAGGAACCAACGAGGTTGTCAACGGGAAAGAAAGAACACTCGAGCGTCACTCCAACTTTAATGCAAATGGGGCGAAACAATGTTCGCTAGCGGTTGAGGACCGTTATGACATTCCTGCTGACGCTCAACAAAAAACATCATAATTCTTACTTTGTAATTCTAACGCAATATTTCATGTGAATATAAGCTAAAGCAGGTTATTAAAATTGTTATTAGACGAAAATGTTGGGGAGAAAATTCCGTTTGAATGCGGGAAAACGTGGTTTTCAATGGATAAATTAATATTTTTAAAGAAAAATGAGTGCGGCGCTGAATATCTTCCTATTTCCTTTCTTTTTGTAATGTATCTTACGTTATATTATTTTTCTACGTTAATTGTGATGCTAACGTTTTTAGACACTTTCCACACTTTCTTGTCACTTCTTCTGGTGTCAGTCGCTCAGTTAGGACAAACTTTATTGCGTCGTTAGAAATGTTTTTAAGGGAAAAAATCCGGTTTCACTCTTTTAAATATCAATATAGACAGTTTTTTAGGGCATTGTTTGTGAATTATATCAAGTAAGTTAATAAACTCGTGCATTCAACCGAGCTGAAACGAGAAGTTTATCTGGATTGGGTGTCAGCGAGGGGAAAGGCTAATGCGGGGAGTGTGGCTGCATGAGGGTAAAAGTTAATATCGCGCCTGGGGATGGAAGTCTTATACCGATGTAGTTTCATTCGTACGGCTCCTATATGCAGAGATATGCGAGGAGGGTTCCCACTCGTACGCATAATTCAGTCGTACGATTCCTCGTCTTTTTTTTTTTCGTGATCCAAAAAACACCCCTCTCTCTCCGGAGGATATGGAAAGCGCGATATTGGAATCTCGATCTCAGGCGATTATTGAACCATTTTTGGAAAATGCGCAAATTCCTGCCGCATTATCAATATTAGTCTAGGCACAATGCTGAGCAAGTTGGAATATCTGGAATATCTCGACTGGCGTTGTTGGCATGAATCAGGATTATATCAGGGAATACGTATTACAGTTTCTTCATCAACCAATTATATCTAAAAGCAGCCCTCTGTTTCTTCCTTAAACACCCTGATTTTTCAATTACCTACGTACTTCGGCATATACCACTCGCCCAACAACCCAAGCAACAATACCGGTTCCTCTCACCCGTTTATGGTCCACGTCCCGCCATATTTTTTACTGATCATTAAATAGTTACGCAGGATGCACAAATTTTTTTTTTTTTGAATTGGGATGATACCCTTGTTTCTCCATGCGTTTTGAAACCTTAAAAATGGTTTTTCTCGGAATCAAGTTTTATGGACATGTATCATTCTTCCCCTGTACTCTTCAATTATAAAAACGCTGCCAATTCTTACACACGGGGTGGTTATTCCTCGGACCAGGCGCATGGAGATTCATTTCTGCAACATGGAGAAAATGGAAACAGTGGGTGTGGCGGGTCCCATTCCAATCGATTGAGGGTCCACAATTTAGCGGAAAATGATACCCCACACGCCTAGGTTACAGAAATCTCGAAAACACATATTCGAAATGGTTAGATAGGTACCCATTTTGACCCATAGCCACTTCCAGAGAGCAATCGTTCCGGGACCCTTCTCATTGGATTCAGCGTCAAAAAATCAGTGGAAAATCACACCCTACACGCCTAGCTAGCAGAAATATCGAAAATACTTATTCAAACATGGGGAAAATGGGGGAGCAGTGGGTGTGGCGGGTCCCGGACTCATTTCAATCGATCCAGGGTCCAGAATTTAGTGGAAAATGATACCCCACACGCCTAGGTACCAGAAATCTCAAAAACACATATTCAAAATGGGTAATATATACCCATTTTGACCCATAACCTCTTCCAATGGGTGCCAATCATTCTGGGACCCATCACATTGGATTTAGCGTCCAGTGGAAAATTAAGTGGAAAATTATACCCCACACTCCTAGATTGCAAAAAATCTCAAAAATCCATTATTAAAAATTCACATTTTGACCCCTACCCCAACCAAATTTGGTCCGATCAGGTTGAAAAGTTTCGAGGTCCAACTAGAGCCAAAAATGGGTCCCTGACAAAAATGTCAGATTTTTTGAATAATTTCTACTACCAAAGTCGGCGTGGACGGCTGACGGCGGACGGACATTGACCTTTTGGTTGGTTATTCCTTGAATAATCAACCTATGTTTTCATGCAAAAGGTCAACCTCTCCGATTCGGCTCAAAAATTTTTTCTGGACGTTTCATGGTGTCTAGATCAAAACCTGCAAATTCTTACCAGGGGTTGGTTATTCCTCGGACCAGGCGCATGGAGACTCATTCCTTCAACATGGGGGAAATGGGGAAACAATGGTGCAGCGGGTCCCAGACCTATTCCAATCGATTCGGGATCCAGAATTTAGTAGAAAAGTGATCCCCCAACGCCCGGTACCGGAATCTCGAAAACTCATATTCAAATGGTAATATATACCCAAATTTGACCCATAACTCTCTTCCGAGGGTGCCAATCGTTCCGGAACCCACTTCATTGAAATTAGCGTCCAAGATTTAGCGGAAAATGATACCCCACACGCCTAGGTTCCAGAAATCTCAAAAACACATATTCAAAAGGGGTAATATATACCCAATTTGACCCATAACATCTTCCAGAGGGTGCCGATCGTTTTGGGACCCATTTCATTGGATTCAGCGTCCATGATTTAGTGGAAAATGATACCCCACACGCCCAGGTACCGGAAATCTCGAAAACGCATATTCAAAATGGGTAATATATACGCAATTTGACCCATAACTTCTTCCAGAGAGTGCCAATCGTTCCGGAACCCACTTCATTGAAATTAGCGTCCAAGATTTAGCGGAAAATGATACCCCACACGCCTAGGTTCCAGAAATCTCAAAAACACATATTCAAAATGGGTAATATATACCCAATTTGACCCATAACTTCTTCCAGTGGGTGCCGATCGTTCTGAGACCCATTTCATTTGATTCAGCGTCCAAAATTTAGTGGAAAATGATACCCCACTCGCCTAGATCGCCCAAAATCTCGAAATCCATTTTTCAAAAACACATTTTGACCCCTACCCACCCCCACCCAATTTGGTCCGATCGGGCTGAAAAGCTTGGAGGACCGTCCTAGGCCGGGAACAGCCCCTGACCCAAATTTCAGATTTTTAGAAAATTTTCTACTACCAAAAACGGCGTGGACGGGGACGGCGTACCGGCGGACGGCGGAGGACATTGACCTTTTGGTTGGTTATTCCTTGAATAATCAACCTATGTTTTCATGCAATGGTCAACCTCTCCGATTCGGCTCAAAATTTTTTTCTGGATGTTTCATGGTGTCTAGATCAAAAAAGGTCAATGTCCGTCCGCCGTCCGCCGTACGCCGTCCACGCCGTTTTTGGTATGAAAATTTTCTAAAAATCTGAATTTGGGTCAAGGGCTGTAACCGGCCTGGGACGGTCCTCCAGCTTTTCAGCCCGATCGGACCAATTTGGGTGGGGTAGGGGTCAAAATGTGTTTTTTGAAAAATGGATTTTCGAGATTTTGGGCGATCTAGGCGAGTGGGGTATCATTTTCCACTAAATTTTGGACGCTGAATCAAATGAAATGGGTCTCAGAACGATCGGCACCCACTGGAAGAAGTTATGGGTCAAATTGGGTATATATTACCCATTTTGAATATGTGTTTTTGAGATTTCTGGAACCTAGGCGTGTGGGGTATCATTTTCCGCTAAATTTTGGAAGCTGAATCCAATGAAGTGGGTCTCAGGACAATTGGCACCCACTGGAAGAAGTTATGGGTCAAATTGGGTATACATCACCCATTTTAAATATGTGTTTATGAGATTTCTGGTACCTGGGCGTGTGGGGTATCATTTTCCACTAAATCATGGACACTGAATCGATTGGAATGGGTCTGGGACCCGCCGCACCCACTGTTTTCCCCATTTCCCCCATGTTGAAGAAATGAGTCTCCATGCGCCTGGTCCAAGGAATAACCAACCCCTGTGTAAGAATTTGCAGCGTTTTGATCAGGAACTCATGAAACGTCCAGAAAAAAATTTTGAGCCGAATCGAGAGGTGACCATTTGCATGAAAACATAGGTTGATTATTCAAGGAATAACCAACCAAAAGGTCAATGTCCGTCCGTACGCCGTCCGCCGTCCATTGTCCGCGCCGTTTTTGGTAGTAGAATATTTTCTAAACATCTGAAATTTGGGTCAGGGGTCTGTTCCCGGCCGAGACGGGTCCTCAAAACTTTTCAGCCCGATCGGACGAAATTTGGGCGGGGTAGGGGTCAAAATGTGTTTTTTGAAAAATGGATTTTCGAGATTTTGGGCGATCTCTAAATTTTGGACGTTGAATCCAATGAAATTGGTCCCAGAACGATTGGCACCCACTGGAAGAAGTAATTGGTCAATTTATTGTTCAATTTATGGGTCAAAAAAACTAAATCAGAAAACAAAAATATTCGCTACCACCACTTGGGCTCGAACTGACAACCTTTCGATTTCTGCCGAACGCGCTAGCTACTTGCGCCACGGTTTGATCTAGGCTAGAATGAATGGCGTGTGGGATATCATTTTCCACTAAATTTTGGACCCTGAATCGATTGGAATGGGTCTGGGACCCGCCACATCCACTGTTTCCCCCATTCGAGGAATAACCAACCCATGTGTAATAATTTGCAGGGTTTTTTGATCTAGACATCATGGAACGTCCAGAAAAAATTTTTGAGCCGAATCGGAGAGGTTGACCTTTTGCATGAAAACATAGGTTAATTATTCAAGGAATAACCAACCAAAACAAATTTTTGCGTGGCTTATTTCTATAGGGCCGAACACATGTAACTACATCATGAGCAGCATATATACGTAGTAGACTTACTGTTTTCCTTTCAACTTCGCCTTTCGAACATACCTACACAATGTGCCTTTCTTTCCTTTAGTATACTAAGTAGAACATACCCACCTACTACTCCCCCTTACCGCAGAGAGTTCGTCTCTTGGTGCTGGGGTATTTCCGTACTATGTAAAATGAAGTGAAATCTCTGTTATTATCTTAGAACGTAAATTAACCATTTTATCAAATTTCTTATGTATTTTGGCTGGAATAATTTTTTCTTCCATTCATTCATTCATTCATTCACATTGGTATCGAGGGGGAATGATCTCTGGGCAGTAGCAAAACTCTTGAGACTTAGTAGTAAAGTTTTGCGATGTCAAAACAAAGAGAAACCTTGATGCTTCCTACGTTTCTTGATGTTCAATTCTTACCTATAGTATCAAATTTTCACCCCAAATAATAATTTACAAGTCGTGCATCGTTGTGGATAAAATGCTTGAACCGTAGACTCTCAAGTAAATATTGAAAAAAAATACCCTATACCACTCTAAGTGGTACCGGTTAAGGGGCACTTGGACTAAGAGGAGAGGGAAAAGAGCGATACGAGAACCATACCACAGCCTTCCCTCGCCCATTCGATCCCAAGCCACAACTTTTTTATGCCCATATTCCCGGTGGCTCTCTTGAATATAAATTGGGCTCCTAAGTGCCACACAATGGCGTATTACATTAAAATGTCGGTGGGGTGAAAACCAACTGAAAGCTTTTGGAAACGTTTCCTAACAGGCCAGAGCACATTTTTCCTCGTGAAAATCCACAAAAAAAAAAAAGACTGCGCATTGCAATTTGCGAAAAAATTAGCCGAAGGAAGGAATAGTTTCTTTAGATCAACCCAGTTAACTCTCTGATATTTGTAGTCTTGTTCCCATTTCTATTGTTGTATAAAGAAAATGTCTCTACTTCATTTGCTGAGTTTTCGAATATTTCAAGTCACGCGAGAACATTAGTTGGTTAGAACATTAGATGATCTCTGACTTATTCGAAATTCTCGCTGAGCTCAGGAACAGCGATTGGATGAATCTGTGGCAAAGTTAATGTGCCTTTCGACCTCGCATTGTCATTCCTTCAAACATACATATTTTCGTCACGCTCTGTGAGGATTTCGGTCCTTTTTCACCCTCGCGGGCTCGTGCACCCTTCTGCCTTTAGTTTTTCTCAAAACATAGGTTTTTCGCCTCCCGTATGAAGCAATATTTCTTTCCGTCTTCCTACTCGCTCTCTGATGGAAAAACTTGGGAAAGGCTCCGGAGTGGGCCAGCAAAAAAGGAACCCCATTCCCTCTCTTGGCGCAATGGCTCTTTTTTCGCCCCCAAGAAAAGCGGATTTTCCGCCTATATAGATTTGCATGTTTCATAGGACCAAAGAAGAGGAAAAAAAAAACTTCTTCAATCACAGTTTTCGCACGGTTCCCAAAGCTTCAGACAATCAAATAACACCGGGAAAATGGGAATGGGAAATCAATTCTAGGATAAAAATATAAAAAGTGATGGAAGCACTCGCCAACCATTTCTACATTCGGCGAGGCAAATAAAATTGTGCACAAACGTGATTGATCGACGGTTGACAATTTAAAAATTCAATTAATCAGATGAATCGTTTTAACTTCAATAAATTGAGAGCATATATGGATGTCCTGAGGATATTTTTTCTGATTGTTCCCTGCGAGTATCTCGTTATATTACCCACTGACATCAAAGTCGTGATCAAGAAAACCGACGTCTTGGAGCAGTGATCGGAAACCATCCTGAAAATAACAAACTAGGTGATAGCATGTACCTCCGTAATCTCTTGAAATCGGTAAAGTGTGCTTGCTGTATATTGAGAAGGAGTTGAAATAATTCTTAACACGTTTGTTTCTTCAAAACTTTAAATAACAATCCCCCTGAAACTAGAAAGTTAGGACGACAATACTGCAGCATTCTACTCGAAGTTATGAAGAGGCACCAACAGGGGGCCGTAAAACGATACAGCCGGAAAGAACAATCCCGCAAAAGTTAGAGAGTTTTGAGATTAAACTTTCACCAGTTCATCATATTAGTCGTGAAAATTGAGGATTCCTGAGGGGATTCAACCGCTTCGGGGTCGCATTTAAGAAATTTATCACTTCTCCCTTCCTTCGCTCTGTTTCGAGTCTATCAAAGAGTTTGCGGGAAGTTGACGAGCTCAAAACCGAAAATAACGCCGAGAACAAAACTGAGGAAATTAATTATTTGCGAGAATCTCAATGAGTTGTGTGGAGAAAGGTGTCTCGGGTGCGACGACTTGGACAGTTCTGGCGGGTTGATGTGTCAAATGCGAGTCCTAGGCGAGTTATTTTCCAGAGGACGACAAATGTCGAGGGAAATCCGCTCTGGTTTGAGTCATGAGTCTTTCTCCCGAGTTGAGTTGAATACGAAAAGGAGATGAGCCCGCGGAATTAGAGCGCGGATGGAGTGGCGGAGGGCCCTGAGGATGACAACGCCTTCGGGGATACGATGCGAGAGCAAACAGTTGGATAAGCTGTTCTCGTCTGTGTTTCTCTATTCTCTCTTGTGATCGGAAACACACATGAATTATATTGTTCAGGGTTTTGCGATCATTTTGCTCGAGTTTCGTACACGCTCGGTATTCCTCAATTATTATTATTGAGGAATAATAACAGACTCCACATGAAATACAACGGTACCTGAAAGTGAATACAGGAAATAAATATAGTTTGATGAAAATATATTTGATGTTTGTGCCATCGCAGGAATTGAACTAATTCCAACACACAACACTTCCTTACAACAACCCCTGAGCTCTGAGGCCGTTTTCAAGCGCTTTCCCGGCGCCCAGAATACGTCAAGAAGTATGTTTTCTGCCCAAAGACATCTTGTAGTTTTAGTTTTTGCTTAACGGTTACATTAAAAACAGGGTACATTCAGGGATATTTATTTTGGATTGCTTCTGTTTTGGGTGGTGGGTGCTTGCTAGCTAACGAGAAAAAAAGGCAGTCATCAAGAGAATGGGTCTCCAAAATCCCGCTCGGATTATAAATCATTTGATTTATTTTTCTGCTCATCGTGATGTTACAAATCAGACACGTGACAAACCGTCTTACACGACAGGTCGTATAGAAAATCAATAGCTGGTATTCCCACCCTTCGGAACGGGAGTTGGAAAACCTCTGTTCAAACAATGTTCTACATTCACTCTGGGGTTCGGCAACTGAGCGGGCGCTCTTGGTTAACAAACGAGCTGCAGATGTAAATATTTGTCGTTTCAAAACTAATATCAACAAAATCGGTTGCGGTCGGCAGAGGGAAGTGACGCTAGGAAAACTGCTGATACGCCAACGCGGTACCACGTAACAATCCCTGAGGCTGGTGTTTCAAAAATGGTTTCACACGGTCTCTACCTCTTTTTTTAATTTGTAACTAGGTATGCTGACTATGTTGTTGGACGAAAGCAAACAATCAACCTTTGTGTTCGAGAAACTCATCCGTAATTCTGAGTGTTGTGTTGCTTATGTAGATGTCAGTTGGGCGCAGTCGTAAAACCGTTCAGACCCCGTTCTACGAGAACGACTTTCTTTTCAGCATAGTGACATTTCAGATAAGAATCAATATTCGCACCTAAGACCTAAATAAAATGAAATGAAATAACTTTCCCGTTACAACTTTCCCATGGGCATTGTGTTTCCTAAGATATAATTCGGTCTTGAAAGAAATTCGATATTTTTGTTTCAGGTTAGATCGAGTTTTCAGTGCTGATCAGTTCCCTAGCCGGTGTACCGAAGCAAGTATACATAGAAATAGTATTTACTGCAAACCCCTTTCATGGTTCTTCCTCCTGTTGTGAAATCCGAGTGGCGCAATCTGCGAATCGTATTTTAAATTCCGTTATGAGCGTTATAAATGAATAAATAAACCATAATAAGAAGAGCCGTTCGAGACCCGAGCATTCCATAATATTATGCGATTAGATGTTATTTATTTAATATCTCTCTGCCAGGTACTCAGAGAGTTGATTACGAATATATATCGTGGGAGTACACCCACGTAAACCATACCACCCTCTCAACATGAAGCTCAGATAGAAGCTCTTAAGGACATTATTTTTGGCGTGTCCTCGCCCAAAGCTCACTTGCTTAGAGTGCTGGACCGCTTTCAAGGTAAGTGGTAGTATTCTGCTAGCCGTGATTGTCTATCAAAATGCTTCATTCAACATTTTGTATCACATTTGACGACGTATACAGGGCAACCTTCTCAAAGCATTTTCTATTATTTCGGACTCCAGTTTGTGATAGCCATCCAAAGTAGCAAGCAAGCCTAAGGGGAGCTGATTATTTTTCGAGCCTCTTTTCGAAAAGCTGCTAGTGTTGTTCGTTGAAACAAACAACAGAATTAGCATAACATTTTGCCCCGTAGAAGAGATATAGTATGCGTGCAAAGCGACATTGACAGCCGCATTTTACTACTTGTATGGCCTTTAAAAGAGAGGAATGCGACTCGGTTTGGCTGTATTACCTTGGTAGTGGTGTTTAAATGAAAATAGTCTTTTACCGGATCGAAGGGGGTTGATATCCTTAGTGCTATATAGTAAAAATATAATTAAATTTAGTTCTATTTAGGTCGAGACCTGGCAAGAGAAGGTAGAATTTCATTGGTCAGTTTCCCCACCCCATAACCCATCACCCCTACACCATCCACCGGGTTCATCAATTACCTTGAAGAGCATTAGACACGGGTGGTCGGTTTGTCGGAGCCAGGAACCAAAGGGAGTGACAAACATACCCCCGCCGAACTGATTCCATTATCCAATTCCTAAGGTAATGTTACTATGGGGGAGGGGGGGTTGAAGGTTAATGATTTCATCCTGAGGGAGAACCCTCGCACTGCGTGGGACAAGGGCCGCGATAAATGGGATAAAGGAGTACGAAGGGGAAGTCGCTATAGGGGAGGGTACCCAATACCCACCCCTTTACCCATCGTGAAGGACTTTCCGGTCAAACTCACCCTTCGACCCCCTTCAAATGGTCGTTTTAGTTAAGGTGCGTAACTTGTGTTCTGTTAATCCAACATCGATCTCCAGAGAAGCGGATACGCGTGGCTGCCTTTCTTGTGGAATCGAAAAACGAGGGAATAGCGAAAGTGGCGCCATTATCCGCCCCTATCGTGCACCATCATCCCAAATCATTCCTTTCACGTCATTGTTTCAGAGCTGTCTGACGCCTGGAAGTGCAAAATTTTAGACAGCCATTTTGAGAAACAAGTGCATCAGTGGAACCCCCTCCCCCTATAAAAGAGGGGTTCTAACCGTTCACGAGAATTCAATAAATAAGAGTTCCCAGGTTATAGAATAGATTAGTACTTACGAGAGGATCGGATCTCTCAGTTTCTAGAACTCAAAAATCCTATATCGTCAGAATTTGAATGTTTGGGAGACGGCGATACATTAAGCTTTTATCTGAAAAGAAAAATTTCAACAATTCTGACCACCGGGGATACTTTAATTTTTATTCCACAAGCTTTACTAGATACCCATTCATTCAGAAGGAAATCGGATTTCGCTCCCTTACAAGGGAAATTTTAATTTTTCTTTGAATTTTCAATAAGAACGCAACTATTGAAAAGATAAAAACCCTCTCGTGGCCTTCACCTTAATATAGGCACCTGGAGGGGGTGAGGAATTTTTAATAACAGAACCTTGTCAGGAGAGTGCCCTTTCCGCCCTCTGGGGCCACATAAAAGAGGAGCCGAGCTTTTTCATAGAACGAATTCCATCGTTGTGATTGAATCTCTTGCCGGTGGGGATTATTGAAGAAGAGGGGGCCCTAACCAGACCCCTCGACTAGCTCTAGCCTGAGGTATTCCTTACGTGGACTAGAGAAATCACGTAATATAAAAATATAGATTAAAAAAAAAAAAAAATCCAGATAATTGCACGCTTACGTACGTTATATTAGCAAATCATTTTTGGAAGTTTCAAATAACCTCAAGAAGTAGGAAAGCGGAATACGTTTAATAACACGTTTTTTTGCATTAAAGTGATGAACTCAGGATTTCTCGTCACTTACGTCTTGTACTACTAAGTCCTGCGAAGTATGTGGTATTCCATATGAGTCAGCCGTTTAAAATAGGCGTTCAAAGGTCGCTGGCGTAACGCCCGGCATTGCGGACAGCGGTAATATCTTTGTACTACCGGTCTCACTCAACAATTCCTAAAAAAAAAAAAAAAAAAAAAAAATGTCTCAACATTTATTATCAAGCACCGAGTACAAATTTGGAACAACACATTAAAAAAATGTATTCTTCGTATTTTCTTGCTGTTGATTCTAGTCTATTCATGTGATGTGCTTATGTATCATTAGAGTAATATGCTCGCTGAGAGTTGGCGTTGCAGTCTGTTTATCAAACCGCGAACGATGTGATAAAGCCACTTGAGAGGGGATGGCCCTTCCCTTGGGGATAGAAGGGTCTTCCAGCAACACAACGATGCAAATAGTTATCTGTTTCACTCAAGTGCTCCTCGAATCTTGAGCTTCGGTCGGTGTGTTGTCAGTTCCGGAGCGAGAGTTGGAATCCTGAACCGGAGGTTGTCGTCCACAAAATGACAAATATTTGTGAGTTTCTGCATCGCCAGTCTTCCAATCGATGGACATTTTCAGTGATGTTCGGACGGTTACTTTCGTTGTCAATGCTGCTGGGTTGTGGCCCAGTTTTGTTCGAAGGCTCCCTCCTTCGTTTGTGATATCTCTCGTACATCATTCACAAACTTTTTGATTTCCCGCCTCGAAGAGCGCCTAACCTGGAGTGTGTTGTCATACTTGCACGACCCTAAACGAGTTGAGCAATATGTTCGAAGAGTCCTTTGGTCGTCTCATGCGTTCAATGTACACCGACGCGCCTCATGATGAGTGGTTCACTCCCGAGAGTGGCTTACCATCTGTAATAGAGCGATCATATCATATACTGTTGTTTTGTGCTGTCTCAAAACCTGATCAAGAACAATGAGTTAGAAACATTGATCGCAGCTCATGAGATGGAATTTTACTCGCGTCAAGGGTAGTGAAAGAATTACACGTTACGAATGTGTAAGTATGGAGACCCATCAAAGATGCGCAGATTCGGCAAAGGATGTGATTTTGAGAAAATTCGTCGAAGACTCCAGCTCGAGTAACACTTGACGATGTCTAAATACAAACACATTGCAGACGCAGAACCACGATTAAACCACCGTCAGTTTTTCGATAAAACGCTACGACATTGAATGAGGTTTTAATCGGGAAAGTATAAAGTGAAGTAGCGAAATCTGGTAAAGGATGTACACGTGGGATTAAACACTGAAGGCATCCGTTGGGATTCCCTTCTTCACTCACTTGAAGAAGAGCTGCCGCTTGGTTTTATTCCGTAGTTTGTATCAACACTTAAGTGAATCGGGCATTAGGTATTCGGCATGAACATTGAAGACCAGGAAATCAAGAAATGACGGTGAAGTCTTCCTTGTCGCCATGCTGTTGAGAAGTGTCGCTGAAAATAGAACTTCCCATTGTTACTCCATTCGAAACAATGAGACTCGTGAAATCAACATTCCTCACCAAGATGTCCAAGTATCCCAAGGATTCAATTGAGCTGTGGGAATGCGTTTATTAATTTATTTCATGTTTTAGGTACTTTGTTTTATAATGTTTTACAATATATGAACAACATCATTAAAAGAGCATAATTCTTTCTTAATAAGAAGCTACGTAAGTTCTACTGAATTTGAAACTACGCAACAAGTTATTAATAATTACTAATCGCTGAAAATGGCCTAGAGGACATAAAGGCAGGATCGACCTCGACTTGAGCGTTCTGAACGTGTTTAACTCTTTGTATTTGATATCTATAATTATACTATTCGTACTCTAAATACTTGGTGCTCTGTATAATAAATGGTGTTTTCTCGTTCGCGAGCAGATTGGTACCTCGGGTCAAGGCTAAAACCGCCCTTCTATAATCTCAACCCAATTTTAGCCATCTGTCAGCGGCTGTTGAAGAAGGAAGGAGTTACCTTTTTAGCTCGCCGCCTCCCAAGCCAAAGTTTCTAACTCGTTTTGCATACATTACTGTAATGCGTGAGCGATTTAATCCCACCAAACCACTTTTAATATCGATTATCGGGAGGAGTTGGTGGTGGGGAATTTCGTCCATGGGAGGGCATATTGTTCTGAATAATGATAAACCGTGAAATTCCCATCTCTGTTCAAAACACCATGAGAACGCTCGTGGAAGGGCTGAGTGGAATAATTTAAGAGCAGTTGCAAAATTTTTGTTGGCTCTATTTCTTTTCATGACGAAGAATATGAACAACTTTGACTATCTACTCTGTCTCATCTTTTACAGACTGCTTTTTATCAGTGCGTCGTCTCAACTCATATTCGGCCTTTGTATATTAGTTCTTCGGTTGATGAGAGTTTTTCCTGAGATTTCAGTCTACCCACACAAATGACACAGCACAGTTCATTTTATAGGAAAGGTAAAAATCTTGAGGCTGCCGGTAAGGATACTCAACGGATGATCATTGTTTCTTCGGAAAGATGACAGTACAGTCCATGTGGTGTGAGCATGATCAGCCAACCCTCAGGAACTATTCTTGTGTTACAGTATAACTTGTACTGTGTTGAGCTCTTGTACTTGATCAATTTTTGGCAACTTTATAAAGGAAACTGGTTACCATGCAGGATCGGCGAAGCATTCGTTCGTTTGCGCGACTCAATTTTGAAGGTGTAGCTGAAGAAAAATAAAGCCGCACTCACTAGACTCCAATGGTTACGAACAGATCCATGTTAAGCGGAGCAGAATGGAATCTTAGTATTTAGAAATGACGAACAAGGCGTTCGATATCAGTTAATGAAAAAAATGGGGCGATCGGCAAGGAAAGAAAGCGGATTGGCGGGTCCCTAATTCTTCCTAGGATCCTGCCCGTATCCTGTTAGAGCCCTTCGAGTAAGCTCCGACTCTAAGCTGCCTCATACTTCCGCAGGATCGACGTTGATGTGACAGCTATTTATCCCCTTTTTCTCGTTCCACCCGCAAAAGATTTCTCCTGAAAATGATAACGAAGAGAATTCCTCTCTTCATGATTGGTTCTCTGCAGTGGAGGTTATGATCCTCATAACCCACCGATCAATCTGAGATGACGTAGTATGGCTTATTTCTTGCAAAATCCATTTTCCTTTTTCAATTTCGGGTAAATATTTTTTAACATTCCTCCCTTTCTGAAATACGCATGTGAAAAACCTTAAATTGAATTCACATTGGGTTTGGTTTACTATGGATTGAACGATAACTCTTCCTCGGTGTGGTTGGTACAGGATTTTCCTCAATCATGATCTGCAATTCGACTTCCATGAGTTGAGCACGCATGCCTAAAAGCACATTGATAGAGTTTCAGGTATGCAGTAATCTTGACGTAGAATAATAAACAGTTTTCTCGAGTGTTTGTGTTGGGTCAAATAAGGTCCTTCGCAGACATCGATCTAATGGTTATCCTTAAAATGCACACATTATTTCTTACCATCCTGCATCATTTTTTGGTGTCTCTTTCATCTGGTTCTTCAGATCCAATTTCCTAAGTCATTTTCCTACTCTACTCTTCTTTTTCTCTCAAAGAAGCCGCCTCAGATCCGAAAAAAACTCGTCTGGATCGCGCCGATAGCGGGTCACACCGAATTATTTCCTCACACAAGGCATCGATTGACCGAAAATGTTCACGCACGATCGAATTCGTCGGGTTCACAGTCGGTTTCCGATCATGAACGACGAAGTCGCAGCTGCTAGGACAGTCACGGTGCCTTGAGAGCCAGACAGTCGGGTCAACAAATGATCTGTAGAACCTCCAGACAAGCTTTGAAGCCGTCTCTCCGGACATATCCTGTTCGGAAACCTCCGAAAACCTCCTTCATTATTGTAAATCCACCAAGTTCGATGGGCTTCGACCGCTCCAACTTCTAGGGGTTGATTCATGTGGCTGTGGTTGCCGGAAGCAACGTGCTCTTGGCCCCCCAAGGTTCTAAACCACATCAGAAAATTGATTAGACACTCTCTAACAATTATCACCTTCCCTCTGCCTTTTCGCGCCCTTTTCCACTCAGTGAGTGGGGAACTTTACGAGGGAGCCAACGCGTCGAATACCAACCTATGAACGAACTGGGGGTCCATTGTGATATAAACTAAAACTGTTGGATTTTTCACCCTTGAAAAAGTGAATTTAAAGAGTAGCTCATGTGATTGAATTGATAATCTTTTATGAATGAACGGTAGGTCGGTGGACATGGTCAATATTTCGAATTTGCGAACCAACGAAATTTCGGTTAAATTTTTTCATGGAGCATAATTAACGAAATTCCCATGCGTAGGTTGTCTCAAAGGTTGGCATTTTCAAAAACGTTATCGTCTACTTCTTCACCGATATAAATTCGACCACCAACTCTTGTTCCCTCAATTATACCTTCTTCATTTCGAGCTGGACAGTGCCAATAGCCTGCTCGGATACTTTAAACGGGGCTAATTTCATCTTATAAATCCACAGAAGGTTCCTCTTTGAACACACTGAGGTTTCGGGCTCCCTGTCTCTTGTTGTTCCTATTTCAAACGCCTTCTTATTTTGAAGAACTCGTCCATTAATTTCGCCTATCCTGCTGCATCTGGGTCTACCAAGGGTTAATCAACATGTGCCTCGGCACCACCACATTCTGATAGAAACCTCTGAAGCCTTCAAAAACAAAACTATATGAATATACCCAAATCCGATACTAAATACTAAAAATGCCGATTTGCATATTGACCAATCTAGAAAGACAACACGGAATGTGGCCATCTTTTTCTAAGAAAGAAACACTTCCTCTGACATAGATCGCACTTTCGTAATTATTATTTTAAGATAAAATGTAAACAATCACGAAAGAGTGCCATGGTTCGATGCTAATTTCTTCGCTGGTTAATACCCGAGCTTGGGTCGCCAAATGTTCGCCATTGCATTGTTTACCGCCTGAAAAAGTGAAAATCACCAAAGCCGCTTTGTGACGGTGGAAAATTTATTGTGTATAAGAACCATTCATGTATGTATAAAGAGGAAGGTTTTTCTTCTCGTTATTCGCTATTTAGATATATTTCCAGAATTTGAGTTGTGCGATCGCATGGCACCGCGTTTGATTTATGTAAACCCTAGTTTTCCGCCGTGGAAATTCGGTGCTTTCCTCTTCGTAATTCGTGGCTTCTATTTTGATATACTCTAGTAAAGGGTATACTTGCTGTTGGAAAAATCCGATAAGTGGAGCCATGGGAGAGAGGTAGCAGGCCACCTATGACGATAATTTGATTTCACTTCTTTCTGTGCGACGAGCGCTGACACGTGGCAACATCCTACTTTTTTTTCATCAAAAAATGATGAAAAAAAAGTTTAAAAAATGATGCTTTTTTGAGGAGACTTATGAAGTCCGGGAAGAGATTAGTATTACCATAAATTTCTGAGTAACACTTCTCCCTTATATTTAATCAAACATGAACGACGTGTCCTTTTCTGGGGCCGTGGAGAGCTCAACGATAAATAATGCCTTACAACAATCATCCGAGCTCCTCGTCGAATAATTTTCCAGTCTGTAAGTGAAACGAAAGGACCGAATAAATAAGAAGAAAAGGCCATCACACGCCCCAACTTTCCGATCGCTTGACCATTGAAAGCTATTGATCAACACACACACCTTTCAAAGAGACCGGAAGAGGGGCAGTTGCCCCCTGGAGGGAAACCCACCTTTGAAGTTGCCTTGGGGATATTTGTAACGCCACTCTCTAAAATGTAACAGCCCGGTTTGACGGTGGGAAGGGATAAAGGGGTTTTCATACCCCTTGCGTCCTCAAGTCCTCCACGCACTTTCTATCGTCATTAACGCGGGGGAAGGCTTATTTTGTTTATTGAACAAGGGCTGCTGAGCATCGATTAGAATCCAAGTCGGTGTAAAGCGCGTTACGATATAGATTGGTACCGAATCAGTTTTTTTTTCTTTTTTCTAAATAACGAACCTGAGGATTGTCAGCAATAACTGTAGTCACACCGTCGATACGATCTTCTCTCCTCTTCCCCCCGCTCAAGAAACAAACATTATTTTTAGAAAAAACGTATGCGCCACACTTTTCCAAGTGCAGTTTCATGTAATTGACGAATGGTTTGTGGGCTTTACAGGACGCTTCCAGTTTCTCCATCACAAAATCGTTGGCCGCAATATGTGCTACCTTACAAAATAGCACTTGAAATCTCGTACGCTTTGGTGTGACGTTTTGTTTTTTGACTGTGCTTGAAGTGGTCTCAACCTGCAAAAAAAAGCTCATAAACTAAGTGGCCGAGTTGGAGTGAAAAGAGGGGAAAGCCGTTACTCGAGGGTTCCTAATTAAAAAGGAAAGAGCGGTATTCAGGGGTAAGAGCTTACTTAACTGCCCATACACTCCCGTGAAGAGACGGCGGCCGTAAAAACAGATGCAAAAGTAAAGAGTATTGCCAGGTTCTGGATTAGTGAAGAGAGGTGGCGAGAGGGAAGACTATTGTATTAATCTGGGAAATGGTCGGTGGGAAGGGGGATGAAAATCCTTGGGAAGAACGAAGAGGCAGCGAGTGACAAAGGGTTGGAAAGGGAAGAAAGGGCTCAGTAATAAAAGGAATAAGGTGATGAGGGGGAGGTTTCGAGACTGTTACCTTCAGGCGAAGTAGAGGGGAGACATTCATAAAGTCAACAGAGGGACAAGACCCCCTCTCAGACCCTCCCTCCTCGAGCCTTAATTCTGTTTGTTTTCGCGAGGATAACCGCCGAGCTCGCCCTCCGATTCTGCCTTCCCCTCTCGGCGCCTCTTGGAAATGAAGGGCATTTGATTATTCCCAGACAGTAATTAAAAACCATTTCTCCAGAAAGTAAGGCTAGAACCTACCTCCCTTCACAGTTAAAGTACAGTTGGATTTGCTTGGTTCATTCAAAATCTGATGCGTAAGTATACACCCTTTATGACACCAGATAAATTGGCTAATCATGAATCAAGCGGACGAAGCCAAACCAATCTGGAGAGGGGCTGATTGGTAACAGCAATTTTTTCGGTTTTGATTATACTGAAAAACTTGTCTGAACACTCCACGTTGTTTCCTTAAAAAAAAAAGTCAATGTACATTCAATGTTTTCGTGTTTCAGATTGAATTTATTATCTTAATTTGGCTTGTCATTCTTATTTCGTTTGGGAAACTAATAAATGATAATAGACAATTGCATCATTCCAATCATATTTATAATCTTACATTGCATAATACTTTTTTTCCTTTATTTTTATAATACTTAATTCTTCTGGAGAAAAGGTTCGAAAGAAGTAGGACAAAAAAATAATGTTAAGGGCCTCATCAGAGGTGGCACATTACATATCGAGGAGCCATTCTCATCATTGTACTCTTAGTCGATCTTCTACGCATGATCACATTCTAGCATTCTGTGTGTTTCCATTGAACGTCGAGTTTCTAAAATCTGCTAGTGTATACATTTCTCCAACCCGAACGACAGCCCTTTATTGATTGAATGGGAGTTTCAACCAGAAAAACAAAAACGAACTGCGGCTTGAAAAACAGGCAAAATAGGTATCTGCGATGTTCAATCGCATGATATTTGCTTCAGCTCCAATTTGGTCTCCATTTTCTTCGCGTGTTCGATCGTATTGATTAATACTAGAAAACGTAGAGTCCAAACAATACGCCAGACGGGGAAAAATAATCTGTAGAGTTATGAATACAAACTGGAACACCATGAAAAAACTGTATACCCTCTTGTCCCTCAGGGAAGCGATCGCATTTCAACGGGGATTGCATTTAAAAGTTTGATTCTTCCTTCGCTTCATCCCACTGTTTTGAATTTCGTTGTTCAGCGAGCCAAAACTCCGCAGATCGCTGGGCGTTTTCATTGTGTTGGAGGTTGAATGCATTCGTTGTAGCCCTTGAGGAAGAACCCAGGGTGTAGGAGGAGCATTTAGTTTTTTCTCAATTTTCCTGGCTCGTGATTGGATTGGTTCAGTTTTCATTGGTTGAATCAAGGAGCTGTTTTCAAGTGCTAATTTGATCGATTTGGTTAGTGTGAGCAGAACATCCGTCGTCTTCTCACATAGGGGAAAACAATAATTTATTGTTAATGTGATTAGTTGAACCTTGATTATGTTCCGTGTACCCGATTATTATCAGTTCTTATGCGCAACCTTAGTTACGTGAATCTCTTCATTTATCTCTCTCTACTCTTCGTCTGTTCATATTTTGTTAATCGTCTACCTAGTCCGAATTTAACCTACAGTTTTGATTGAATAGTCTCGCGAGGCATTATTTCTATGTAGTTCGACTTAATCTGAGATCAAGAACCTTGAAACACGTGCATCACTTTCATTCTATACTCTCACTAGTCGTATTCATGAATGCAAAATTAATGCTGGCGCACAACAAGTGCTAGGGACTGACGCTCGAGGGAAGATAAGGAAAAGCTGCAGATGCTCCGTGGGGGGAAAACTCGAGTGGTTTTGGGAATGCCAAAAGGGGGGGTCCATGCATTTGCAAGTGATCAACCCCTCACTCGGAAACTGAGCCACTGTCAGTCGACGAAAATCACGTTAGGAGTTGTATAATATTCCTGACTGTTGATAACATCGTTCGAATAGGCAGAATTTTCTCTGTTCTTTTGGTCCGAGACAATCATCCTTATTTTCATAATATATAAAATACTTGACAGATATTATCTACTTGTTTTGCAGCTTTTAAACTGAATTACGTAAGATGATTTGTGCACCACGTTACAAAACTACCTTTGGACACTTTCTCAGCTTTAGTCAACTATTTGCTTTCCTTCTTAGTTGTCCGCTGTCCACACAAAAACAAATTACATAAATTATCTTCTCGATAACGAAATACTAAATTCATTACATGTTTCTGACTTAATGAGGATTTATACGATTAGCGGAGATCTAATCACTCACTTGATAGTAATATGAGGAAAGGAATTGCCTAGTTATTGTTCGTTGAGGTCTTCAGAGTTATTATTTAGGCACATTCTCGACGTGTACAATTATCACAAAACTACTTAACCTTAAAAAAATAAAATAGGCGTATTGACTTATAGCTATTTGATTACTCTATATCCGTATATATTATGCCCCAGAGGCCTATGCCTCTTACAGCGAATCTCAAGAAGCTATTTTCAAAATACGTGGGTGTAGAGGTACCGGCGATACTTGATGTGGCTATTTACTATCGTACATGTCCCCGAACTGACTCTCTCACACAATTGTGTATGGATGGGATGTGTTATTTACCCTCATAGGTTTGTTTATAGGATAGGAGACGCCCCTCTCCCTCGTGTTGCCGCAATCATTCTCATGAGCGAGATGTGACAGAAGACCACCACCTTAAACAAGGTAATCAATCTTTGAAGCATGAGAACAGAGAGGATTCCCAAGCAGGTCAACGTGGTTTCTTTGTCTTGCAAAGATGATTCTGGAACGAACTTTCAGCTGACAGCCTTTGATTTTATCCGATGAGCTGCAAGCCCTCATTCGAGATCCAATGCCCGCGAATGACATGACATCCAGTCATTCTCTATCTGAGCCCCAACTTCACTTTTGAACTCTCCTCTTCCTGGAAGCCCGTATATCGATCTCGTTTCCTTCCTGGTAATCCCATACCTTTGTTCCTGTGCTCTGAGCTTTCAAAACCCGCCTTCGCCCAAGACAATGGCCCATCTTAGGCAGCTGTTGTAGTTTCTGAAGGAAAACCAGGACAGATGATCCTCCTTCCCCAAACTAATGAAGGCATTAATAACGGGATCCCCCTCCTCTCCATCACCGCACATTTCCCACTGGTTGTTCCGACGTCCTTTGCCGACTTATTCCTCCTTCCGTCTGGCTTGCCAACGTAAACTTTGAAATCCCTACCCGCTCTTTCGAACTTCTGATAGTGGCACCCCAGTGGCGTTTCGGTGAACTTCTGTTTCTCATCAGTGCACATGTGATGAGTTCAGGTTCGTTTGATTGTCAGGAAAAAGCAATTACCTCTTGTCTGATATGTATGTGAAGTTTCCGCATAGAGGGAATTGAGATTATTGGTCGGCTGATTATTCATCTGTCGAGGCCATCAGGTTGTATTCCGTTTGTTACCACTGCCGCATTAGCAGAAAACGCTACCATTTTCGAATCGATTCAGGTCGGGTATGATCGCTGCAAGGTAGAGGAATTGTAGAGGAAGGTAGAGGGTACCTATCTGCTGGAGGTAGGTTCCCTCGGTATTTACGATGAAAACAAGTATTTTGAATGTTCATTCAGACCCCAGGCGCGTAAGGTATCATTTTTTTCTCACGACGAATTGGGTCCTGGAACATAGATGTTAGCTATGGCAATAGTGGTAGTATTATGTACTCGTATAAACCGTAGTGGTGTAATTAGTAGCATTATTTAACATCTTTTGGGTGGGAAACATCCGACTGTATTTCTTGACTTTTGTTGACAAGCTGGTGAATATGCCCTATAGTCTTCTCCTCCGTGTCCTCCCTTTTTGTCCTTGGAATCATAGAAGGCGTTGAAAACGTAGCGTTTTATGATATTCTTCTGATATTTTATCCAAAGTAGTTTTTTAACCTACTAACCACCAGTCAGGAGCTTTAGAAACTCGATTGTTTTTGAAAGAGTCGCCGTGGCTAAATAAAGTTGATACCAACATATAAGTGCGGTTGATTTGATTAACAATTTCGAAACTTCTAATCCACCTTCGAAACAGTCAACGAATAATTATACTCCCTATTGGGTATGCCAACTGGGCATGGAGAGAACATCAAATAAACGGAGAAGAGTTAAAATGTTCAAGTCAATTATCTACGTATTCCGTGCCTCAACAAGTTAGAATTTCATCTACATTTTGAACAATCTAACAGGTGTTTTATAGTGCACAATTTTCAATCATGCGCCAATTACCAGTCACGACTTCCAAAGAGTAGCAAAAATGGCTTGAAATGAAATATTAATTTTTGAAGTCACCAAATAAATTCCACGTTCACGGTTCACCTGTCGATGCGTTCGTTGCGGGAGCGGGGCGCTTTCATTATTTAAGTTGCCGGGGGTAGCTGTAGAGGGGGAGGGGGTGGATCGATATGGCTGAACAGACGAGGGGAGCGTAGTGCAGGGATGTAGTGGAGGGGAGGGGTGGGCGAGAAGCGCTCTACCTGCCACGCCCGAGCCCCAACGCACACGCTGCGTTGTTCAGCGGACCTGGTGAAGGGGTGGGGGGTTGGGGTGGGGCGGCGCACCTGATCTCGCGGTCCTCGTCTGCCCTTTTCACCTAGACTTGGCCGAGACCCGAGACTCGACGTGGACAACTCTGGGGTATTAGTAACAAGTGTAACACCGTCTCAGATTTCATCCCCATATAGAAGAGAGAGCCCATCAAAAATTCTATCCCTGACTTGAAAACATTTTTACAGTTGTTGTCAAAGTAAATATTTCTGTGGGTATACATTCTCAGAATCCTCTCAGTACATATAATTACATTTTCCTCCGTTGGTTTTTCAACCGTTGTGGCCTATTGGCCAACTCTTGAAACTTTCTTAGTGCTTTCATGTAACGTATTTACCAGTTTCTGTGTGGTAAAACAGGTGAGACTTGTGAGAAAAATCACTTTTGCACGTCTCAGAAACTTTTGAAATGATTGTAGGAATAGGAAAGTGGATAATAAAATCTCATGTCCTCACCCACCTTGAATTAATAACTCAGCGAGGTTCAGAAACTAGTCTTCAGCATACCATGAGCTAAGTTGGCAGACCAAGAGTAATAGATTTTATAAGCGCATATCTAGGATAACGCCTCCCACTGTCATCTAAATTGATTTAAAGGAAAATAACAGAAGTCCATCCTTAGTCTCATTAGCGCCCCACATATAACGTTAAGCACAACTTCGTTGAATGATTACGAAGTTAGAAGCAGTTCGGTTCATATGGAATAAAGTCGGACTTCTTAACTAGAGGTTCCCAACTAAAGTTTACTTTCAAGAGGAGCGGGATGGGATCGTTAACAAGAGGTCGATGTCAGCATCACTTATTACTCTCCTCGGCAAATTTCAAGTGAGGAAAGAAATATTGACTGCCTGATATCTACGTTTTTTTTTTTTTTTCCAGGACAAATTTCACCGCTGATGGAAGCGGTGATATCATTCCTCAATTGTTAGGGTTTGTGAAGATACCATTTGGGAGTACCTACCTACTGTTTTTTACAAATTCAATAGAAATACGTACTCATTTGAATTCTTAGGAACTCTCCTGATTGTAGAGGTTACAACATAATTCATTCCTAATTTTCCGATAGAATGGGCGGCGATGGGTAGGGTGGTTGCTTGACTCCCCAATGCAAATGTCAATCTCAGGCGCCACCTAGCGGCTAATGAACTATTACAAAAGCGATTAATTCGTCTTCGCTTTCCCCTGCTTCTCTGTCCCTTTTAGCTATGACCTAGCTTCGGCAACAGATTGCGTCCTTTCGCGACATAGGTACGGTTTTCTCGGGTCGAACCGTTACTGAAGAGGCTGAAAGATAAAGACGACCTTGGTATATTCAGTACCCGGTCAACTATCCAAGATTCCATCCTGTTCTTGCTAACGTGCATGTTCGTTATGTATACCGACATTCCGTTTACAACTTTCCGGTAATTCCAGTTTAATTTAATTGAACTCAATTTCACTGTATCCTGTACTTCTTTTGTTTCTTGCAGCCTCCTCCGCGGATCTATGGCAAATACGACTCATTTACGCAAGTTGTAACGGCTCACTTTAAGATTCAAAAATCGAATTACAAGTTTGAATCAGTGAGAAGGTCGTATTACATTATGACGTTTATTGTAGCCAGTACCTACTACAAGTCTGAAGTTCCTCCTAGTTGTACAACACTCTCGATCATTTGGCCATTTCTCGCTCTATTCAGGTCAACCGAATATACTTATTACAATTACTCCCTAACGTATCATAACAAAATACTCCGCGAACAGGAGATTGATGGGATCTGTCTTTTGGCAGCACACTCAAGCAGTATACAAAAGAGCCAAGCGTAATTCGGAAAGCAATATTGTTCATTAGAACGAGCAAGGGCCCTTAATGAGGCCGCGGTTTCCGCCTAACGAGAAACAGATGACGAAGGGAAGGCTTTTATACGGAAAGTGGGGCGAAGAGCCGATGTAAGAAGAGAGAAGGAATTGAAGTGTGTCCTATTTATGAGAGTCCTATATAATTAGAGGAATACGCTTTGATGAGGTTCCATTTGTAAGACTCAATTTGGACATCGCAAAGTTCCTTCCTCAAATTGTAAAAAAATTGAAGGTGAGGATTTTTTTTTTTTCAGTAGATTTTACCCGTTAATTTCAACTTTTTTTTGCAAAGTAAATACTCTACACACCATATAATACTCCCCTCATTTCAGTTAGATCTTATGATCTGCAAATTAATCTGACTACACATTTATTCGAAATAATTTTTAAATTAAGTGTAATCGGCCATCCGTAGTGATTTTATCCGCTTATTATAATATACATAGTTGATTATAATGAGGAAAAATACTACATATTATTAGCAATATTATTTCCAAATTCACGTTGAGATTCGTACCTTTCCCAATTTGGTTCCTTTGGGTTTGCATTTTTCTCCCTAAAGCATGTTTTGAGTATTAAGTTTCATTAACCCACCCTGAACTACGCTTTTCATCAGAAAGGTCAAACCCAAGAGAGGAAACCACCAACCGAGTGGAAAACAAAGAGAAATTTCTTGGGAGTAAACTTAAGTTTTGGTTTTCCAAGTTTACTTACGGTAGTGCTTCTGTTAATATTTGATAACGCGCTACCTCGAGATATTGTGTACATTCGATTCGGAAGGAGAAAACTCTTGGCAGCAAAAAGTATCTGGTGGAGGAAGGAAAAGTTTGATGGGTAGTAAAAGAGGCTTTGAAAACAGTGAAACAGCGTATATAATTCAATATTTAGTCAAGCTGTTGGAAAAGTTTCTCAAAGTCCTAGAGAACCATGTGTCGGAGTTGAGGAGGGGGCAAAACAACAGTTTGTGGTGGGAACTAATCCAGGATCCCTTCTAGAGGAGAAGTGGAAGTGGAAGATGAAGAGGAAGGGCAGGGTGGAGCAGAAGTTTCTCTATTCTCCACATTCAGCCCCTCCTCTCCAGCCACAAACCCAGCACGTCATTCTTACTCCGGCCGAGGGGCTGATCTTCCCGTCCAACTCGCCAGAACTCCAGCTCCACCTCGAAAGCTGTTGGACAATATCCATTAGTATAATGGTCTTCTGTCTGTCGGAGGGACTGCGAGGCTGTGGAACTGGCCGCGGGGGATGAGACGAAAAGGGATCTCGATACATAATTCATACACAGATACATAACCGCAGTCCTTCTCGCTCCAACAACTCAACTCCGAATCGAATTACATACTTTGTGTCTTTCTGGCTTTCATCCTAGTCGTTCACTATTCAACTTCGGCCCAATTGTGACACAACGAGTCTTATAAATATGGATGAATTGTAACTCACGTCACCAAGTCGTTCTCCATGTCAGCAAAAGATTACCACTGCAACGTCTGCATTATCTATTTTGCCTTTTATTGTGATACTCCGTGACTCCGTTCATTCACGAAAGTAGTTGGGGCCTGTATTTTCCGTTGGATTCAAGCTGTTCTAACTTGTAACGAGATTCCTTAATGTTATTATTATTTTTGTGTGACAAGATCAGAAACTGCCATTTGGAGAGTCCATATGAGGGACTCGAAATGCTGCTGACGATTTTCATCTTCATGCCAAGGTGAAAAAGGGGCAGGAAAATCACGTGCGCCAGTTCATTGTTATACATCTGCAGCAGGGGCTTCCTTTAGTTGATTTCGGAAATTCTCAAGCTGGACTACAGATTCACGTTTGAGTCCCACCTTTGAATACACCCGTATATGAAGCCTTCTTTGTTTGGCGTGGCGAATCTTAACAAACGAAATTCTCCTGCAGAAATGGATTCTAACAAAATTCATCTTTTTGATTCCATTTCGAAGCATGACAGACTCCTGAGGATTTTATTCTTTGAAATACGTCTCTTCCTTCCCAGGTTCTTTTCATTGACTTCAATGAAACGGAGGATCCCTCATTCCAAGGAAATCCTCTTCTGTTACCCTCAGCCTAGACATACATCCAGAGAGAAGGCATTAGAGGGAAAAAGGCGAGGAGAAGTTTCACATTTCTCGCGTTCTCTGGCATATCTTCAACAACAACCGGAGAACCTACAGAAAGATGACGTTGAATAATTCGCCCTCATCCCCGTTACCTATTCGACGTCTGGAACCTGGTTTTTCTTTTCATCCCATTTTTTCTCTCTCTTGAGAAAATCTGACGTACGACGTTCGAACCAGGTACCTACATTGCCCTCTTCTCCTACTGTTTGGCGCATAATGTTGATGCTATTGGATGTTCTTCAAAGAAAATAGACATTCGAATAGGCGCATCGTGAAGAGAGAACCAGTTGGGGCGGGGGTGGCAGCGACAGCTGTGCTGTACACATATAGCGTGTGCCTCTTTCGTGGAGTTTTCTTCCCGGTTTGGACGGTCAGCTTACGCATTACTTTATCATTATGATTACTAATGTGACAAGTAAGTGGTTTGGTAAGTATGTAAAAGTGATTTTGAAGTGGGTGAAAGAAACTATAAATAATGAGGGGTCTTCAACCGAAAATTGATCCCACACCTACATAAAACCTCGAATACCCAATTTTTCAATTGACAACCAGTACCATAGCTTCCCTGTTGGGGGAAGTTGGTCCGAGAGTGATCAACCCGATCAGTTCACCGGCCAATAGTGAAAAACGATGACTCGCACGCCAAAAAGTATGGAAGCCGACATATTTATGCATACTCCTTTCATGAGACTTAATGTGAAAATTACTGCGTGTGTAAGTCATCACTTCCAATACTGTTGGGTAGGGGTAAGTAATATTTTCATTGTGATTTTGTCCGTGCTGTCTGGTGAGCTTAAGAATATTTATTGAATTTCAATAATATAATGGGCAAAGTACAATATAGGGTATTATTCTCTAAGACTTATGATTTTTGGCGAGTTCTATCATCATGTGAGCAGAAACTACTTAGAAGAATGCTTACTGCTTATAGGATTTCTGGCTGCGACTGAAAGAAATGAATGGACCTCCGAGTCTTCTTTACCTTTTTCAACCCCTTCTAGTTGCGAATCACTCCGTTCGTCTAGCATATTGTACAAAGACAAATCACTTTATGTAGAGCATCCGTCATACCTAGCAAGTTTGGCGGAATGGAGGGTTCCGGATATTTGCCATTCTTATATTTTAAATGGACAACAAATCATAGAGAAATGTTCAAAATCTTTGTACATTTATTGCTACTCCCGCCTACTTTACCGCGCCTTATGAACAAAATATCGTTGTTATCGAACAATTTTTACTGAGCCTCTTGAGTTCACTTGCGTGAAAGGCGGCAGGAGTATTTCTTTCTGACAAGGACCCTGACAATACCCTTGGCCTCCCTTAAGCTTAAATGTCACCTGTTGCGGTTGTATTCAAACAATATGGGCCGAGTGGTTTTTTACGGTTATTTTTCCCTTTTCCTCCTCAGTTGTGTGATAACACGTAAGTCTTCTCGTTGGTTTACTCGCTACATGCACCGTTCCGGCACGAAGGATACTTCGAATTGAGTCCCACAAAGAGTCAGTTTGTTGGGGATTGACGATAAAACTAGCACAACTTAAACTTGTCTCCGTACTTTTAAGAATTCCCACATGATGAAATAACGTGACAGCAACCGTACCATTTTGCGTGAGTACCTGCATTAGGTATCACACCTGCTCATCTCCGTAATCACACAGCGTTTTCCGTGACTCAATACCTCCTTAAAGGCCTCAATTTTCACTCAGGGTCGATAAAAATCAATTTTTAGTCATTTCTCAACCACCTATTCAACTTCAAGTGGCCTGTAGAAAGACCTCACTCGCATCAGATTATGACATAATGATGACCTTGCAAGCCTGGTGATCTCAGATGCCTTGTTTCAAGGCTTGGTCTCACATGGTTAGAGAGCTGTTATATTGGAGGCCTCCAGGTGCAGGATTTGCCGCAGACAGTGCATAATAAATATGGAGGAATGTTCACCTTAGTCTAATAAGGCGTTTAACTCCTGGCGCATTATGGCGCATTATGTCTGCTGACGCTATCACATTAGCGTTGATCATAACTATCTGCTTCGTGTGGTGAGCATTTCAGGGATGTTATGAGTAACATTAGGCAAACAAGGAGATTTCTTGATCAAGTGAATTAGTATGGCTACGCTGATCAAGTACAGGAACGCTCTAAATTTTTTTTTTTTTTTTTTTTGTCGCTTTAGAGGCCCCCCAGCGTCTTTCCGCAATTTGGAATTCGTTTGTTTTGAATTGCCTGTACCAGTCTCGTAATCATGTGGACTCTCTTTTTTTCATGAAGGAGAAAAGTGTTCTCGATTATAAAAAATAAAAATGTGGAAAAGTTTATGACATTATGACTTATTGCGGAATAGATTCATTATCCTTCCGTCTTCAGCCTGAGACGTTATTTGAAACGCTTCTGGCAAGTAAGGAAGGGATGTATGTGTTCTTTGGGTTCGCTAATATCCTCAGTTCGACACCAAGCAAAGCGCGATTAGATTAGCATCTTGATTTGAAGTTGATAAGAACTAACAAATTATGTCATTTGCTTCAGATTCAGACGAAGATCGCTCTGAAGAATTTTCATGGAGCAACGGTGTAGGTAAATTGTATACTAGCGGACGGGCTCAATTGAGACTATGATAATGAATTCCTGGATCACAAGAATGTCAATCGATCGCGTCAATATACCATTTGATTCTCAATTACTATGGAGGCCATTCATCTCGGTTTTCGCGGTTTGTTTCTACATTGGCATAGCGTCGAGAAGGATTATCCTTGATGAAGCTGTGAAGGTTGGTGGGTAATTTTGTTTACAATATCAACTCGAGTTCATCCTGGGTTCACCTAAAATGCCAAAAAAACCTTCCCATTCTACCTTCGACTTCTGACAGCATGAATTGTAGCCTGTTGTAGCAATGTGAAGTATTGTTGACCAATATCTCAATTAGTGTGTTTTGGTTGGTTATTCCTTGAATAATCAACCTATGTTTTCATGATATAGGTCAACCTCTCCGATTGGGCTCAAAATTTTTTTCTGGACGTTTCATGGTGTCTAGATCAAAAAAGGTCAATGTCCGTCCGCCGTCCATTGTCCGCGCCGTTTTCGGTAGTACAACATTTTCTAAAAATCTGAAATTTGGATCAGGGGTCTGTTCCCGGCCTAGAACGGTCCTCGAAACATTTCAGCCCGATCGGACAAAATGTTTTTTGAAAAATGGATTTTTCGAGATTTTGGGCAATCTAGGCGAGTGGGGTATTCTTTTCCACTAAATTTTGGACGCTGAATCCAATGAAATTGGTCCCAGAACGATTGGCACCCACTGGATGAAGTTATGGGTGAAATTGGGTATATATTACCCATTTTGAATATGTGTTTTCGAGATTTCTGGTGCCTAGGCGTATGGGGTATCATTTTCCACTAAATTTTGGACCCTGAATCGATTGAAATGGGTCCGGGACCCCCCACTCCCACTGTTTCCCCCATTCGAGGAATAACCAACCCGTGTGTAATAATTTGCAGCAGATTACAGCAACAATTTGCTTCCTGCCGCTGACTTTTTACTTATTTTTTGAGGACCAACTAATTGATAGGAAGAGGTGAAGTCCGAAATATCATATATATCGTAAAAGGCCTGAAAATGACACAGGCAGCGGATGGACATTCAGGTTTTACTATTGCATGCTGTTGCTAGTATTGTTGTTAAGGAATAGGAATTCACTACTCGATCTGGACCTTGATCATTATTTCCAATCTACGTTCAAGTTTTTAATGATCATCGTTATTTTTATTTTAAAACAGGAAATTGATGAGTTCAGTTCGTAGAGTTGGTTGTGAGGCTCATGGCAAAAGGATACAATCACTATTTTAAAGCCTACAGCCAGGACTACGAGGAATAATTTTAAATTCTAAGGCAGTTTTACAAATAATTAAACTTCATTTCGCTTGAGTTGAATTCCAGAATTTGACTCAGATTCGTATAACATCATGTCATTATGTACGGAAAGTGGGTGGAGGGAGAGATAATGGCGTGTGAAGGACAATATACGGAAGCCTGTCACGGGGGCGGCGAGATATAACAAACTCTGCAACAAGTTGTCGCTTGAATTGGAAGTTGTCGTGATGTGTCCCTTCTCGCCTCAAAGCGTCATTTACTACGGTGTTCGAGCATACCGTGTCATCAATTCATATAGAGGCCTCATCACGTTCCCCGTTTAGTGTACCCGAATTACTAAAGAGTTGGAATGGCACACCCTAATTCTCAAAGAAACTTGAAAATCGATATTTAACAGGCAGCTCACAGTTTATATTAGGAGCACTCCCTAGTAACTGATGGGCAGCCAATTGTATGGGGTGAAGACTAACCAACTCTTAGGCCTGTCATATTCCTATAAAATTCATAAATATTATTTTGGGGAAAAAATTAAAAAAGTTGAGGGGGCACCCGGGTTTGAACCGGGGACCTCTCGATCTGCAGTCGAATGCTCTACCACTGAGCTATACCCCCTTTGGTTCCGGTGTGCCAGAAATTACCCAGCTAGAATAATGACTTCATCTTAGAATGTCAATAGGTAGGTGGACTGATGTTAACTCAGAGAGTTTGAACCAGGTCCAAAAGTATCATGTTGAGGTATTATGTAGCTTCTCAATGAAATCAACGCAGGCTTTAATTGATTTTTTTTTTCAGGTAAGAACAGTCTACTTATTCTTCTCCGAACCACTGGAACTCAATGGATCGGTAAGTCTGCCTGTGTTTTATGATAGTTATATGAAATTCTGTGTTATTCTGGTTCACGTGGAGTCCATCGATAGGATCAACCATTGCTGGCTAGTATTATGTTCATCAGACGGAGTTTTCTGGTATGGCTAGAGCTGATTAAATAGTGCTTCACAAACCCCACGTCATGATAATCGATTGGAAAGCACGAATATGAATATTTGATCATGAATTTAAGCAAATGTGAGTTACAAGTTACATTTTGATGGTTTTATTCCTCTATTTCCAACAGGTAGAAATCGGAACTCAGCTGTAGTACTTCAATTCGTGTGGGTGTCTTTCAAATGAATATAAGTTTGAATTCGATTTATTCCCCCAGCCCACATCTTCCGGCCCAATGGACTACGTTGGGCCCTGAATCAAACATTTACTGAAACGGGTTTCGACAAATTCGTGTGATCGTCGGAGCGTTTTCGAATAGCTTGCGAACTCCAATTTTCATCTTCCTCCCACAAACCCGTTTTGTACGCTAATGAACGAAACACAACAGAGTGGATGTAACACGATTTAAAATTAATTTCGTACTTCAACTTCCCCTTTCCTGTTATTCGCTTGCCTTACGACTGCCGACCCTTCGTAATATGCTCGATTGACCCACCTCCTACCCTTCGCCTTATCCGATTACTGAGATATGAAACCGGTGTTGAGAGTGAACTAGTATGGTACAGATTGAGAAAATGGAAAATATGGTAAATCTGAAATGTTTACTTCTGTTTCCCTTCCGATCTCAACGTATCGCTCTCAAAAGAACAGTTACCAAGAAGGATACAGCGGCTAAAGGGTATTGTCTTCACCTCACTGAATAGTGAAGATACTGAACTAACAGGGATGAATGCGGTTAAACTGTTCCTGACGCAAACCATTCCGGATTCATAACCTTCCATTGTCTGTGCAATAATGAGAACGTGTATATTGGAAGAAAGAGTTGGTTTACCAAACACCTGAATATTTACTAGAGGGGCGACATCTCAGTACTAATTACGAATACATAGTCAAAACATGTTTCGTTACTGCTCAAGTTTTTTTTTCGTTTTTGGGGTAATTAGCGAATTTATTTGTCTAGAAGAAATCAGACATTCATTTCGGAAGCGTTCGAAATCGCGTGAGTGCAGTGAAAATATGTTATGACTGTCTCTAGAATTGGTAAATATTTGAAGCCTTCCGAAGGTAAACCTAAGACCTTTTGCGGTTGCAGGAGAGGGCTGTTTGTTCTCGAGGAGTTCGTGTTATATAAGATTTTCCTCGTGGGCTTGGTGGATTCCCGCAAGCAAAACCTGACGTCTCAATTTTATTGTTTTCCTAGCTACCTCGCCGTAAGTTGAGGTACGTCAGGCATTTCTTATAGAAATTTTCTGATAGAAATATGAAAGAGAACCCAACATAACTGTATCCGTATAAGTGTAGTAATTGAGATAGATAAAAAATATGTGACTTTATGTGAATGGTCTTAATTTGAATTCGTTCCGTATCATCTCGTTTGGAAGATGAGTATTCTAAACTTATTCGTTGCTTGAGCGGAGGCCATATACTCGATTCAACCATGCTCAATGTAAAATTGAATTTACTGTCAGAACACAAGTTCTGAGAAAAACGAAATCCACCCCTTTCGCAGAATGCCAATGATGGTTCTTGAACCTATTGAATCTTCTCACTTTCTAAGGTCTTCGACTTAGTTTTGACTTCATTCAACCCGTAGGTATCAACCAATTTTCTTCCCCCTCAAGAAAATCAAATACAAGACTCTGGGTACTGATGAGGATAGAAAATATTTTTTCCTTCAGCCTTCCGATAATTACGCTGCCAGGTGTGAATTTATTTTATTTTGATTGGTTATTCCTTGAATAATCAACCTATGTATTTGCGCAAAAGGCCAACCTTTCCGATTCAGCTCAACAATTTTTCTGGATGTTTCAAGTTGTCTAGATCAAAAAAGTCAAATGAAAGTCAATTTTCAGCCCGATCGGACCAAATTTGGGTGGGGTAGGGGACAAAATATGTACTTCGAAAAAATGGATTTTCGATATTTTTGGCAATCTAGGTGTGTGGGGTACCATTTTCCACTAAATTTTGAATTGGTCCGGGACCCACCACACCCACTGTTTCCATTTTCCTCATATTGAAGAAATATAAAATAAATAATATAATATAATAATATTTTACCGTTTGATAAAATAATATGCTAGGAGTATTAGCGGCTCATTCGCAAGCCAAACGGGAGACAAAAGGTGGGTTATTGAAGAGAAGGGCTCGACGTGAGGGAATGGGGCGCAATTAGAATTAGCCGAGCAACCTGAAGTGCCTTTCCGCTCATTCCTACAAGTCTTCTTGAGAGGAGCGCGCTAAGACGGTGGATGGGAAGCAAAGGTGGGATTAATTTCAAGTATATTTGATTAAGCGAAGCTTCGTGTGTGAACTTCTCGAAGGCACATTTGCTCTTTGAGTTGGGAAAAGCGTCAAGAGGAGCTTAGGGGAGATAGGTGAGAGCATTATATTTCGAGCTAAGATCCCTCCTTCAGGCTTCGAACTATACCGAGTACGTTCTGGCTTTGAGTCACTCGACTGAATGGCACTCCGTTTCCGCGACATTAGCTTTGGCTTTAGTCCTTAAAAGGTGGGCTGCTCCTGTCACAGAAACTGTGTCACAGTGGAGTATCGTTTCTCGCATTCATTGCCTCGTTTGGATTACTCTGAATAGGAGTCTTGTGTTTCGAATGATACAATCCTCGAATTGGAACACCGAACTATCTACAATGTACTTGTAAGTAAAGCAACATTATCCTTGCTTAGACTCGTCATGCATCGCGGTGCTTTCGTTATGAGTTGATCAATGCCACCTGACAGTGCATAGAAAAATACCGAAATATATTTGGAATCAAAACGAAAAATTCAGCGTAAATTTTTTTTTATTTCGACGGACATTGAACCCGTTTCTTCTGTACCGCAATGGAGCTAAAATAATTTAAGTAAATTCAAACAAATCAGCGCATTTTACGACCATAAACATAAAATGTGCCGCTGTCATCTCTGATTAAATTCCTTCTCCTCCCTGAATACCCAAGACGTATAATTAGGGATTCATCACACTAGCCAGAAAAAGAGCTCTAATAAAGCATTCAGAATAATTTTTTACTCATGGCCCGAAGACAAAAGTGGGTCGAGTGATTATTTTCCCTGCTTTTGTTCTTTTGTTTGCTTTTTCCGTCAGCTTTGTTGGAAAACACGAAAAACAAGACGAAAATCGAGGGAAAAGAGGGGCGAGCGGGTAGAAAAGGGGCCTCGCTTGTGTTTTTATTCATTACGACCTGACTAATTACAACTGAATAAATTAAACCTTAAGACGAAGGTTCTAATGAATTTTTCACGGGCGGGGAAACTTCCAGTGTGCCCGTGTTGTGAGATGAGTTTCTCGACCCGGTTCCATACTTGAAAGAGACGCGCGGAAGATGTATGTTTGAGAACGATGTAGAAATGGAGAGAGAGTGCGTGTGAGCTCGCGTACACTTTAAACATCAATAATTAAAATTCTGGCAGTTGCTTTCACTCGCAGGTGGCCAAAAGCGGGAGTCCATGGGAGTTTTCCTCTGCTCGTAAGCGTTGTGTACAAGTGTAGATATCAGGAAAGGAGAGTTTTCGAACATGAACGAATATTCATAATGAAATCTGATGTGTCGTACCAGACTCCCACGCGCGCATTCAACACCCATTTCGTCGGTGGCGAACGTGCAACATGACAAATCATACTCGGGAAAGTAATTTCGTTTCAAGTCCCATTTGCCGCCGCGTTACAGGACCACTGACTGTTCGAGACCAAGTAGTATTGCTCACCTGTTGTCCGATACAGTAACCGTCGTTCCTACGAAACCTGCGCCTCGAGCCCGCCTCCCGGGTAATGGTACCGTGTACGTCCCTTCTCCGATCGTTTAAAACCCATTAGCGGGCAAGAGGACAAGAGGACCGCCGTGTTTTGCAGGGATCATCCATCTATCCCTCCTCTCCAAGCGCGCGGAATATCCTGGGCACGGCAAAAGACTGATGCCGTCGGAAAACATTAGCTAAACTCTATTCCCATTCCGAGCGGACCAACGCCATGTAAATGGGTGGGTAAAGAAAAATGGCCTGTTCTTCGTTTGTTATTGGCATTAGGAAAAGCGCCAAATAACATCCGCATTATTAGTACGACTTGTGTTCAACACTGCCCTTTCAATAAATTTGTATCAAATTAGCGGTTTTGCGCAGTAACTAGAAACTCTACAGATGCCAAAATAGCTAACAGGGTAGTTTCTTAGTTGGTTATTCCTTGAATAATCAACCTATGTTTTTGAACTCAGGGGGTCAACCATCTCCGATTAGGCCATCAAAATTTTCCTGGACGAATCATGACGTCTAGAACAAAATCATGGAGACTCATTCCAATCGATTCAAAAATGTGGTGAAAAATGATACCTATACCTACGCCTAGGTACTAGAAATCTCAAAGCTACAGCTAGCTGCCTCCCGAGTAGAGTAAAATGTTTAGTCCTCCTTTAAATCTGACCTCTGGGTGAGCTGCCTGAGTAGTTACACCAACATATATAATTTAGCTTCACGGTAAATTTATCTTTTTTTATCGTTGACAAAAATGTTGATGGATGATATGACGCATACGAAGTCAGGAGACATGAAGTGGGAGATTACCCTGTTTCTGCTGACAAATTACAACCACAAGACACTGATGGGCAAATAGCATCCATCACACCTAATTAAACAAAAATTACGCCAAAAATTGGAAAAAAGCGCGATTCTCTTCTTTTTTGACTGGGAAGAAATTAGTGAACCGAGATAAGCTCTTGAATAATATTTCTAATCGGGCTGAATCTATTACACGAGCTGCACGATTTGATGAATTTTGGCATATTATTTTTGTTAATTTTATTATTATTATTATTTATAATGTTGTTGGGAAGCCGAGTTTCTGGTCCGAATTTCCGAGTCGCTGTTGAAAATATTCAACTAGATCTACTGATTTTCAAGCGATTGAAAAAACCCTACAAATCTTAATGATATGACAAACTTGACATTTAGGCTGATTTAATCCCCTGTAAATGTGTTCTCAAAAAATGTTGTTTCTGCTGCAGAAAACATAAAAACTTTCCGAGACCTCTCCCACTCGGAACCTTCAAATCCTTAAGTTAGCTGATAGGTACAAAAATATACGAAGGAGTTCTGCAAGTACAGATGGTCTTAAATACCTCGCGAATATGGTCACAAAAATTCTTCTCAGCACTTTTATCATCTAATTCTCTTTTCCCGTTGGGGCAATTGATTTGGAATCCACTTCCCCACACGAGTAGCATGAATGAGTTCTTTCTTTAGTTGAACTTTTTATCATTCGTTCCCTCGGTCCCTTGCTTATGGATAGCGAGTTTAGGTTGACCGATAGCAATGTAGGGAGGTTGCGCCCTCATATCAGTTCACTTCGCCGAGTCCGACGTTGAAAACGCACCGTTCAAAGGTGTACGGCTCTACACTGTGTAGGTATAACCGACTACTTCTCCTCGAACGCCAAACAGGTTCTCGAACATCGTAACACGCTGTGCCGCCTTGTCCCCCCGAGGTAGTGTCAAGTAGTGTTGAGATATAAGTTCATAAGTAGGGACTCTAACGATCTTCATGAATGACGCTCAGTTCACCCTTTAAATGTAATGGGCGAAACTTGTGTAAACGGCATTCGAAGAGGGGAAGATAGACATGAGAAAGCGAAAAAATGCAAACTCACCATGTTGATGTAGTGACGTGACGTTCTTCATCATCCTTTTCGTTCATGTGGTGGGAAATGTTTTCTATGACTAAATAGCAGTTTGGAACCTAAACAAGATCACTAGCGTGAAATTAACGATTCAGCTCGTGGTTGAGGTACGACTCCTTTGAGGTGGCGTTGGCCAGGATCGCAGCCAGTTATTGTGGATTCTCCGAAATTTCACCTTTCAAGAAATACCCCGACCATTTCCAATGATCTGAAAATCGTTCCTCCATGCAAAAATGTGTATTTCTATTAAAAGTCTAGTTTTCCCCTTTCCTTTTGGCAAACAAAATCTAAATTCAATATTGTCTTAATACAATGAGACACCTGTATCGAAGATTGTTTTGTCACCCATTCATGCGGTATCTGCAACTCAACGGCGATAAATTAGGCTAAAGTACATTCCGCATTACTCACCTCAGAGGGCTCTACTCAGCTTTCCAAGTTCCAAACCAATCCCAGAGACGCCTGTTCTATTCAGCCAGTGCGGAACATAATTAATGATAACATTTCCATCGTTGATGGCCTTGGTGGGTTTCATTCCTCTTGGCATCAAATAGCTCTGACTACAGGAGGCACTTGCACGGATCATTTGCGTTTCAAATCCTCTACGTGCAAAGCTTTGATTCTGAGGGACCTTTTGTCGAAGAGAATCCGAGGACGAGAGTAATTAATACTAGACGTACCCAGGGTGGAAGGATTTCTCCATTGAGCTCTACACCAACCCCCTCCAGGCTCAGGGCTTCCTCTGCAAATGCGAAAAGGGCTCCGGTTACCCGTTTGGGTTCCCATTAATCGATTCCGAGTCCCTTTTCATTGTCAGCGCGCCGATAGAGGGGGAAGTGCGCAGAGAGATAGAGGTAATAAATGACCGTGGACGAACGGGAAAATGCGGCAAAGAGCAATCAAATCGGAAACTCGACACCCCGTCAGTGCGGATAATTAGTGTCAACCATTATGAGAACATCTTTGTCTTGGTTCAGACAAATTCTAGAGAATATAGAGCGAGGAGGGTTGTTCGGGAAATTTGATAATGAATACTACTGTTGGGATTTGATTGAATGCAGGGATATTCTAGCTCAACCAGGTACATTACCATATTAAGCATCAATAATAATCAATTTCATGATCATATATGGCATGATTGATGGACTGTGAAGATTAAGGCATTGGCAGGTATTGGGGAATTCTCTCAAATTAACCATTTCAGGAGTACACCATTCAAGGCAGTAAAATGACGAATACTTTGCGCAGAAAGGGCGTAACCTGATAAATTGGGATAGTCTTGCATAAACCATGAAATATCATCGGCATTGGTGGAATTTATGACCGCGGAGGGAAATGGCTGTTGGGAAATGTTCTTGTGAGCCGGGTAAGAGGGAGAGGTAGGATTATGTGAAAAGTTTGGAATTGATATTATTGAACGGGCCGAGTTTCTCTCAGGACCGGTAGTTTCTAGTTTCCACCGCCAACGTCGACGAGCTGTGGCTTCATTCGAGGATAGTACCGAATGGGGAATGCGGGGTTGAAAAATGCGTGAAGGCAGTTGTTGATCACATCGATCTCATGATTGCATGATTTCCATCATCTCAACAACTCTCGCTAGTGTTTGATCATCACGTTGGTCAATCATTATTGTATCCAGATCGTTACTTTCAGTATAAGATAGGGTAAATGGCGGGTTAGTGTGTTTTAATTATTGTTGAGGAAAAGATATCATTTGGATAGCGCGATAAGAATAATCACAACACATAATACAGAGGTACGTGATGGATCGGATTATAGCCGTGGTTTTGATCTAAAATGCGTGCGATGACATAGGTAGGATTTACAGCTGGACTTGTTTTTGAATACATGAAAATACACATAATTAAATGATGATAATAAACCTCGCGCGATTTACGAGAAGAAAGTAACGTCATGACATCGCGAACTTCGCCTTTTCCCTTCAGACTTTTACGCAGGTTTATTGAGTTGAAACCTTTTCATCCTCTAAAATTCGCACTGGGACTGTTTCAGAGAACAAACAATGGAGTGAGCGTATATTAATTATTAATATAAAAAGATAATTAATAGCACAAACTTACTCGAGAGTAAACAAAAGTAATAATGATAAATTAATATCTCATCGAGAAATGAGAACTGCTAAAAAGATCAGCATGCTCTTCATCTTTGATTTAGTGGAATTCAGCCATCTAGGCCAATCCGAAGTGTAATTCAATCTTGTAATTTAGGTTCGCTGGACTAGGTGAGATTTAAAGGAAATATAATTATCCCATACAGTTATTTGGTGCCCCATGATTTAACATTCAACATTCAATTTGTAGAGCAGAATTTTGCGAAATTTGAGGTTGATCATTGTTTTATAAAATAAAAGTTTCATAAAATCTACGTTTATATCAAAGTTCATGAATTTAAAAAGTTATTTTAGAATTCCTCGTCAGCCAATGTTATAATGAGTTGACAAATCCGATCAACTCATAATACTGGGCTACCCAATATTTCTCAGGTAGCCGGCAGGTGAAAACAAACGGGCAGTAACGGAGGTTATAAAAAGCAAACGCAAGCTCCGCCCCTGCTTATTGATTCAAACAAAAGAGACAATACCCAAGCAATGTTATACTCCAAGGGCGTGGCGGCTCGACTTCCCCGGGCTTCTAATAAAACCATCAGAATCTCGCACGACGTGAAATGGCAAATTTGAATGAAGAGTCCGCTTCAGTCACCAATTCAATATTAGCCACTTGAACAAGCTTGAGAGCTGGTACTTAGCAAATAGCTTCATGAAGTAAATCTTGCAACGATGAAGAATAGGTTCAGCAGTCCCTCCTTTGGTTGTATTCTTACCTCCATCAGGAACCAACGAATCAATGCCTCGCCTCCAGAGGGTTCTTCCCTCTGCTCCTTGTTCCGGAATATCCTTTCTGTGTTTGTTCAAAGACGTTCCACCTCCGAGAGATAACGGGAGCTTAGATAATTTAATGTTGACATTTCTCAATATGACAACACCGAAGGGGCGGTATAATTGGAACCGTGAAATTGGCAAACACGCGAATTCGACTGTTTATCTATTTATTCGAACGTCCCGGAATTTACTCGACAAATTATGAATTATGCCGGTATCTCGCAGTTGGATATCTGCGCTTCTACAGGTGAATTCACACCAAACTGGATTCCGATTCTGTTATATCCACCGAGTGGTAGGAGGTAAGCGTGCCGTATTTGAGAGGTACAATGCCTATCACAGACAAATACATATATGAGAGAGTAAAGCAGAGGATCGCATCCAACCGTCATGGTTGAGGCTTAACCTCTGAATCAACCTAATTATAATAGGTGGAATTGAGCACATCCAGTTATTTTCCGAATGAATGCGAATCGGTTGGCATTTGGTGAACTAATTTTATTTGGAATAGTAAATCATTGTATTCTTTAAAAACTATGTAATATGAAGTACAAAAACCTTCGAAAATATTACATTTTACGTTCTTAAGTCATTGTATGTCCTAAAACACGACCAAGAGCAATGTTGCACGTAAAAATGTCGGGCCGTGATTCTACCTGAAACATTTCCAAACCGATTCGCGCAATGTAGGTTATTTTTAAAATGGATTCTTAGGCTTGTGTTAGTTTCAATCACATGGTAATTTTCTAGCGCTCAATGGACGCATAATTAAAAATCAAAATGGGATGAAAATAGGATTTTTGAGTTATGGAACATTCTAAAAGAATGTGTACAGTTTTCATGGATGTATGTGGATGGTCAGCAAACTACACAGTATGTGAAACACAGTACGGTAATTGTCATTGTTACTTCCTAGCCTTACGATCATTTACCTCAATCTAAACATCACCAAATGTTTTGACTTGTCAAATGCAACACCTGGCATGCATTTTGAAGTGACCCGTAACGTCTGGGCATAGAGGACGTATGCATTCTAAAACCGTTCTCAACTATTTTTCCGTTTGAATGCCACTCACGGATTGGCAAGTTTGGAGGTCAGAGGTAATTTTATCAAATTTAGCTACTGAGATTGAGCTGACTATCAAAACACACTATATTTATTGTATTTGTTTTCACTGTTGGTACATCAAAACCTACGTTCCCTGATAGTACAACACATTTCTCGTGGTAATAGATCTCATTTGGGTATTGAATGAGTTTATTCGGGTTTTATTTTAATTTTTTCTTCATTTGTTCTCTTGAATGTTTGTTAGAATTAGGGAATAAGTACTTTTCCACGGGAGAGCAAATTTTCATACTCGATATAATGCCTAATTATTCACAAAATATGAGTAATTATGAGGCTGAACATATTGTGGAGCGTATGTGGATCGACAAGGTGGTCGAGCGTGTGATCGGAGGATGTCAGATTATCGCAGGGGGTTTGTGAGAGGAACGAAAACTGACTGGGCGGGTAATGCGAGGGCGCGAGGGAAGTTTTCGTTTTGGAAGGAGGCCAAACACTTGTGGATCCGTTCACCGCGGCCTCCAGCGTGTAGCCGGGCAGCCGACCAAAACTATCCCGAACCCTGAGGACAAGCCCCCCCCCCCCCTTCCTCCCACGACCAACACCTATCCCACCCTTTCTGCGACCCGTTTGGCAACCATTGTCAACACAGTAACCGGATTGTAATGGCTTCATAACTGCCTTTCCTTTAACCCCCGGCGGCCTCCTTTAAAGACAAATATAATCTTGGGCGCTGTTCGATCAGCAGAACCGATTCAGCTCAATAATGGCGGCCGTCTGAAAGATTAGGTGGCCTCCTTTAAAGACAAATATAATCCAGTTGGTTTAACATCTTCTGTTCGTATCTAATTGCTCGCCCCTTCTATACCCATTCCATAATAATACCAAATAAATAGACTTTAAGACCATAAGGAAAATTTGTTACCTGATTAGCTCCATTTCTATGAAGTCCGAGCTAATTGCTAATTGCTAATTTGGATGGAGGTGTATTGCGAGGACTTGAGTGTTCGACATTTGCATAACATGAAGAACCCCTTGTCACTACTGGAAGTAGGTCTTAGGATGGATTTAGTCTCGCGCGTTTCGTTGGGTTCCTATTTCGTAGGAATTGAATTTTTTTCTTACCCTGCCTTTGAAACTGTGCTTACGTAGTTGGTACTCTTACTCGAAAAGTAACTTCTCCTTAAACTCACTTCTATTATTACTCCTACCGTAGGTACCACTCCTAAACCAGCTTCTCTACAACTCCATCGTACTATTATTGCAATATATACCCAGTACTAGAACTAGTCTCCTGGATCCCTCACGCACTACTTGCCTGGTCCTGTTTTTTTTTTTTTTTTTTTTTTTTTTTTTTTAATTATTTTCCAATACGAGAAAAATTTAGCATCCATGGGTTAAATGTTCATTTAATCTAGATAACATCAATAAAATTACAGATTATTTGTTTATAGAATTTTCTACAAAAGCATAATGTCCATACGTCGGATGGCTGTCGTATCTATCATTACTTTTTGTGTAACAAATTATTGTTTTCCTTGAGCTATTTTCTCTATTGTGAGGTTTCATCGCAAATTTGAAAATGTGCTCTTAAGTTGTGCAAATTGTTTTGCCTTTTTTCATAAAAAGAGGGTTGATCTCATTTGGGTACCATCCTCAAAATAATGTCTGCCTCAATTAATAAACTCTCTCAAAAGGCCTCAGGAGACCTCCCCAGGTTGTTTGACGATCCCCATACATAATCCGCTTCATTATGAGTGTATAGGGGGGGGGGGGGGGGCGTCTACCTATAGGCTTATCAGGTTGAAGTCCCACCGGCCTACCGAGCATGAAAAAGGTCGTTCGTGCCTCTGTCGAATTAGGGTGGTCCATACTGGCAGAGACCACGCGCCTTTCTGTCCCCTTCGGGTGGATTTAGAGTGACAGAGGGAACGGTCAGTCGAGAGCTCCACTCACGCTATTGAATCAGAGCAAACAATTCTAATGCGGTTTCTAGCCCCACACTCTATCTCTCTCTCAGCAGAGATGGTAGCCTTCGACGCTCACGTGCTGCTCAGAACCGCCTGGACTCTCATTGAAATGTAACAGAAGGAGTGCTATTGATGGGTTGAGGAAAGACGCAATTAATCAAAATGCACATTGCACGTCCTGCTTGTACCCAGACGCATCTCCAGGCATTAGACCCTCAGCAATGCTAATTATTCATTCCCCTCCCCTCACCGATCTTCCTGTCCCGTTCTCGAGATAGTGGTCTTAGCCCTGTCATAAATAATATTATACCCCTCGATTTCCAGACGTCATCCGCCCCATTTGCCACAGCTCCAATCAAGGCAAAGCTTCGTCACTTGGAAGGACGTAGACTACGTGGTCGTCCTCCACCCCGCAGTTGTATAGGTCTAAGTTACCTGAAACGACAGTAAATGAATTGGATTGAATTGAATTGAAAAAGTGTATGAAACACCTAGTCAAAGCCACAAAAATGATTGATGATGTGACTTTCGTTGAAGATCGAGATTTGTAGGTCTATTGGCAGAATTCGCAAGATGCAGGAGATTTCGTTGATCACTCGTACCTCACCCAAAGAAGATTCCATTTTCACAACGGTGCCGAAATTGACTCCTTGATATACTCGTATATTACGATTACTATTGCAATATCCCCGTTGAACTGATTTCAGTCATGATCAGGTTGATTCATGTTTATACTACTGGAGCAGTCGTGGGTGTGATAGACGGTTGAAGTGGAATGCTGTATGAAGAGCTGACGTGGGTGTTACGCCAGAGGAGGATAATGGCACCTTCATTAGCACTCTTGAGTCTCCTATTGGTCCTGGACACGCCTGAATCAAACCGAATGTCATCACTGGGGTCGTTCAAACCTCAAGCAAATTATATTCCCCATGAGGCAATGTGATAGTTCCGGAGATGCTGGTAATTCAGAAGAGGTATACTTTTAGGGGGGATTACACCTTTAAATATAACAAGCTTTTGTTCACCTAGCCGAGTAGGGAATCATTGGTTGAGGATCCTTACGTTTCCTATTTGAAGCCTACAGAAGTCAATCGTGAGAATTTCATCATTCAAGATGATATTATGATCACATATTATAAACTACTGAATGGCGGTAAAAACAACATATAACATTTAAATCATATTTAATCCGAATTTCAATGAAATAAGAATGTCCCTGTCCTCCTTAATCTCATGATTGCGATCCCCATTAACCACTCTTCTTTTAATCAAGTTGGCAGTCTCTCCGAGGCATATTTTTCATATTTTACCGAAATTCTTCCATCCTCCGAACTCATAAGGCGCGAAAACCTTGTCAGCATCAAGGTTTTCCGCCCTATAAAAGTTGAAACACCGTTTTTTCGCCTTCCTCCTCGCTTTCCCTTCAACTTGACCGACTAGGTATTTTATCAACCCTTTTTCTTTCCTGTGATATTGCGAAAGTTTTTAGAGGTTAGGAGCCAAGCGGTAGGTGGCGTAGCAGGAGAAGAGAAAGATGGCGGAAAAAAGAGGTTTTTCTCTTCAAGAATAAAAGGGGAAGAGCGAGAAGTAGCTCGGGTGGGAGCTTGGATAAAGATTTGGGATCCTCGCCGAGGATCTGAAACTCTGCTGAACGTCTGCTTGTCTTTGCAGGGATTTTCATTAAAATTTCGTTATTCGCAAAGTTTGTTCCGTCTTCTGTTTAAAGTTGAGGTGAGATCTAGCTGTGCAGGCCACTCGTGAGCAAATACAATAGTTTACTCCGCCCTAATTGCAAATCCTAGCTGGGGTGCGAAATGAAACTATACGGGTATGCGGACAAAGGCCGATAATAGTTACAAGTGTGGTCACTGAAATATCATGTAATCATTAAATTAACAGAGGACTTTGTGCCATATGATAATTATTGAGGAGTATGTGATGAGTCATTGAAGACGTATAATAGTGCGTAGACTCCACTAATGTTTTTGGGCTGATACACGGCTGAGAATATTAGCTTACTCCTATTGATTAATTTATGCCAGTAAGTACATCCGATAAAAAAGATACATTGATTCCTAACCTAATCGTATGGCGCGTTGATTGCTTGTTTTTATAATCTGCTCTGCATTAAGCTACGAGCCCACTCTTCCTGCGGAGTAAATGCCATTAACAATAATTTTTCAGCGTTGGGTGACAATAAAAGTCAATACAGTATTATTTAAAATTGACACTACATCTGCAGCATTTATATTATTAACACTCTCCCGGGAATGGCAACTCGTTACCGAATCGGCTGTTGAGATATTTACCAGCACATTTTGTTGTTACGCCAATAATATGAAGCACTCTATTTCACTCTTCGCTGGTTTAGCTGGAATGAGGAAGTGATATGACATGGCTTTTCCTTGTTCAATGCAAATTCGTTCATCTGGAGCGACGGTTCAAAATAGCTTTGGAAACGAGCAGGCACTCCAAACTTATAATCTGAACGGTAACTGACATTCACGTCAAGTGAAATACGTCGGTCTCTCAATTTTCGTTCGGATGAGGGAGCTTTCACATTAGCTCAATATTGAATCCGCTTTGAAATGAATATTTTGATAATTCAATAAACTTATTGAAACATGTTCGGATGGAATATTGTCCTGCCTCTGCATTGTATTTGCACCGAAGAGTTGAATTAAGTGGATTGTTGCAACGATTCATGCTTTAATTTCCGTCGATCTGGTCAGTATATTGTGGAGTTTGTGCCGATTTGGAATTTTCTGAGGGGTACTGACATAATGTCAGGCGCACTCGAGATTCCACGCATTCTACAATACAAGTAGATATCCACGCTTCGATGGGTTCATGAATGCTCACCACATAGGTAATATTGCTGGGATAGTGATCCAACCTGCAAATACTATGGTATATAATCGTTATTAGAAGCGATAGATATGATAGAAGACCTTCAAATACTCTTTCCCACCCATCTATCTCTTTAAAATGTCATCACCATTTGCTTTCGGTAACTTATTGCTGCTGTACCTGTATGGTCTCATTTTTTGTCTCCCAGATTGAAGCCTTCTCAAATTTATATTATTTAACCAAGTTCTGATCTATTAGTTCATTCTGATGGAATATTTTGAGGAACAAATATTTAAGTTTTATTAAGTCTTACCAAAAATGTCCCTGTTTGAAGCTGCATGGTTTCCGGTAATCGTAATTTTCGCCCTCTTGAAGGACTACTGAAATCTTTTTATTATTTTTTTTTAAATAAATTTATTTCAAGTTAAACACATGAATGCACTCCCACATTTGTGTTCAACACAACCGGCATGATGCACCGCGATCACAATATCCTTCGAAATTAATTCCCCATATGAGCAAGAGCTCGTGGCGGGGGATGAGCAGTGTTCGGGCGGTACGCAAGCATGCAGTGCTAGGCAAATAAATTAAATTTAGCTTTAGCTGTAGTTAGGTAGTAGACACGGTTACATAGATGGGTATTTAACACTAGGTTAGGAAGTACATCATTAGCTGTTTTTTTTATTGGTACTGTCAGTTTATTGTGCAGTAATTTTTCCCTTAGTTGGCTAGGTAGATCGTTGAAAACGTGAAGGCCCCCATATTTGTAAGATTTCTGAGCGAAGGTTGTGCGGAAGAAAGGGTACATAATTTTATGGTTATTACTGAATCTGGTGTTAGCTGTGTGAGAAGGGAGGTTGTAGTGTTTCAGTTCTTGTTCCTAATTATCAGCTAGAGTATCGTCATGCACTATTCAAAGGGACAATAATGAAAAGATGTACTTATACAGAATAATGTGCAATTTGACCGTGTTTTTATATAATGTGTATACACTGATTACTCCCAATGTCTTAAGGACTGTAAGTTTCCCCTGCGTATAGCTTTGCTGGTCATTAATATAATATTAGTACCTATTCATTTATATATTTTTGTAAAGAATTTTTTGTGAATTTTCAAGGAACTTTAGCTTTGCAGACATTGGCGATTCTTACTGTGAAACCCTCTTCTAGGTACCTGAATAAGTTTGTGTATTTTTACCCAAAAATGAAGTAGCATATTTAAGACCGCAAAAAAAAAAGTTTCGGGATTTTTTTAGGAGACCCTCAATGGGAAAGAATGTAGTTAATTCATGAAATTATTCCTGAGTACTGTGGCTAGCCGAGGATCCGCTGTTTCTTTGATGAGTCTTCATACTCAATTTTCAATCGCATCAAGGTAAGGCTTCCGCCCGATGAGTAGCGGAATTTTTATTACTAAAACCCACTTTGCTTCCCCCTAGACATCCCATGTCGTCACCATGGTGATCCGTAAACGAGGTGTAATGGCCTTTCCGTGTTCCTGCGAGAAAAAGGGGGATGGCAAGCATCGAGAGGGAGAGGAAAGGCTACGGGATTAAACGACGGAGGGAAAGCATAAAATACCACTGCAATATTTGCATTCATTAGAGGAACGTGACACCCGAGATTAGGTTTACAAAGTAAATTTTCCTACAGAAAACCGCCTCCTTAACTTCTGGGAAGCTCGTACTTACCCCGACCAGACAACCCAGGTGCAACTCATGTCGCCGAAGTGATTTAACTTCTTTGCTCTGCAGGGTTTTTCCATTTGTTCATCCCCTCGTTTCCCGAGGTTTGTATTTTGCGTTTTTTCCACCAGATTTTCTCCCTCCTGCGATTTTTCGTCGAAGAACTTTAATCATGTTTAATCCCTTTTTCCATCTGCTCAAGCTACACAAACAGCTTTAGTTTAGGAAGTCACTCTCAAATTAAATATTCCAGATTGTGAATCATGCTTGGGTTTGAATATAAGAAGATGTAATGCTCTAGGAGCTCTTAGGCTAAATTTTTCCCTTTTAAAAACTTTAGATTGAGCGTTTTAAGGACGGCTGGAGAAGGTAAGCATTATGAGATGATGATCGTCCCTGGTCACCGGGGCTAGGTGCTAATGTGTATCTTCACCATACGTACCACCCTTCTTTTTATTCATTTTTCAAAACTCCAATCGTGACCGTCAGGCTGAAAACATTTTGGGTTTTACTGCAGGATTTACCACTTTCAATCTTCGTGATTGAAACTAAGTGATTTGCGTTAGCCGGATTTTGCGGAAAGTTTGTGTCGAAAAAGAATCGGCCGAGAGAGAAGACGAAGATTTTCGTAAAAGGATTAGAAAAGGCGGGGGGGGGGGGGGAGTGTGTAGAAGGCCTAAGAAGTCACCAAGTGGGTAAAGAGTGAAACAAAGTTCTGGGGCTGAAGGAGCGGTAAGAGCACGACTCCCCTCTCCCACCCACCAAACAGCCATCATCTGTAACTAACCGCATCGCCTCCGATTCCGTCTTTTTCTACCTTCTTCTTCTTGCCGAGACGATTCCCAAAGTTAAGATACTTCTACCCGCACGTCTTCCTCCGTAAATGTCTCGGAAAGAATGTTCGACCTTTCGGTTTTTTTACTCCTTTCTCTCTTTAGCCGGCGCTCACGCCGAACATCGATACTACGAGTATATCTTGGAAAAACTATAAGTTTATTCATTCGAAAATTCATTTTTCGGGTACCCCACAATCGAAAACATGGCACTAAATTCACATCCTAGATCCTTTCATTTGAAAAGAAATTGCTGGGTCCAATGTTCCAAAAAGCTCAATAAAAAATGTGAGCTGCGTCGACTCTTGGGGTTTTGATTTGAACGAATCCCACCTAAATACAATTTTCCGTGTGTAGCAAATTGAAGTTCTATTCCTTTTTCCTGGTCTCATGAAAGCTATGGGCTGTTATCGTGATGTTATTTATTGTCGTAGGTTATTATAGTGAGCCTATCGAGACCAACTGGGGGTACAACGTTACAACCCCACTTCGCTACCACCGACATGAAAGAAACAGCGTAAATTGTATTATTTCTTGAACTAACTTTATTGAAAGCCATTTCCTCCCCTTGAGAAGGGAGCCATCATTAGTTTCCCGAACGTTGATAACATGGGAGATTCATCATACAAAATCAGGTACAAATTTGAGTGCCCCAAAGTGGGAGAGTAAACTGGATGAAAGGTTCTTCGCTAGGGGAAGATTGAAGATGATTTTGAGAACGATTGAATTAATAGTCATCAATGGGCTGTATAAAAGGATGGCCGAATCTCTTGAAGGAGCCTGAGCCGAAACGCCACTCAGCTTGCTTTAGCCTAATGGGAAGAGGGCTACGGATCAAAGTCTGAGGGGAGAGTTAAGTTACGGGTTTTCTCAATAGCCGTTCGAGTCGCATGAGGTTTATTGAAGGAAGTGTTGTTTCTTGTCAAATTAGTGAGGCTGTGAACTTGGTCATGAACGTGTAGTCATCATTAAAACCACACTCATTATACATATTATTATATATATCTCGACAATCATTATATAATTATATCTCGTCCTTATTGAATCCAAAATGGTATATATCAGAAATCATTCTACTACGACGTATGTGAGTTCCTTATTGAATCCGATACTCCTATAACATGTATTTTTAGTGTCTTTTTCACTCTTCCACAACCAATAACAGTTTGTAATCTCTTCCGTTTTATAATGAGAATAGCGTGAAGAGAAACTCCTCCAAAAATTTATTTCGCATGTCCACACGATTTAACGCAGCAATCATTTAAGGAGACTTCCAACTTGAAATAATACGTTCGAGAACGAAGTAACGAGTTGCCTCATTATATTGTGCAGAAGTAGTAGTAGTTATTGATTTTCAATAATTTGATGTACTCTCCAAAATTAAAATACGTCAACTGATGGATGAACCATTCCTCTACGAAACACAATATAACTCGCATCAACAATACTCGATGAGAATAGTCCTCCCATAGAGGAAAAAACGTCGTTCTGGGACCCATTTTATTGGATTCAGCGTCCAAACTTTAGTGGAAAACTATACCCCACACGCCTAGGTAGCAGAAATCCCGAAAACACATATTAAAAATGGGTAATATATACCCAATTTGACCCATAAGTTCTTCCAGTGGGTGCCAATCGTTCTGGGACCCGTTTCATTGGATTCAGCTTCCAAAATGATACCCTACTCGCCTAGATCGCTCAAAATCTCGAAAATCCATTTTTCAAAAAACACATTTTGACCCCTACCCCGCCCAAATTTTGTCCGATCGGGCTGAAAAGTTTCGAGGACCGTTCTCGGCCGGGAACAGACCCCTGACCCAAATTTCAGATTTTTAGAAAATTTTCTACTACCAAAAACGGCGCGGACAATGGACGGCGTACGGCTGACGGACATTGACCTTTTTTGATCCAGACACCATGAAACGTCCAGAAAAAAAATTTTGAGCCGAATCGGAGAGGTTGACCATTATCATGAAAACATAGGTTGATTATTCGAGGAATAACCAACCAAAAGAGGAACCAGACCGCCGGTGTTGTTAGGAAGATTCAATCGAGCCTCATAAAGAGGAAGGGAAGAGCATGAGAAAATCCCCAGTTAAATATGATTCAGTGAATAGAGTTCCTCTCAACCCTGTTGGCAAAATTTGTCCCAGCGTTTCCTATTCGTCCCTGCCCATTTAAGAACATGATAATAAATAGAGCCGGTAAAAATATTTATAAGGACGATATTTATCCCTGCTCCATGTTGAGTAGTGGTCTTTTTGCCGATATTCGTTAGAAAATACTTCACTGTGGAAAATTGAATCCAGCGATACTTGATTGGAAAAGCGTAAAATATGGAAAAATGGAGCTATACTTCATGCGGGCGAAATGACATCACCGTACTGTACCTACCGGCCACGCGAACGGAAATCACTTCTCCCTTTTTGTCGTGTAATATTTTTCAATATACCTGGGAGTTTAAAGATCCCAATTTACATTTTATTGTTTGTTGAGATATTATCTCCGATGTTTGTTCAAACAAGTACCTGACAGCCGTAAAATGTGTGGAAATTGATACTGCGTTTGAAGAGTACGAATAAGTTCTGAGGACATAATCACACGAAGCACCCGTTTGGCAATTCTTGACTTGGAAGAAAAGATCAGCGTATTGGAATGGAGAGCTGAATTTCGGATGTCAGGAGTGGTGGAATCATGTTGTCTTCTCGAGTTGAGATAAAGCCTCGCATCCGCCTTTATGTTGTATCGTCTAACGTGAGTCACATTTTCACTCTTCAATTGATTCATGCTATGGTGCGTTTCAAGGAATACGTCGAATTTGATCTCATCGTCTTATCCTTACGACGACAATAACGTCGAAACAGGAGAGAAATTCATAACACTGAATCCACTCCGTAATCTCAAATCGTGACCCTTTCTCTCCACTGATAATTATCAAACACTTGGATGGCGTTAAGGGAAAATCATAACTCGAACGTGAGGGTATGGAGGAGATTAAAGTCGGAAACCGATATGCCTAATGTGGCTCGGGGTAATGCTATCTTCATAAAGGGCTGACTATGAGCCTAACCGAGTTAGCGAACAGATTGCATCGAGTTACCTCGGTTTCCTCCATCCGCTGTCTACCTATGTTCTTACGAGAGCCCCAGCTATTCTGGGTTTAATGTACGGTGAACGTGACTCCTGGTGTGAGAGCTTCCGGATGTGAATTTGATCGGGCTCATGGTTTTTGGGCCAATCGCAAGATTCATCTACCTTTACCCTTGTGTTTACAGCTTGACCTTTTAGATTCTCCCTTCGGTATTCATTTCCCTTATGGTGTGTGACTATAAAATATCGAAATATTTCATACTTAACCGTTTAGGTATAGGACAATAATTTACTAGTGCTTCACGAATGGTTGATGCGGAACCAAGATTGTGGTACGTGCTGTTGGTGTTGAGTTTATCGGAGCTGGGTCCTTGACAGGGGTCAGGCCGCGACTTCTGTAGCAAGAATTACCATATATGTTTGCTGATTCCTAGCCACAGAGCCAAATCCGTGTCTTAATCCTTATGATCAAAGTAGCATTATGAAAGTATATTCGTGCCTACTCACAAAATCGCTTTGACCTTACAAGATCGCTTGTACGTTACGGTTCCGAGGGTTCAGGTAGATTTGCTTTAAATTGGTTTAAATTTGTAATTCGGCAACCCAAATGCAATCTGATTGCTTGCATATCTATCAGTTGTAATACTTGTCACTTATGGGTAAAATGAGTAGATGACTAAAAATGAAGTGAGTATGAACTACTCTTTCTTCGAATTTGGCCGACCAAAGTTACACGGCAAAAATTAAATTAAAAAATATGTCGCCATCGATGGCGTTGTCCTGAAACAGGTGCATCCCTTGATAACATCGAAGGATTTCATTTACAGGAGAATCTATCTGTTTTACCAACAGAATATTTTAATTATGGGATGTGGTATGCCTCCGATTAAGGCTAGATACTGGGACATGCGGGATGAACGTTTCAGATGTGTGTTGGTCATTGGACCCGTATCATTTCTGGTGTTGTTTCTCTCCATTATTATCATGAGATTTCCTCCAGATTTTCCTATCCACCCGTTGGGTGCAACATTAGAGACTTATCTGCCTGCACATACATTCAATTCGTGATTTTTATTCTCAAAACATGGTGCTCCAGAATCAATTGTTGTTAAAATTTCGCTGAAATCATGGCCGCTCCTGGCAATGACTTCCAATGGTCCTGGCCTTCCTCCATCATGTGCTCGCTCCTAAGTGCTACGTAAGGCTAAATCTTCGCTGTATATTATGGTGCGTATGATGTTGAAACCAATAAGAAGATTTTTATTGCCTGGAGGGGTTTCATGTATTGAACCTGGAATCCGAAGCACCCATCAACTCTCAACACCTTGGTACGCCGACTATGGGTCGGCTGAGGTTTGACAAGAAAATGACGAAAAAAGAAAATGAAAAGGAGCTAGTCGACAAGGAGCGTGTGACGGAATGAGGGGGATAGGACAAACATTTTCGAGATGGAGAAGAAAGAAGGAACCGTCGGTGTCCATGGCATCCGAGAAACTCTCTCAGAGGAAAACTCTTCCTCCTGCCACGCGGTCAATCTTTATAACGGAGTTTCCTCACGGAGCCCCTCCCTCAACTTGCAGACGTGTTAAAAGATTGATGGCCGCCCTTGGTTGTCGGCCTCCCTAATAGATTCCTCCCTATGATCACCACCTCAACGTTTTTGATGGAAGTACGGGTAGGATTTTCATGGGTGGAGACTTTGGCGGACAACCTTTTCGCCCCCAATGAGACCCCGGTATTATCCTTAGGAAGCAGGTACAACACTGGTGGCATGGGTTCTCTGGAGGAAATGTAACTGTTGATTTTAATTATACTTACTCATTCTTTGTATGGACTGTTGTTAATTTACCCAAAAATAATTTTAAAAAATCAGATAATGATCGTAGGGATATAATTGAATGTTTGGTACAAGATGACTCGTATCAATGTTCCACTTTATACCCGAAATCAGTTCGTTCTAGTTTTAACTAGTCAACCAAGCCTCCTAGTGGAAACTACAAGTCAATAATCAGAACTAAAGTTTCCTGGGACCTTAAATGCTGGAACCAGAAACCAGTGATTCATGAAGCCGTGCTAAGAAGTGACTTTAATTTAGTTACAACTCGTTTAGACTACTTGAGAAACGAACAGTGAAATTTCAGAAAATTTACTACCACCAAAGTTGGCGTGGACGGCGGACGGAGTACGGCGGACGGTGAACGAACATTTGCGAATTTTGATCTAGTCACCTTGAAACGCCCAGAAAAAATATTTGAGCCGAATCGGAGAGATCGACACTTTGCTTGAAAATAGGTTGGTTATTCCTTGAATAATCAAGGAATAACCAACCAAAATAAGGTTTTTCCCTTTATGTAAAGGTTTTATTTTCAGCGTTTCTAGGTACTTACTTATTGTTGCTAGTTATGCCTTAGTGGCATATGGAGTTACATACGATTGTTTTTTTTTCCGGCAGAGACATTATTTGTCAGGCAAGATTTTTGGCTCGAGCATCGTGCGGACCTTGTTTGTTGCAGCTGTGCGGAGGGAGAACCGGGGTCTGGAACTTCCTCGATTTTGAGTGAATATCAGTGTTGACTGGCTATATCAAATCAGCGAGGATTTCTAGTTTTAAATAGACAGACACTCTAGATCTTACAAAAGGGCATAGTGAAAACTAGAATTGACAAGTTACAACTAGAATTAACTGATATTGGATATCAACTGGAATATCAATATTACCGTGATTAAACCGCATGTCAGTGATTTGCTATTCACTTTCAATAGTTGACGCGGTACGGGATAAAATGAAAGTTTCCTTGTCTTATGTATAATAAAAAAATAAGTAAATAATAATAATAATAACGTTTTGGTTTTCGAGGATTATCCAAGATGATGAAGTTCGTGGAGTGTTTCTCTTCACCTCACTCTCGTTCTAGTATTTATGTAGGTAGGTATACCACTACATGTAGGCTTCGTCTTTCAGGCAACAAATTTCCTTTTCTTCAACTCTCAATGAACGAGTGCCGAGGAAATCGATTTCCGGGCTTATTGTCTGCAGCTCTGCGGCACCTATTATGAACACGGGTGGCCAGCAGATATTGGTTGTCTCGTTACCACAGCCCAACTCCCTGAATCCGCGCAATATTATATCTTTCCATCTGCCCAAAATCGTACTCACCGCTGGGCCTTTTATTACGGAATTGGCTGGAAAGTTGGAAAAAATAAGAAACGTTTTCTTATAACAAAACCTGTTTGTGACCTCGTTTTCCTCCGCCTGGAGGACGCGTCGATAGTAAATCAGTCGAATGAAAACATGCCGACGGGATACGGGTAACATAATGACCGTATTGTTTATCATCAAGCACCAACACACATCCCGCCAATTCATAATGTGATTATTTCTTTTTACAAGAAAACCTTGACGGCTAATGGCCGTATACTTAGTGCTCATACTCTGGAGTAAAGTTCCTTAGCCCTGATTCAGCAGTAATTTAATTGAATCGTAACTGATTTTTATTATTGAATCATTTTTATAAATTTATTTGTTCGTATCATTTCAATGTTCCTTTCTCGCTTAATAGCGGTTTCATGCTATTATGATTACGAATCACTGCGATTTTTCCCTTTTGGATTTTGTTTTACCAATATTATCAATCTGTCAATTGTAAGCAACCACTTCATTTTTCAACTTTTCAAAAAATCCAGCCTTTTCTTTAGACAGGGAGAATTTGTTGGTTGATTGAATTATTTTCTAAGTAAAGAGTTTTGAGAGAAATTGACGAGATATTGGAAAAATTGATATACATCCAAAATCAAAACATGACACTCATGAGGATGGCAGCCCTACTAACTCATTTTTTGAGTAAAATGCTGGTCAAATTATGATTCTTGCTGCCAATCTAAAATTGATCATCAGTGCAATAATCTTTGCTCCTAACAAGTGAGCATCGGTGGTTCAGTGGTAGAATGCTCGCCTGCCACGCGGGCGGCCCGGGTTCGATTCCCGGCCGATGCAGAATATGTTTTTGCTGGGTGGTGGGTTTGCTTTTAACTAATAATGTATCTTATGCTGACGTCGACGATTGCGTATTTAAGTAAGTACTTTGTTTTTGGCTTAACGATTTGAAGAGGTGGAAAAATCGTATCACCACTCAGCCATGAATGTGAGAAAGGCTCCCTACGAGAAGAATTCGTAGATTTCGGGAAACTAATAGTACACAGTCTAGGTAATAGCGGTCTAAAAACCAGAGGTCAATTACAAAAAGTCTTCATCCCCACAGAAAAATCCATTGGATCTTAGTCTAATGAAATAAATACATTGAAGTCCCCTTGTTCAGAGCCGGTGGAGAGAACTTATGATTGACAACCAAAAACTCGTTCATACTTCCTCCCTGGCGTACCCGTCCTAGAGCTGTGATTCTGATACAGGTGAGTGTAGACATTCTTTCTCACTGACGTTTTTGACATTACTAGTATCCTCCTTCTTTCCACGATATACTTTCGGTATGTTGACCGTGTAGTAATTGGTGATAGATATGTAGGAAGAATAAAAATGCCAGCGAGCGTCAAATGTTGTTGATTGACACAGTAGATGAAGAGCACACGCTGATGGACTGGCGATTGGTAAGGGTAATTGCGGATTTATTTAAACCTGCCCTGAAGCTTTTAAAAAAGGATTTCGAACAAGACCAAAAAAGAGCGTAGCTAGAACCCACGAAAGGAGGCCATAGCAGGTGCCAGATGTGACCACTCTAATGAGCGCTGGGCCCTACTGGGGCATCAAATGCTCTCCCTACTCCATGCCCCGGTCCACTCTCCCAGTAGCAAGGTTTTTCTAAATTTAATTCCCTCCGAGAGGGGTTTTCCAGGACGAGGAGGCTCAAACGTTTCAACGCGTACACCGCCTGACTCATCAAAATCCCACTTGCTGGGGAAGTGTCGCGGTTATGTATTTTTAATCGTTAAACTCAACCTCTAAAACCGTGAATAGAAGTGAAAAAAGTGCTAGGGTGACAACAGCTGGATCCCATGACAATATTACAGCCGAAACTGGCATATATGCTCCAACAGCTCAAATTTCTTTAATAATAATTAGTTTTAGTTCGATCTCAATATTGTTCTGTTCGACGGCAATGAATAACTCTTCATAAAGTCGTTTCCAATGTGCTTATCCGCTATAACTTATTTGGTCATAATATCTGAAGATAGTTTAGCATCTCAAGGACCCATTCGGCTAACGTTCAAATGATGATCCCCCCATGTCTTTGAGGTGTTCTCAGGTACTATCATACGCCGATGACCTCAAACAAGCTGGGCGTGTTTTCCCCCGAAGTTGCACCTACATTCGTGTACGACCACGGGCACCTTTTCCACGATGGTTGGGGAGGAGTTGAATAAAGACTTGTAACCAACGGCTAGGAGTTCGTCAAAGAGTCGTGAAGAAAATCAATGGCCATTAAGAGAATGAAACTTCGTAAGTTTACCAACTTTGAAAGTGCTCCTCATAAATCTCGGCGAGGCAATGAAAATTGATCGACTCTTGATAAAAACGCCAGTGAAATTGATTGATTGTTTGCCATTTATCCGAAAACTTTTGTTTATCCGAGTTTATAGAAGAGATTTTCCCTATTCCCTCATTTCCTTTTCACTCCCCCTTATTATTAGCACGGTGCACTTCCCTCCTCGAAGTACACCCTACCGCCACTGAGTTATCCCAAGTTGAGCGCTTCGGGTTTTAGGGGCCTCAGTGTTTTGACTTTTAAATTAATGACGCTCATTCATTGGAAAATGTTATAAATACCGTTAGGTGGTTGGGGAAGGGGGCTAGTAAGGCTGGCCTTGTGTTCTGAAAAGTATCTAGAGTTTTTCACAAGAGCGCAAATCCCTTTCCCTTCAAATGGCTTAATTACTCGACGGGGTATAAAATCCGCAGATGTCGTCCATGAGGGGCAATGACAAGAAGCTTAATGCGTTCGGAAGATAATGGAGCCCCTGTCTTTTGTTTGGGTGCAGGAGCCATTTGAAGTAGGTGCTTCTATGTCAGCGGCAGTAAAACACCAATGACACATATGAAGATCTTCTTCGACGACCGTGGGCTTCCCAGTATGACATGTGCCCCCTGTCGAGCCGAGAGCGGATCTGGGGGTGGCCTTTAGAAGGCGACGAACCGGCAATGAAAAGATACGTTCCAGTTGTTGGCTCTTTTTTCCAGACATTTTTACATTTGGCACTTGCGGCTCTTTATTTTCGAACAATAAAACCCCGAGGGGGATGATACTGACACTTGTGCTCTACATCTTGCTGGAAGGGGTTATCCAACCACATCTGCTTTCACTGCTGAACACTTTATGCTCTCGAAATCGCATGCATGTGCGTGGGTGATGATTTAATACTGCCTAAACGGCTCAATTATCCGGGTTGCACGGATCCTGAAGTGAATTAACTATTTCTTGCAAATTTTGAATCTGTAATTTGAAAGACGTGATGATAATAAAATGAATTAACTTGAGACCCTTTCGTTGTTGTGGGATAGCGCTACGGCTAAACGCTAAACGCGGGTACAAATACGATAAGGAATTCCGATGAGTACTTGGAATGAAGCGCGGTAGAGTGGTGATGGAATATTATCAGAAGGCAAGTGCTCCTCTTCTAAGATTTCATCGAATAGGTAACTAATGAATACAACTCTTGAGCATCAACTTCGAAAACATGTAAAAACTGAAGCAAACCTAATACTAGTTAATAGTACATAATGAGGGAAAATCCTACACAGCTGAGTATTATCTATATTTCGTGAGTTAGTCCAATGCGACGGTTATTCTTCCCTTCATGGTATGTCCAGCGGTGTCGTGTTCAGGTGTTCCATTATGTCTTGACCCTCCCTAGTTAATCCATGAAAAACTCGTCGTCGCCCCACGAGAGGGAAGGACGGCTCAGTTACTTAGTTTCTCTAGTCGAGGGGACGTATGTTGTTCGAGGCGGTCAGTGTTCGCCTTCGATAAGTTTGCATGTATGTTTAGAGCATGGCTCCCACCCCTCGACTGTTGGGTAAATGGCGTACGACTGGCCGCCTCTTCGAGTTCACCCTCATTTAAATTCGTAGCCACCCTTTATCTAAGAGACGAGCCCCCCAGACCATGGCAAATATTATTGTACCCCTCCAACGCTGCTCTAGCTGAAAAAAAGATTCGTTCGCCCTCTCGTTCCAGTCCTTTTATTTCGTTCGCTATCTTTTCCCACATCACGATTTTGCCGGTTCAATGTTATTGATACATTTTTTACTGCGTAATTCAATTTCATGGAGTGTTGGATAAGGGAGTTCCTCCTCTATCTCATATAATTGTTATAATTTGTAGTACGAAGTAACAATAATCATTCCTCAACTAACTTCGTTTTCTTCACCTCAGCTGTGATGCATAAGGGGGAGAATCGCAAAACATTTACAACTGGAACCCAGTGTCTCTGTAGTTCTCTGATGAAGACGATTTCCGCTACTAACTAGCCTATATTGAATGAACTGGTCGATGGGCCAGAGAGGAAATTGGGCCAATAAAGAGGACGCGAGTATGTTATTGAGTTTATGGTCGAATAGAGAGCGGAAGGGGATGAGTGATAGCTGCTAAGGGCTGGTAACTTGAGGAGTTAATTTGATTGGCCGGTGAGTGCGCTCCAAGTACCGTCCCTTCGCCCCTCTCCCATGCAGACTCTATGATTGGTCAGAACGGTTTCCAATCATTGGCCCCTCCGAGAGTCTCACTCTCAAGTCACGGCAAAGCTATCGTCGACGGGCAGAGATGATAACGGAGGAGAGGGGGATTCGTAACTAGGTTAGAGGCCGAAACTCAGTTTGGAGATGTACCCTAATCTCAAGTCAATTTGTTAACTAAACTACGCTCACAGCTCACCTCCTCTCCATTTAGATGAATTACCGTCCTGATTTGTTTTTTGTTTTTAATGAAGTTGGCCTGCTCATTTTATAGTGTAAGAACCTACTTAATCATTAAAATATATTGGAAGGTGGGGGGGGGGGGCTATAGATGTTAAATAACACATACTTATAGTTGCTAAATTTTAATTAGATCCTGAGATTCACAATGATTGGCCATTTCTGCGTCTTACGAGTATAAATTGAATGCGAGTGAAAGTAGCAGTACTTAGTACATAATAGCACATCTCACTTTGCTTTTAAAGTTAAATGAGCGGGATTGTTGGAGCCGTTGATCGCGGATTGTGGGCCCAAGCTTGGCTTGATTCGACCTCCTTCAACATTCTGCTCTCCTAATAGCCAGTTGGGAGTACTGTCAACGGAGGTTCATTGGAAAGAGTTGGAAAAAATAATAAGCATTTATATTCGCATCGGTGGTTCAGTGGTAGAATGCTCGCCTGCCACGCGGGCGGCCCGGGTTCGATTCCCGGCCGATGCACAATAAATGTTTTTGCTGATTGTCGGAAGTAGGAAACATTGTCCTTGCGCGTCAGAATCGAAGTTATCAAATCTTGTAAAATGCAATAATGCTATTCGGTGAATAATTTTAGTCCGAATCGAATGTTCTTTTAACTATGCAAGGCTCTGATCCGCTGATTCACGAGTACGACGTATTTATTTTTCTGTATTCACAATATTCATGACTACCATTGTGAATGAAAAACGACTTCGACGTGGGAGTTGAGAAGAGACAAAGCGTTTTTCATTGTTTCCAGGTCAACAATGGCCGCCGTGAAATCTGCCCACGTAACACAAAGCCCTAATCCATCAATTAAATTCCCAAGCAGACGACGACGGGTTACGGAAAGTCAAAAACGATCACAGATGAAGCGATATGTTAAACATAGGGAAGGCTTGTGGAGGATCCTTCTGTGGGGCGCAAAACGTCATCAAGGGACCATCTCGTCATGGGATTATCGGCTCCAACGCCAAACTATTCACAGCGAATCCTTCACCAAAGGCTCATCAATCATAATAGATCACAGTTCCCCTTTCCGGCCGGCCCTATCCCATCGGGGTGCGGGATAATCCTGGAACATCATGATCCATCACGTCCCTTCGGCCCGAAATCGTTTCGGGTTCTGAGATTTTGACGGTTTTATAGTGAGGGAGTCCGTGCGTGTGCGTGTGCTTGCTCGCCTGCTTGAAAGTCAAAGAGCGATGAATCGGCTCACAATATTTGCTCCGTCGTGATCATCGACGAATTTTACTTGCGGAGAGCTATTTGGAGATTTTTGTCCTTCCCTATTGATAAATTAGTGTTAGTAAATGGTGCTCATCGTTGATTAATTTCAAAAAAAGATGTTTCTAGTAGGTACCTACATTTTCAATTAAATTATCTTAAATGCCATGTTGCCTCACTGTTGCTATCCTAAAGTCTCTCTTTTGTAATGTCACTTAACACGATATAGGTTATCTTATAATTTAACATGATTCGCCCAAAACGTGTCTTTTCGACGCCTCAGGGGAACATATTCTATCAGTACATGAGGATAAAATAATCGAAATTCATCAATAACTAGTACAAAAACAGCACAATCACTTGTACCACCAACTTGAGATGTGTAACTGCAAAGGGTTGGATTTCATGCTATGTCCAACCTATGTCTTTTTCTCCTCAAGGAACTAATGAATCCTAATTTCCAGTTTTTATCGGTCTGAGTGAAACTCATTTCGTACACTATCAACCTGATTTACTTTACTGGGGTAATTATGAAGACTAAAGACCATTACTACAGTCCTTCTATGTTTAACTGGTTACACCATCAAAACGTGTTCGTAGACATATTCGTTCCAAAAATATTTTCATTCTTGGTTTAATTACGGTATCATCAATCTTGACATCACGCACACGTTCGGTGCGGCCCGCGAGGTGTTTTCATGAAAACGTGAACATTTCTATTCATTAAATCGTCTTTAATTTTTGTTCACAGTGCAAAGCTGTTACTGTCGACCCTCATTTGTTTATGGGAGCATCAAGGCTGATGTCATACACACATAACCCGTTGACGTAATACCGGCTGAAACGGAGGCTATATTGTTATCCAAGCATTGTTGTCCTGAGACATCCGCCTGTTGAGACGAGTTCACTCCAAAACCGCGAATCCTCACAATGAAATGAAGGAAGGACGAGATTCGAGCTAACAGGGTGAACCGATATTAATTAGTAAGGAATTGTACCGTGGCACTGAGGGTGGAAGACGGGGCTGAGATCTGAATGGAGAGGATGATACACCTGAGGAAATCACTGCTCTGAGCCATTTTCGGTATTTATACATAATTAACAGATCGTGTTTCCCGACCGCTAACCCTCCTTGCTACGCTAACAAGGCTTTCGGCCCTCGGGGTCCTTTCAGCTCGCTTGGTTATTGTTTACGGGAGGGAGAAAACATCGGTGGTGGAGGTTTGTGGGAAATATTATCTTGTTTTGTTTTAGTGGCAAGAGAAGGGTGTTTCCCTTCGTAGAGCTATCGAATGTTTCAAAAAGGAAAAACTGCCGGTGGAATGATGCGGCCAGAAACAGACTCAAAAAGTATTTGTAGCCCCAGGGAACAACAGTGTTCTCGGCCAGGTCGGTAGTCCACCCATCCACCTACCTGTGACGCCAAACTCCCATGATGTGACGATCCAGTCGTTCATGTATCCATCTTATCTGTTTATCTATAAGCGTCTCGGAGTCATATGGGGAGAAAAAAATCGGTGGTCGGTATGTTGAGCACACAATAGTCAGCAACTAAGCAAAAAAGAATCGCTGCATCGGCCGGGAATCGAACCCGGGCCGCCCGCGTGGCAGGCGAGCATTCTACCACTGAACCACCGATGCATATTAATCGTCGTAAGATTATTGTGTTGATAATTAGCATCTAATTGTAGATGCCATGAAGTGTAAATTGGCCTGAAATATACTCTGAAAGTGTTTGTAGCCCCAGAGAACAGGGTCCTTAGCCAGAGTGGTAGTCCCCCCATGGAAGGGCTATCCCAGAGGAACTGATCACGGGTGCAAATCACCTACCTGCTCACTGACGCTTACATAGCCAGTTTCCGCCGATCTCAGCCCCAGATGGATGCGACTCTCTGAAGTCAGGTAGTCAGCCCTTCGCTCGGAGTTCCTCGACCTTCATTGCGGACAACGACAGTAAAGTACGTCGCGGCTCGGATCAGCACCGACAATCCCACGAACCCGGCACCTCGTTTCGATAACCGTTCCGCCGATTGGAAAAGTTACCTGGAATTCATCGATGACAACATCCCCTCGTTGAGTCCCACCTTCACAACTCTATTCTTATAGACGCGATGGTGGACAATATTATTCGGTTAATCCAGGATGCAGGCGCGGAACTAGAAATTTTTTTCGGAGAGGGTCACAGGGTAAAATCAAAAGTTAAAAAAAAAAAAAATAACCAAACAAACAAAATGAACTAAGTTTTCTCACTTTTTCAATCTCTTAACAATAAAGTCCATTTTATTCCAATCCAATATTTATTCATAATTTAATTGTTTATGTCAAAACTCATCTCAAAATTTCAAAAATTTTCAAAATTCTACCTGGTTTGGGGGGGTCATGATCCCCGTGACCCCCCCCCCCCCTTTTGAATCCGCGCCTGCCAGGATGGTTTGAATGAGTCCCCTTCTCCCTGATAGGATATTAATCTTTAATGGTTTTTGGCGGGGTGGGTTTGCAATAGTGATTAATTCTTAGGCCAGTGAAACCAACGCTCTCAACATTCATTATATCTGACTGCTAGAGAGAAAGAGAGTCTCGTTTGGAACAGCCAGCATTTTCTTTAGGGCTTAAAAAAAAAAAAAAAAAAATCGACTTTAGTCCATCTTTTTCAACAGCGGTCAAAAAATGTTTTCAAGGAATCAAACTGTTTCCATTTTCATCTTACCTGGAAGTTTTTCTGTAAAATCAAACCATTCTATTATATTGAATACGGTACGCATGGTACGTACTAAAACCCGTATCTGATTATCGGCTTCGCTCTGGTTGTGCTGTCATCCGTATGTTATTCCTTGTTCATCAGACAGCCAGCAGCCTGCTATTCATACAATTTGATGGTCAGATTTTTGTGGTCTGAGGGCCGCCCATTGAGAGTATAGTGTTGAGTGTGGGCAGTACAACGTGGGTTGTATCAATCCTGCCGCTCTCCTACGAATTGGGATTGCGACGAAAATGTTTTTGTAGTGGGGTTGGTAGTCGTGACACATGAAGTCCGAAAACCGGTCGTTATTGCTCCAGTGCTGACAACCACCCAACAGAACGTAGATTACGTCCAGTAGTCTTTTCTCTTGACCTTTCATGGTAGGGTGCTTTTCAATACGAAACCTCTCCATTGGTGGACGATCTACTAAATTATTTTCTTCCCTCCCGATCTCTCCTTTTTCGCTTTTCCCACTTGGGAAATCCGGACGGGAAAAAGCTACCTTTGGTGGCCAAGCTGGAGGGCGGCCTTTCAACGTAGAAACAACGGGGGTCCTGCCCAGGATGGATTGAGACCCCGGTTTATCCAAGAGGAGGTTTTCCAATCAAGCAGATACGGATCTCTTTTGATTTCCGCAAACTCTCTCAATACAGCTTTGATTTAGTTGAGTGTTCCTCGCGACTTTCCACCCGAACAATTTTCTCGGCCCCGAGCCAATATGACGTGAAAAGTCTGGGACGTACCCAGTCGATACGCATCACGTACTATTACCAAATTCCACCCAACGAAGGACATTATTAACCTGGCTAAAAATTTGGTACTGGCGGGCTCCGTTGAATATATTATTGCTTTTTGCAAGAAATTATAACTTTCCCCCTCAAAAAGAATTCAATTCAATCCTCCAAATGTTCAGGTGCTCACAGGAGCTCGAATGTTCAAAACTCAAAGATGCTATTGGGGATAACCGTACAGAGCTCTGCCAACCCACAGCGTTATCAAATCTATATCTGTTTTGGCATATTGTATGTCTATGAAGGCTTTGTAGGGTCGTTTCATGATTGATACAAGGAAATCCGAAAAAGGGACCCCGCGGGTATACATGCACTGGGACATGGGGTAGCGGAATGTCGTCCAAGTAATGAATCCTGGGAATCAGATCCTCCCGCACGATAGCAAAGCTCATACATAGAAACCCAGTTCGGTGTCTGCCGTTTGATGTATTGAACCTAATCATTCCCCACTGCCGCGCTTCTGGAGGTAAATCCTGGTGTTTAATTAAGGAATTAATAATATCTATCTTAATTCATTACTAGCTAGCTTTGACGTTCGAGTTTATCAAGAGGATGGGAACCATGTCAACGATAATTGGCAATACGGAGGGCGGACGATGATCCTCTTTGGGCTATTGCGAGAGGAGGCTCAACGAGAGAGTGATAATGTCATCGACGAAGCTTCCACGAGTCAATTTAACCGTGGGGTCCTTCCATTATCTGACAACCTATACACCATTCATATCCATCCAATTCACCCTATTTGACCTCCAATACATGCGAAAGGTGCCTAAGCAAAATTGTTGAGGTTAGAGAAAAGTTGTACGAGACGACGCACGCCCGAAATATGGTTTGTTATTATCAAAATGTGTACTTCGAAGAATGGATTTTCGAGATTTTTGGCGACCTAAGCGTGTTGAGTATTATTTTGGACCAACTTTTGGACGCTGAATCCACCATGAGACGGGTCTCGGAACGATTGGGGCTCACCGGAAGAGGTTATGGACGCTGAATTGATTGGAATGAATCTCAAGGCTTCTGTTCCGTGGAATAACCAACCCCTGGGAAAGAATTTGCAGCGCATTTTTTCTTTTCGCCGCAGTTATCAAGAACAGTTTAAGAAGCCGCCTCAATGAGCCTTTGGCCATTGAAGAGCATACGATTGGCCGCAATTCTTCACTATGTATATTCTATCAACCCTTACAGGTTTCTTTTGTACAGCAATATTCACATTATTGACAAAGGGTTGATTTTGGGAGTTAACCTATGTGCTAAACTCCGAACAAACACCTTAAAGAGCAGTGGAGGTAATCAGTTTGTTTCCATTTTTTCTATCTTTGTCAATTTCTATAGGCGTTCAGAAAGAGGCTCCAAAGAAATTGGACATTGTTACATCAGCCCTATGTTGGGCTCCTCAAAAGAGACTTAGAACCGGTCAGTAGATATTCTTTTTCTTTTCAAATGGTCAGAGTTTTACTTTACTGGATTCTTTTGTTTCAAAAGCCTGAATCGCTCCAGTTAGATGCCCTCATCATCCAAACCTTTCCTTCATTTTCTCTATCTTTATCAACGTCCGCTGTCTTTCTTCTCTTTATATTCCCTTTATCGCCCTATTTCCTCGCTTTCTCCGAATCCCTTTTTTCTTCTTTGAGCTGTGTCTTCTCTCCCTATTCTGGCTGATGATTGATGAGATATCTCGGAGCATTGTCCGCTTCGTTGCTGTTATCTGTGCTCCTCCCTCTCTCATGGGTTCACCTTTCTTCCAAGAGAGCGTTTGATTGCGTCTGTGCCCTTCAACGTCTCGTCCCCTCGCACGTCCCTCGTTACCAACTTTTGAGCTCATTCCGACCCTTCGATATCGGACCCTCTTCAAAGGCCAATCTCCCCACTTTCCAACTTTTTTTTGGGAAACCAATAAAAATCCGTAAAATGCTCTCAATAGTTGAAAAAGTCCGCGGCCCCAAGCTGTGGTGTAGTAGATAAAATGTACTGGTTGTACCAAAAAAAAAAAAAAAAAAAAAAAATTCTATTCAGGTTGTAGAATAAGATAAAGCCACCAATGTGTGTCCGTGCAGTGTTTCTCAATGACGTTGGGAGTTCCATTTTGAGCATGCGTTGTCACACCCTGCATGATTTTTTACTGTTTGGAAAATATATGCGTCAGATTCAAATTATTGGGCGCCTGTGATGATAGTTTGCAAGAAATAAATATTATGGTTGACTTTAAGCGCAATACGCGCTTGATCATTCTCAATGTTGCAGACGGATATTATAAAGAAAAAAGTGTTTAAAGATCACAATAGTGGAAAAAACCATGCATCAGTACTTACGAGGGTGACAGTCGATTCTATATTCAAAGGAACGCACGATCCGCCTGATTGGCTTGCTCGCCTCACATAACTACATGAGGGCGCCAGGATGCCCTCCTGATTCAATTTCGCAGGAGAGCCTGAGCCTGTTACCGAAGTCCCTCTATCCGACCGCTCGACCGTGCTCCCTTCTTGTCGACCACATACCCTCGGGACACTCACCCATTGCGCATGAGAGTATCTTTGAGGCTGTCAATCTATCTCTTAGCGATATTGAAGACTACTGCAACGATCAATGCTTGTCACGATTCATTGATTACAGATGATGTTACGACTGCTCTAGCCTAGAACAGGAACAGAAGAAAAGCCTAGACACAGTTCTGGTTTAGAATAAAAGTCTCAACTTTTTCAGACGCAAATGGTAACAAGTATGGTACCGCAAAAATGAGCCTTCAAAATGTGGTAGAAGTTTTAAAATGCGGTACATTCCGGTCTTCATGAATTTACAGTGTTCTTTCAAGATCACCAAATCCCTCACCCTGTAAAGCAACCCCTCCAAACCTAAGTTGTCCTTAATGATCAATATTCAAATTGAAGTTACGGTAGGTTCCCTATAAAATTCGAATTCATTACTCCGGGGATTCATGACTGACGTGGTTCCCTGCCCCGAGCACCAGGTCATTAAAGTCCCTGACCAAAGACGATCTAGCGCTTCTCCATAATCACAACCACCTTATCCTATTCCACGCTCTCCCACTCTCATACTTGAACGTCCATAAATAATAGATACAACGCCGAACACGAGTCCTGCATCTCCATTATCTTCGGAGGACGCTCTCTGAGCGCCACCAATTATTAATAGTTTCGCCTCTCATGCACCCACCCATAAGGATTACAAGATTAATAATAATCTCAGATAATCCCTGCACTAAATACGACGACCTAATTTACCGTACCAGCTATACATCAAACTTAACGAACTAGTGGAGTGGCGGTGGGGGGTTAATGGATTGTTGATAATTAATTCTGCTATCTCGTGGAAACCTGATTTTTACTCGGGAGAACTTCTATATTTTATGAATGATGGAGTTCTTTCGCGTCATTATGATTATCGCTGAGTTTTTATCCTCTCAACAGTGTTCCAACTTTGATCAATTTTCCAGTTTAAATTAACTTTTCTGTGCTCGGTTTTTTTTTTTTTTTTTTTTTTTAAGAGAGAGAGAGAGAGAAGGGGTGTAATTAGTTTTAGAGTTGATGCTTACTCATCAGTAGTACTGGGAGATTTTTATCACACTGCGCGTTAATCTGCGAATTTATAGAGTAAGACGGAACAGAAAATCTGGCCCTCGTAACGTCGAAGGTTGAATAGGTAAACCACATTTCCTACCAATCGTTTTGCGGTGAAAATATGTGTGAAAATATTGTGAAAAGACTAGTTCGATTAGGAACTATTATTGTGATATAAGGATATGTTGATACTGAAGGTTCATAATCTATATGTAATTTGCTAGAAACAAAATGTCCATATACGTTTGATAATTCTGAATTAAGCCATACCCTATGTCCTAACATACTTTTCCCTTAGTGCCAGCTGTGTGCCAACTCTTTGAACAAAAAAAAAATCTTTTGAGATAGGCCTTCAGTTCAAAACCAATTGAAGAATCACCAAAATCGATTTCCTCGTTCGGCGAACAACATTTGCCTTTCAAACAGTTTTTACGATGAATAATTCGCTAATAAATATCTGAAGAGGAAAACTTTTATCGAGTTTACTGAATTTTAAATCAGAAAGACGAGACTGGGGTGCGAGGGCTGAATCGAATTAGATCTTCATCCTTGCAGACTCCTTTTGTGCTGAGTTGGCAAGGTGATGTAGGGCAGTTGGTTATACTGGAGTCAAGGGTGAGAGTTGCTTTCCCCTTTCGCGAACAAGAGAAAATACTCCGAGAGTTACATCATTGATCATTCCGCCTTCGTATCTGATCCTCGACCGTTGAATCCTAATATGTCTTCAGCGCAGTAAACCCCGGCAGCTCTTTTTTACGTCCTCTTTCCCGCCTATTCTTCAATCGCAGCGTGTAAATTAAAGGTTTCACGCGTTTTCGTGTAATTTTTTTTTTTAATATACTTAATCCATTTGTAGAAGAGCTTAACGAAGTTGGTCAATTGAGTGAAGATGTGCTGCCGTGAATTGAGTGAAGATGTGCTGCCGTGAATTGAAATCATGGTACAATTATTGTTGACGTGACTCTCCGGAAAGCAGAAGAGACGAAAAAGATATTAGACAATTTTTTTTTTTTTCATTTCATCGCGGGAAACCCTTTTGATTCTTAGCTAAGCTCGTTTTAGTGAAAAGCAAGTCTAATGATCCAGAGGGAGCTTGAGCCTATCCTTCCTCGAGCCTTCAGAGAAGCCCAACTCCTCATTTCTTGGGACTAAAAGGGATATCCCTAATGGTTCGGAGGGATATGCTTCCCCCTCGCTGCTTTCTCTACCTCTTTTCTATAGTTTCCTCTCTTTCTGCTCAATGTCACCCCCTTCCCTGCTCACTCTTCTTCTTCGTCTCCTTATTGCTGGGATTTCTGTAGGAAATTAGACCACAGAGTTCCCGCCCTCCTCCCTGTCTCTTATTCCTGGAACATCTTCAAGGAGATGAGAAGATGACCCACTTGTTGCTAAGAGAAAACCTCAAAATTTCCGGTTGGGAATCCTTCTTCTTTTGTGAGCCCATTTTTCCGTTCTACTTCAAAGACATCAATTTTGCTTCGAATCTTTCGCATTCAGCGACTTTTTCACCCACTTACTTCCTATGGAAACGGTGTTCATTACTTGATAGGTGCATAGTATGCATCTGTCCCCTCCTTTTAAAAAATCATCGTTGTGTTTTGGTTACGTTGCTGAACTCGCCATGGTTTCCCACCATAATAAGTTTTATTAAACTCCAAGGCATAGTGAAGTTATAAATTTGTTTAACACCGTTTATTTGATGAACCTGATTGAAAACCATAGCCTCATTAGTTTGCACTGTAGTTGCCCTCAATAAGGAAGGCAGAAAACGATATGCTGGCCTGTATTTTGCGAGAACTGCATTGGTATTTTACATACCCGCCCGAAATTCCGATTGAAATGAAACTGCTTGATTTTCTCATTGTCCGTGCCTACATTACAAGGCCGAACGTCAGCAGGTCCGTACATTACTTAGCACGTTGTCTAGCAGATAGATCGTCTAAGAGATCAAACAAACCGACGGTCATGAATGCTCGTTTTTTGTATGTCTCAGCTACCAGTTGCTACAATCGATTCCGAAAAACAGCTAGATCTGTCCATTGTATGGGAATTTTCACAGCAGGTATACGAGCTTCGTGCCTTTCAAGAACGATAATGACAAGAAGTGGGTGACTCGACCTGATGTAGGACGTTTGGTCTGTGTTAAACAAATAGACTGATTAATTGGTGCACACATGGGTGACAAAAGGGTGCTTATAATATGTAACCTGAAGGATGTCCGAACTAGCGTTGCGTTATTCAAGACCTGAGGATTGGGCGCTGGCCAGAGACCTGCTAATCGGTGCCGAATAACTTATATAGTTACAACAATGGTCATGACTCTACTCGGGGCTTAACATGCAGTTGTGTGACGTTCTGCTGTTACCATTCTTGGCTACGGTTTCAGAGAGTTTCATGAGGATTCTCATCGCAGTTTCATGAGGAGGCTCATCAATTCTTCCTCATTTGATATTACCCAAAAAATGTTCCCTGGAACTGATGATGAAGCTAGATGATGAACTACAATTCTTTACCTATCTCGTCGCTACAGGTGGTCTTAAACGGTATTTTTTACGACTAAAAGTTTAATATAATCACCCAGAGATGAGGCTATAACTTGTGATCCTCACTTTTTTTGTTCAACAAAGGAGGTTGCAACTACCTGTCCTCGCTTCATTATTCTTCAAACTGATGATTAAAAAAGGGGTAAGGTATTAGTTATAGTCATTATAGCGGTTAGTCTCAGTATGTAAAATATCACTTCAGGCGTCTCTCGGGTGTCGTACTTATCCCAACACTATGATTAATCGAATAAGAAGGTGGTGAAGATGGTTATTATTTTATACACTGCCTCTTCTTGGATTTTTTGTCAGGATGGATTACAATGTGTTCTAATGAGAGGTCATGCCAGGGAATCAGGATGAATTTCGTCGTGCATATAGGTATTTGTATCATATATATTAGTATCATATGATCATTATCATATATATTAGTATCATATGGTCATTTTCATATATATTAGTATCATAATGATGGCGCGCGGGTGTTGCTGATATTGTCAAAAGCCCAAATACACCCAGGCACCAGTTGACTAAAACCTTGCCACTAAGCTTTAATTGTACTTTATTTTTATAGGCATGAAAGTTGCGTGCATCTTCGTTGTAGGTATCCGCTTGTCGTTGTCATATCGATTGTTTGATCCGGAGATCTATCTATTGAGTACATGTTCGCTTTTGGTATCTTGAGACTTCAGCCATGAAACGGTCGATTCAGACTGAAGAAGAGAGGAAAAAAAGAGGCAAGCAAAAACGACGGAAAGGGCACCCAATTTCTTGTCGACATGGCAATAGAGTTCAGTATTATACGAGGAATATAAGTGTACCGGGGTGTCGGGAGTAAAACCCGTTTCGCACCATCTGGGACCCATAATTCCGGAGAGAGCACAATGTATCTCTTTAAGAACCTCACTTTTACACCCCCTTGACTCCTTCGGCATCCTACCTCAACGTGCCGTCCTTAGTTCCACAGCCTTGCTCGCCTTCCACTTCGGAGGAGGAGCTCCTTATTTCCTTTCTGCTACGTGATTCAATATCCTCGAGCAAACCGGTGGCGTTTTACTCCATTGTGACTGGAGACTTGTAGCATAACGAATGAAACACGTCTTCCCCTATACAAGTGAGATCCATAAAACGACACTTTGAAAGCAATTTAGTCTGGAGTTGCTATTCAAACACAGACCATAGAATCAGAAAGAGCTCGGCTGATTATTATGATACCTATACGCAACACTACTGAAGCTCCAACAACATCATCAGATTGTATTACCAATCGGAAAATTTGGCAGTGTGGTTGTTACCTTTGGAAGCACCTTCTTTAGATTCGGACCCATATTACAAGGTACTGTAGGCGGAAGAGACGGGCTTCATTCAGTCTTTACGATACGGTCATTCCGGCCGTTCACTCACAAATTAACAGTATCTAGAGAAATTGCGGTTTGAGCCAGGGCAAGCCTGATGAACTCTGTTATTTATAATGGAATAACGTCAATATTTCAGGATCAGGAGATTTCCGGTTCAGCGGGTATCCGCGCACCGGTGGAGTTGGAAATTGAGTAAGAACCACCCCACCGCCTCGGCCTTGCAAAGGGCGAGAAGGTTAGGAAGCCTTGATTTACACTTGAGTTTCAGCCCTCCCGTGCCGTCCCAAGGCAGAAGCTTCTACGCCCCGAGGGCAGATAACACCCCTGCCCTCACCCACTTCTTAACTAAATTCCTAACGCCGTTTGACTGATTTATCTGTGAAAGGTCCTTTTGACTCCGGATTTTCGGCAAGGAGGGTTACTGATAGCCCTGGAGGCCTATTTACTCGTCTCGTCCGTCTGCCAAACCCTAACATCGTTTTCTCACCTTTTCTTTCCTCGAGGGAGAAAGAAATGGAAACTGAAGGGCAGAGATACATAATCCTTCAGGAGGACTCGATTATCATTGTTGGCCGGCTGAATTCACCATTTTTCATGATTTGCGCGAATGAAACCACAAGCCCCAAATTCGCTGTTAAAAGGGCCGAATGATTAGGTATATGCTCATGAGCATCATCACATTTTGCGGACGTCACGGGGATCTGACTGGGACACATGAAGCACGCCACAGGCGCACAATGCTTGTAAAATCATCGTTTATTGTGAGAAAACGGTCATTGTCGACTTTTAAAAACTCATTTCAACTCAGTACGAACCACGGATCAAGCTAGGAGAAGGAAAGTTGAAAAACACCGAGGAAAAATGAATGGAGGCGGAGAGAAGAATGACAAGAGGCGCACGGTTGGTTTGTCCTGTAAAGCCTGAAGTAGGCCCTGTTGGAGGAGACAATTAGTCTTTTGTTTTCTTGGGTTTTATACGGGCCGTTTGGTGTTGTCACCTGCGAGTAAACAGGGAAAACTCTCATTGTAAAGATACAATGCCAAGGTTAAGCTCTCTCGTAATTCTTCTCCACCTGATTCATAGCTCATTTTCTTGTAATTTTCTCATTCTTGTTAAGAGCAACTTCTTTTCATTTTGAAAAACGACAAGAAATTAAAGCAATTTACGCCAATAAGTAGCCTCACGATCAAATCGCACCCGTCGTGGAATACTGTCACATCTCAAAAAATTCATTTTTCTGTTTGTGACGGCAGCGTCTAATTTGCTCGTAGAATAGAGCACCAAGCGCAGTCCAGTAGTTGGCCGCCGGACAGCGGTAGTTACAGTTTCAAGTTGGGGGAATTCGCCTACTGCATTAAATGCAGCAAATTTTGCTGCATACTGTTACTTCTTTCACTCCATTAATAACCTTGAACCCATCTGGTCCTTTTCGCGATGTGACAGTATTCCACGATGGGTGCGAAATGTTCTCCTCAAAGAACCAGAATAGGACAGGAATGTATGATATTACCGACGAGAAATCACAGATGAGTGAGAAACTGTGAGTATTAACTGTGTGTAGGCACATACCAATCAAATTTCAGGCATGGAATCATGATGAATTAAATACACTGTATAATTGAGCTTAACCAGTCATGATGGTGCAAGATCAGGAATTCGATCAATTGTTGGAAGTGAGCGTAGGATCAAAAAGGCGAGAACGAAGCGGGCAGAGCACGGGCGGAAATTTAAAGGCCTTGTTCTTGCTAGGAGGGGTAATATAAAAACACTGCGAATTCTTACACAGAGTTTGGTTATTCCTCGGATCAGGAGCATGGAGACTCATTCCAATCGATTCAGCATTCAAAAACTAGTGAAAAACGATACCCCACACGCCCAGGCACCAGAAATCTCGAAAACACACATTTGAAATGGGTAGATAGGTACCCATGTTGACTCATAACCGCTACCAGAGAGCGCCATTCGTTCCCGGACCCGTCCTATTGGGTTCAGCGTCCAAAATTTAGCTGAAAATAATGCCCCACACGCCTGGATCGCGTAAAATCTCGAAAATTCAAAGAACGTATTCCCCCCCCCCCCACCCTTTTTTACTAATTTGGTTTGATCGGGCTGAAAAGTTTTGAGAGCGCACAAGAGCCAGAAAAGAGTCCCTGACCAAAATTTTAGATTTTTAGGAAACTTTGAACAACCAAAGTCAGGTGGACGGCGGACGGGCATTTGACATTGTGATCTGAACCCCTTGGAACGTCCAGAAAAAAATGTTGGGCCGAATCAGAGAGATTGAAATTTTGCATGAAAATAGGTTGATTATTCAAGGAATAACCAACAAAATTGAGCATATTGTAATGGTCTTCTCATAATTGGCATGTAAAAATGTTTTTCCTTTACTTTTGCAGGGTTCCTAACTCTTGGAGGGAACTTTCAAACTTACAACGTGAGTCACTTCTTCTACTTATTGTTTCCTCAATTACTAATTAGTGTGTCTGTGTTAGAAGCTCGAAATACAGCTCTTTTGACGTGTTGCCGATCAGCTAAACAAATAGGTTACAACTTTGTCAATTGAAAAAAAATTTCACGAAATTTTGGGTTATTTATGAATAAAAAACATCATTATGGTAGGTGACATCAACCATAATGAAAGTTCTTCTTATGTGAGTACTTATGTAAGTACGTCCACATTATTTTGACTCTGATTATTTTGATAGCTCATTCATTTTTGTAAGAACAATTTTTTTCTAATTAACTTGAGGTCACCTTATAGGCCCAATTCTAATTCCGGTCGTGAATATTATTAGAGAAACTGAGACCGCAATCAAATCTTTGTTGACCTGGCACAACATTTACTTCAATGTTTGCTTGTCTGGCCCAAGATCATACCTCCTTTTATTTTCAATCGAATTTCTCAAGGCAGAGGACTATAAGAAAAAGAAACAATCCAGAGAATTTCAGCCCTAGCCTCACGAAATCTGGTCGAATTTTCTCACACGTTGCCTTTACGTAGCTCTAATATTTCCATTCGTTCACACCCTGTTAGTGAATGCGGTCGGAAGCCATTACACTTTTTTGAACAATTTGCATAATTTGTTTTTGTGGACGGTCGTTTCTTTACTGTGTACGACAGACTCCTGAGAATACCTTCTAAGCCGGTGTTACAAGCTTCCACACAGCTCCCTGATATAGTGCCGTCATTACCTCCAGATAGAGGAGGCATTTATTACAAACTGACAGCGTTACTAGGTGTTAGAACCTTTTGAAAAGAATTTGGAATTTTTTATCTTCTTTCGGACGAATGCCATACAGCGATTCGAATGAATCTTTCAGTGTGACCGGACATTCCTCCTTCTTCAAAGCCCCAAGCACCGATGCCGCAGAACTTTTTCAATTGAATTGCTGTTCTACGTAGTGAAATACTGGAGTTCTTCATGTTCGCAAGTGATTATTTAAACGTGAGGGATTACGGTTTTCGAATAACATACGTTCTCTTACCATAGGTGATCCGCTTCATCCCATTCCCAGAATAACCTCAAGAATGAATGCTTTCCCTCACTATTGCAACATATTAATGAATGTATAGAGTTTCAATGCAACTAGGTACCTAGATTAACTGAGAGATGTGCGATAAAAAAATTGTTGAAAATAATATACACCAATGTGTGGAGAGCAAAAATAATTAACCATGGACGGGAGGCCTCTGTTTTATTGATACGTTGGTTTGCTCTACTCGTTCATTTCTTTATAAGAACAATAAGTCGGCGCTAGTGCGTGGGATGAAATTGAGTTTTATAATTGGGGAATTTTAAGCGTAAGCTACTTCTGTGGAGTTTGATCATTCTATGATCTGCTAATCGCTCTACAAGTTAAATCCAATATGTGGGGGTATATACTCATTACTTCTAGTAACAATACACTTTCAATTCCTCTGATTTTTTTTTTTTTTTTTTTTCCATCCTAGGACTTGTTTATTGAGGGTTCGAAGGCGATAAAAATTGATTATACGTTATCGAAAGGCTCACTATTACGATAATTTCTTACTGTGGAATTCTCTTACCTTAGGTTTATATATAATACCTCATTAAAAACTCTTGAAAATAGCAAAGTTAGGTGCGCTCTAACATAATACGAAGTACGAAAAACTGAATAAGCTGCCTGTGGTTACTCGAGCTGAAAAGGTTTGTTCTTGTCTCTTTTTCTCTCCGAGCTCCTGGCAGTGCCTCATTAAAAATGTTTACAAACGTCCTGAGTTACCCTCTTATCCCTTCCATTAATGTATGAAATAATGATATGGCTGAGAAATGGAGGAGAAAACATTGGAGCTGTGAAAAAAGTCGGGAGGATAATTAAGAATTTCTCATCGATGGGCTTTCCGGAGTTTCCTGTCCGCAGGACCGGCCACTTAGTTTAACTTACCTGTGAAGGAGGGATGTAGGATGTGAACTGGGACTTGGATAATACAGTTTGGTCAGTGCAACCCAATGTAACTGGAGGAGACGGCAGAAACGAGCGTCCTAATATTTTTATATATCCCTCGTATCGTTTATTCGATTGTCTCGTCTTTACTTCCAGTTCTTCTCCTACTTTCATACCCGAAATTCGTGAGACGATTTCTCATAATCTAGACCATTAATTCTCACATCTTAAAAAATAATTCAGCATTTTTTCGTAACTCGAATCGCACGACGTCAAAGAACAACCTTTATTCTATCAATAATTTTATCTAGGTATATTTTTGTCTCTCGTTTCTCTTCGTCTGTCCAACCACGCAAGCATGTGTCTCCACACATTGATTCAGAACCCCCTCACCCATTCATGTAGTGTATCGCTTAATAATCTCACTTCTAGGTATAATTTACAGATAATATTGAGATCAGACGATAGAGATAGTATAATAATCTTTGTGTTTGCTGACAGACTTACCTCGAGCATAATCGAAATTCACACTTTCCACACCGAACTACGTGCCGTTGTCTTCGTGTGGCATATTTCAACCCGAATTGTTTATAAAAAAAATAAGCTACGGTGAAGTGTATCGTACTGAAGCAGTACAAATATCCTTTGAGAATCCCGTAAAGAACGGATTAGGCAATGTTTGTTTTGCATTGCCATTTTGTATCCGAGGTGGGTATTAGTGAAGTAACAGAGAAAAAACAATCCGTTCTACTAAACAACCCTTTACCCAAGCCATATTTTCTTCTTTTTTTTTCCTTTTTTGGACGTAGTATCCAATTTGTAACGTAGGGAAACGCTTGTCCGGAGACGATAAGATGGGGATATGGGAATGGCGGTGGAGAGGGGATCTGGATCCCAACAAATGACCGTCCAGAGATTTTATCTCCTTCGGCTCGCGCTTTGGAGGAAGTCGACCGAAAGGGATTCACGAGCAGAAAAAACATACTGGACCTGGACTCACACGACGGCCCGCCCTCGTTATTTCGAGATCCGACTCACCTGATAACAATTAATACTTTCATGTTTTTCCACCTCTGTGACCGCCTTTGAGGGAGGTGTAATTTCATCAAGTTGATTCTTTCTCACCGTGGGTCACAACGGACAATGAAACATATCCCGATAGCTGATTTTTAGAACCCATAAGTAGTTTTTAAGAAGGACATAGGTGATTTCCTGGGATTATGAAAAGCAATTTCAGGATTCCACTCTCAGTTGTGGTAACGTCTGCTCGTATGCATGGGCTCGTTTGTAAGCTCCTACTTCAATTCAACAAAATTCACTTACAGAACCTGGACTTAACAGAACTTCACGTAGGTATGAATTCCGTAATTCACACCACTGCACGTAAATGTGTGAAGACTTGACACACAAATAAAGACACTACTGTTTACCACTCTACATGGTTCTGTTGAGATGTGCAGGAGGAAAGAACCACTCCAAATTATTTCCGAGGGGCTCGGACTCGTGGAACCTCGTTACAACGTCACAATGGGAAAGTTAAGTGGCGGAACAGGAGGTTTTTGAAGCGTTTTGAATGTTTTATACAGTTCGGGGTTTCGAGCAAGAGCGAAGCCCTCTCATAAAGCCACTTCAACTTGGGTCAGACCTCACCACCGCACCGTCACCTTGCCGCCCTCTTCAGCCTTCCAACAACAAATAGTACACCAGCTCTACCCGAGGCCTTCAACAATAACCTAATTAGAGACTCGACGCTAGCGCTGCCTCTTGTTCTTCCGCGAGAAACTTTCGCGTTATTTCTCCCGATTTTTCACCCTCTTCTTGAATATGGAAACTCTGTTTTTCACTACTCATCAACTCATTAAAAACTGCTCCCAACTCCTGGGATGTTTACACTACCGCCGTAGTGGCATACCTCATTCGCTTCCTTGAGTGAACTAACAGAAAAAAGTTATAATGGCTAGTTGAAAATGAATTTTAAATTAAGCTGGCTGGTACGCGAACTTCTCGGTAGTCGCAAACAATTTGAAAGTTGACTGAAATCGAACTTTTAATACGAATTTTTGCCTTTTAGGCGACTATGTCACTTAATTAAATACATCTGACTATGAGATCACTGTATTATCATAACATAATACTGTGCTGTGGTTAGCGGTAACCAAAACAATATTAACTTAAGCTTAGAAAGTTAAATGTTAGGAACAGGAAACGAAAATTAAACACGGACTAAAGAAAGTTTCCTTGAATCTATAGATGTATGTCGCCAAGCTTTCTATAGATATAAGTGATCGCGGTGGAACTACATTGTGAGACCCATTTTGGGACATTATTTTCTCAATGTATCAAAAAATGAACTACATTCGACGATTCAACTAACACTTACTGTCTGCACTAATATTTTTTGACCATGATTCCTTGGGCCGAAATCAGGATCAATCTGAGGACATGCAAATCATAACTAGAAGGGAGCGGGTCGTTCAGATCATTACATTATAGTTACTTTCCAATTATTGTTGGAAAGCGTTGGTAATTCTACTTGGTTGTTTCCACTGTGGCCCTAGACGTTTAACTTGAGCTTTCCAACGATCTAATAAAACATAAATTCTCGCCAGAATTTGCACTTTTCCGCATTTTTTTCTAGCGAAAATCGACACTTTTGGCCTGAATAATATTCCATCATGAATGGGTACAACGGATGCCGCTTCGAAGAACGTTCGTAATAAGGGAACGCTTTGTCATAATTATCTAAATTAAATAAGATATTACTTAAGAACTAACCTCGGATTATAAAAATATCCATGTTTTCACGGGTTGGCGATCGTTAGCTGGAACAACGTGTGCAGATAGTTCCCAAGTAGAGAATTAATTGTGCTTAGACAAATTGTGTAGAACCTTAGTTGTTACAAGGTAGATACCGCACGAGGATTGATTTGATTTCCATCCTAGAGGGGGAGGTGGCTGAGTGCGCGGGGTTCGGAAGAAAAAGGGTCTTGCTGAAAGGAGTTGATCACCGCTAAAACCCACAGACTGCAGACTTGAGTAAAACGAGTGTCGTGAAGGGTGGGGAAGGGGTTGAAGGCAGCACCTCAGGAACTGATAGTAATTACAGGAACAGAGGTAATGGCCGGGGAGTAATCCTGCGGCAAAAGCCTCCTCATCCATTACAGTGCTGCCACCTGAGGTCCCTTACGTAACAGGAGGCTCGTCGTAAACGGTGTGCAAGCCGCCGATTGGCACCACTGCGTCCCACGTTCCGCCCTTGGGGTTCACTGAGTTGACCAAAGTACCCCTCGTTCGGAATGAGGGATGTGACAGGTCATGTGGGACAAGTCTGAACACCCATGTCATAGAACGTGCACAACTACTGGAACTATCCGCTCCCTCGAACCTCCACTACCTCCGCAATACCAGCTTCGTTCCTCGAATGTTTATTGATAAGTCCTACGCTGAGCCCACTCCTGTCATTTGGTTATCGAGCTGACTTGACACGCTTCCATCATCCTGCCTACAGGTATTAAATGTTTTTTCAATAAAGAAAAAATGAATTTAATTAGGTATAGAGCTCATGGTGTTCATGAACTCGAGCCAATCTTGCCTCCACCCATGACACATTTCACCGACTTCATTGCTTACGTATTGAGATGGTATTCTCTCTCTACCATCAGAAATAAAAGGCCCGAAGGAAACCCCATGGGGCCGAAAGCCAGGTCATACCGGCTGGATCCTCTTTTTGGGAGAGAGCCAACTCGAACGCGGAAGCAATTCAATTAACACCGCTCACTTTCCCACTTTTCCCTAGTTAGCTGGGAAAATCGGAGATACTCCGGCACGTTCAGCTCTTCCTCGCCTTTTCCCTTTACTCGATATATTCCTTCCGTTACGATCTCTTTCTATTTCCCACGGTACATCCGCTTTCACAGAAGTTCATTGCCACCCTGAAACAAAAGGAGGCCTCTGACATCACCGGTAAATTTTTCATCTACTGCCCTCGTTGGATTTCCTAGATATCTTTCTAATCGTTGGACTTACCGTAGTAATGTTCATCCTTGCCCGTGGCTCGTTTCGCTCAATTTACCATACGTATGTAAATAGCTGGCGTCAAATCCATTACCAATTCACAATGTTTCAGAAATTTACGAGGGATGAAATAAAGCTAGATTTCAATAAGTATAATAAAATTAACTAATCAATCTTACATTGATTTTTCAAACCAGTTGTTAATTTTCGGGGACAATGGTTATGCCTCTCAAGTGTCAAGGTTTTGTTTTTCGCGTATAAATTATTCACGAATCTATCATATAGGGTCTACTTTGTCAGTGAAAACAAAGAAAACTTGAGTTTAAACATTCCGAGCGGCAATCGTGATTTCATGGATAAAAAGCGTTGTTTCTGGAGAACCTGGCAATAGTTGCGCCAATTCTTGGAAAATGTCACCAAGTCCTCTACAGCCGGCGTAACGAGCTGTCGTATTATCGACGTCTACTTGAGAACTCGATTCTCAAAAGCTCGTTCGTACAGGAATGATGGGTGTCAAAGCGAAACCACAACCCTTTTCCCACTGTCAAACCTCGTCAAGGCTCTTCTAGAGGGGTGGGAAAGCAACCTGTCTCGGAAATAAACGGAAAATCCTCAACGAGCTTGATCGGGTATTAAAATTCCATTACCTCGTGACGTGTAATATGCTTGCAAGGTATAAGCGAGGAAGATCCTCCTCTCGGTTGAACAAGAATTCTCCCTCCTCCTGCGGGCCATCTCGACGTAGGGCTTAGAGCTATGACACAATTAATGCATACGGAATTAAGTTTTAGATTGCCCCGGCCTTCCTCCTCACCCTGTCTTCCTAAGCTGGGAAATGAAGGGCTTCACCGAGGGGAGCACTTGCAGAGGAATTGAATTTCTCTCGTTGTAAGCACATTTACGTCAAATGAAGGGCCGAGCTGAGTTGAAAACGCATTTGATGTCGGTTGGATCGTAATGACTTTCTCTGGTGTCGAAGAAACTTTCATCTTGTCGCGGAAGAACAGCTTAAAATCTGAATTTTGCTGGGATTTTAGTTGTAATTAGTCATGTGCCTCATCATTCATATTTCTCGTTGGGTCCTGGTGATATTATTATAGACACACCGACTGGTATTTCCCGCAAAATTATCACAGGGTCCTTGCTCCCAGTGTGCCTGAAGCCTCGGGCTTTTGTTGAGGTTTCACCCTCACAAAGGTAAATTAGTCAAGAGCGTGAAGATAACTCATTTGTTAAGTTCGCAATTTAGTTAATAGGGCATATTAATAATTGGAAACCTCAATTACGTGAACAAAGCCCGGAGTACAAAAATGAGCTGTAGCAAACGAGAGGCTGTAGATTGAATGAGGGTTTCATTTTTCGTATTAATGGTTGATGAAGTCTGAAGGTACCTGCCGATCATATTAACTATTGCCTAGCTGGAGAGCATCTGACGTTGTCACATTGTAAGAATTAGCCCCTTACCCGGGTAGTGTCAGACCAATGTTATTTCCCTGATCTGTTTCAATAAGGAAAATGTCATTAATTAGAAGGTAAGATGCCAGCCGCAGGCTAGATTGTGGTCGGTTGCAGATCAAATTACTCGACCAACGCAATTAAATTGATGGTCTTTCAGTGAACGCGGTCCGGTACGTTAATTATATTGCAAACTGGAGGTTGTGGGGCGCTCCGTGTAGCACACGTCCCATCCATAACAGTCAGCACGGTGAGCATTGTCGCCCCAGGAGACTTACTACATGCATGTGAGTAGGTACCTACCAGAAGTTGATGTCGAACATATCATTATTGATTGTTCGGAGACTGCCATTCTCAGGTGGATATGCGTCATACCCTTCAAGTCATTCCAGAACGTATTGAAAGTGGCTTTCACGTTCACTTTTCTAATAATGACTGCTTTTAGTAAGGCCTCAGGTGAATTAGTTTGAGGTTTTTCTAGAGATATTAAGTTTTGAGCTATTACGGTGATAGAAGCTCTGGCCACTCTGTCTGGTACAACGGATAATATGTGTGTCGGAGCAACGCCGGCTTACGGATAATGACTTCAAATAATCAGAAATGCACATCTTCGACTTGAGAGTTAACACCAAGGGATCCATGTTTACAATGTTCCCGACCTCATCACGTCATCACTGACTCGCAGTCAACAAGGGCAGTTGCGTGGTTGAATTGAGCTAGTCCGGTGGATATATCAACAACCGGACGATAAATGCGGTCGACTTCCAAAACCTGGGTTCCCAAAGCGTGGTTACATTTTATATACTGGTCTCTAACGAAAATTTTGAGACAGCCGAGCAAAACCACTCGTTTCTTTACGCTTATTAGAACAGACAGTGAAACTGCCCTATGTACCTATGTTGTTAGGTTACGAACATCTAAACCTCAAAGTTTCCCTTTTGAACCCAGCGTTTCCGCAAAGGGATTTTATTATTTTATTTATTTTTCATCATACCGGACGCAAACTTTGTTTCTCCTGGAAAAAATTTCCCTTCCTTCCTCCCAAGCGTTTTCCATCCTTTCCGATGTTTTAATAACCAATAAAAGCGCTCGGTTTTTACGGTTCTATTATTCGTCTTTTTTCAGAATCGAACGGGACTGAAAAGGGAAAACAGCTGGAAAAGCTTCTACCATTGGAGGCTTGTATAGAGTAGGTTTTATTCCCATCGAACCATAAGGCCCTCGACACGCAGCACTAATAACGGGGCTTATTTTTTTAAATTCTACTACTCGGGCACTGTAGTTTCACGGAGAGGGGAAAAAAAATCTGTGCAAGCTCTTCCCACCGCGGGGAAACATTTTTTTTCTACTTTCTTCCGTGTAGGTACTCTATTTTTCTCCTATTCTATCTCTTGTTTTTACCGCAGGTCCTCTAGGGCATTTACCTCGCGAAGTGGAAGCCGTAGTGTATGGGATTAAACTGGCGTTGTTAGGGGTTTTTAGTAAATGCAGAATAACAAGACGATTTTCTCTCGAACATAGTTAAGAGCTTAGGTGTATTGCAATTAGTTGTGGTTGGGTACGGTGAACTTCATCCCTGTGTTTTTATGGCTCAGTAATTCTGAGTATAAGTACTGACACCATTCATATTTGTATAACGTCTATTACTCCATACAACTACATACAACGCAACATATAATCAAAAGTGCATTGGAAAAATAAAAGATAATCCATTCTTTAATTTTTTAGAAACTGGCATTTTTTATGCTTCTTTGCACCCCAAGTGTTCAAGTTGCTTTGCAACAAGGATTTAGGCTTTAAGCAATGTACAGCTGTCAAAAAAGTGAATATTGATCCAACTCATCGCACTCCAGACCCAAGAGATTGTTGCTTCTCCGATCACTTTTCATAAATGAATTATCGATGTACCGAGTAGTGGCAAATGGAAGCTTGGCAGACGTAATTAGCTCACTCCCGCGCCCTAAAAGGATGATATTGGGAATTGCATGATCAGAACATCTCTCTAATAAAAGACCTTGACAAGAGATATGGCCGAGGGTGGGATGACGAGGCGCTGGAAAAGCGGGAAAAGGCCGTGGCGATAGATTAGCTTTTATGGAGCGTCATTGATAAATGTGTATCCATTTATTGGGACCGCCAAGAACAAAAAGGACGTGAAAAATGCCGGGACGCCCTGTAATAGGACGAGGTGATGATTTAATGTTGAGGTTTTATTATTTTTTCTCCCCGCCATAGCGTCCGTTGTGACAAATGTATAGTGAGGGGTTGGAAGACAATGAAAACTGAAAATTCGACCATGTCGATGAGTGAACGCCAGTGGACAACGGCCTACAATGGTCATGTCGAGGTGACATCTCTAGTGAGCACGTCTATATTGATCTTTGAGAATCTCATGAAAATACGCCACTTGATGTTTCCGTGGTGAGACATGCCATAAGGGCACTTCTTACAAAAATGTGTGCAATAAATCATCTACTGTTTCACTAAGCGGATCCTCCTCAGAGGTTTTGACTCAAAGAACACGTTCAGGCTATAGGGACATTTTCAATTAAACAGGCGGTTTTGGTTGGTTAATCCAAGAATAATCAAGCTATGTTTTTATGCAAAAAGTCAATCTCTCCAAATCGGCTGAACATTTTTGGTTGGATATTCCTTGAATAAACAACCTATGTTTTCATGCAAAAGGTCAACACACTATAAGCAACTAGACTGACGAGCAAACCTGAAGGTAAAAAATCAATGTAACCTATTTGTGTGTCGTTCTATTTCGAATATGAACAGCTTCTTCTTTATAAAGAAGATAAATCTTTTCCTTGTTCTTCCTTGAACTGCGAATCAGTTTCACGCACCAATGGGTGAGGTGAGGGTCGTTCCAGGAAAATGGCGTTTTCTTGAACGAATGTATCCCAATCTATTGGACCTTGAATATTGTGAACGGACAGTCATTAGTCACAGTCATTTTGTTCTCATTGTATTCCTCACTGAAAACTGTATTGTACCTTTATTTTTGTGAACATTCGCGGTAGGTAAGTTGCAGGAGTGACTCATTGGTGACAAACAAGTTTTTATTCAGCAAAGACATTTTATTTTTATTTTAATTCTAAAATCCCTTATATTACTCACTTTTTTGACGTATAAGTGAGAACTTATTCGATATTCAGCGCTCTTAGACGAATGATGTCACCTATGACGAACGGGAACAGTGAAATAGAAAATAATGCGATTGAAAACGAAAATTTCCTTTGAATCAGTGTTCAATAACAATTTGAGAAATACCTAATATTTAACGAAATTTGGAAATTGTTAAAAAAACTATACGGTCATGCCGAGATTTTTTTTTATTAAGGCCCTTATGAATTCGATGAAGAACGCCGGTGGGTACAGAATCTTTTAAGAAACGGTTCCCCAGTATTTTTTTGTGGCGGGATGATATAAGTATGCGATTATTTTATGTTGAATTGGAACACAAGTTAGGAAACGTAATGAATTCAAATTTTCACGAAAAATTTACGTTTAACACCAGAGATATCTAAATCATAAATGATTTCCCTGACTTGGGTTTTGTTCTTATGCGAGAATTCAGCGTCTCATAGATTCTGAAGGCACTAAAGTAGAACGGTAGGGGTTAGTAACGCAGAAAGGGGAAATGTAACAACGATGAATACGGGAGGAGGTCGAAAGAAGGAATAACTCAGAGAGAACGCATTTTCCATGCTGAGGAGAAATGATGTTTTGATGTTTCAGTTTTGGCGGCATAGGGAACAGAGGGGGGTGGGGGTGAGTTTTTCTTGCGGTCATGGACGTCCTCACCAGCGATCTTCCCCCCGGTTTCCCTCATTCAAAGGAAAAGGCTTTTCCCCTAGAGGGTATAAGCGGATAATCTGAAAACCGGGAGCCCTTTCTCCTTGCCGGATAGGTCCGAAGGCGAGGTAGACGCTGCCTTGAATACAATCTCGCCCCCGTCTTTTAGCCAGCAAGGACGTCCCCACGCTCGATATCACCTCAATATGCTGCCTCCCTTCCCCATTTCCCCGGTCTAAATACTGTCCTGCTCTTCCGCTTCTTATCTACAAGGGGAATGTCCTCGGCCTACCGACTTTTCCTATGTTCAAATACCTGAACACGTTCCTCGACGAACGAATCTTATTTACGTGACAAACCGCTCAATGTTATACCGCTTCAGTAGTGCCATTTACCATCAAAGCTGCCCATATCGCCCATTGAGATACGGGCAGTGAGGAGAAGAGGGGCTATCTCAATTGATTGGACGTGTCGACCCAGTTGACACGTTTTCTCAGTTCTGTTGGTATGAGGAACAGGAAAATGGAATACAAACAAACAACAACAACAATTAATGAACTCCAGGAGAAAATGTTCGCACGATTGCTATTTAGTGGCATTAGTCTTATCTCATGTCGTTAAGCAGTTGGTCTGGCTTACTATATTTGAGATCCCAAACGACTTATACTATCGAAGCAAAGCTTTTATTGGCAGCGCATTTTACCGCATCACTACATTAAATCTTGTGAATTGGCAATTCATCCAGGTCAAAAGTTTATCATCAAAGACATTTTAGGTTCCTATGAATAATGATACTGATATGATCACGTAATCATGCCCAAAATCGTGTTTTAATAGATTGAATTTGGGTCATACGATTGGATAGTGAGGTTGTTCGCAGGTATTAAGTAGTAGCTATGTTCTGAGTATGTTCAGTACGGCTTATATGAAAAATATTCTTTCATATTGTGGATTATTGTTATTTTTATAGAACGCGACCTGCAAGAGAAGGCCTGAACGGGTAGTGGACTAAAAGGCTGGGATCTTCATGTTATAGATATTTGCAAAACAGGTATAGATAGCTGCAAATAAACATTTACAGATTTGTTCTCTGTATGAGTGGACTGCTTACACTTTAAATGGTTCTGTAGGTACGACAGCATTGTGTAATGTAGCGTTCCCCAAAGAAGATCTCTTGGAAGGGGAAGGGGTCTTCAAAATTATTACGAGTCTTCATTGGTTGGCATTATCGCAGAGTGAGATCAGTACTTGTCAAGAAACGCATTAAAAGCATGGGTAAACTTCGCTCGAACCATCGTAGTCGAGTGTTATAATCAAAGAATCGTGTTCAGACTGCAGCACACTCCGTCTCTCGTAACTTCCGCACTCATGCTCGAACACCCTCCATACGAATATATGGTCGCTTGATTTATATCACTTTGAGAAATTTCTTGGGGAAAAGAGCTTATAATATGATGGAGTGAGAGTGTGGGGACTTTCCGGAGGAGTAGGAAAGGATTTAAATTTCTGCGATTCCCTCTCTCGAGAGGTTGTTTCCCCTTCCTTTTCAGTCTGTTCCAAGAAGAACGGTTCATTTATTATTTTAAAGAGTTTCCGAGACAGAATTACATTCCCACTCCTCTCCGCCTGAGGAACGCGCACTTTCTCCTCGTTTTCCTCGTATATGTTAAAACGATAGCATCGTCGTAGCATAACAATGAAGTTGGTCGTAAGAACAGCGCACTGCCAAGGAGGTGATGATTTACTTGAGGCTATTAGGTAGACATCAAGTAGGTAGCCTCTTAACTTGCATTGAAACAGTTCATGAAAATGCCGGGTTGATTATGTTGTGCGTCTCACTGACATGTAGTGTTCTGTCACGTCGTTGCAGTGCGGTGTGCTCCTAATGAGCAATTAATGTATCTTGATTGTATCATATTACAGTGTACATGTAATGTTCGTGACGCCGGCTATAGACAATGTTGTGACCTGACGAACACCGGCGGTCTGGTTTCCCCTAATTTATTTCATTAGCTTCATTAGCTTATTTTCAGCACAACTGACAAAAACAAGAGCCAATCTAGCCAATCATAATCCCGATAATGAACTTATTGCTTCTATTTTTCAGATGAGGTAGAGGGCGACTGGCAGACCACATGGTCGGGAATCCGCGCAGCCGTCCAGCTGGCTGCCTTGACGAGAACAGGAGAATCGGCCGAGTCAACGATATAATGACGTCGTTCGCTTGATGAAATGATCGTTATGACTTCGTACCTAGTCCTCCTTATCACCAGCGTAGCCTTCGTTTTTCAACCAACGTTAGCAGGTGAGTGAATTGTTCTTTTTGTATTTCCATGATAGTCGTGTTATCATATTATAGGGTTCCTCACATTGCCATGGTTCGTTATGTTATTTTGTTAGAGCAACTAGGGATGTAACATGAAAAATTAAGTTTACCTACAGTCAACAGTCATTCAATTTCAACTGACCACCCATGATCAGCGATTACCCTTTGTACCAAGCCAAAGTACAGTAGGAGTACAGTATGGAGAAATCGTATTTCGAACATAATGTAGGATTGGAGCGGGACGTATAGCATTGAATGTAGGATGTCTATCTCCAGAACAGCCTCGTTTTCTCTTGCAATATAAGTAACTTGGTTCTGATAATTTTTGGTGCTTAGCAGCAAATTATAGTTCAAGGGTGTTCCAACAGGTTTTACTTTTACTCTATAAAGTCCTGTCACTTCAAGGAGGAAACTGTCACTCTAATGAGCGGTTTGAAAACATGTTTGGCAGAACTGAATTAGTTAAATGAATTATTTTAATAACTAGGCTGTTGATTTTTTCTTCTTCTTAACACTGGTGAGCTTTAAGTAACGATTCTGCCAAAGGTTAATGGCTGGAAAATGCGTCAATAATATGTTTCATCAATTCCCTGTACATCGTCCCATCGATAATCAGGTTATAAAAAGTGTACCTGAGGATACTGGCTGAACTGATAGTGCAAAAACAAATTTCATTCATACAAGAAGGAAAAAATACTTTGACCAAGTATACAACAAAAATAAGACGTGTTTATGTACCTCAGGAGCGAATCTTCTATAGTGTGCATGGAATGGTTACCACACTATGAGACGCTCGAATCAAAAACCGTTATAAAACGTAATCATAATGCTAATTTATAAGAGCCACCTTTTATACACCAAAATTTCCATTTGTGGCCCAAGAAAATGGGTTACTTGGAAATTGCCTTAAGCCAAACCATTCATTTGCTTCAACAGAAGGTTATTGATCCCGTTAATGAAATGAGAGCCCGTTTAATAGGGGTAATTATTATCAATGGGTTCGTAATTAAATCTGAAAGCTGATGGTCCCTTTGCGGTCGTCATTAGTCATATTTACTAGTGATAGAATCACGAAAGGGTCTTGGGCCAAATTGTTTAAGGGCGTTACAGAGGGGTCGAGCACCCCCTCCCCTCCTTGTGCCCTCCATAAATACTGTTTCAGAGCTCGGAAAAGGCAAAGATATGGAGCCATGAAGGAGAGGGGGTAACGGCTCATATGATATATTATACGGCGTAGGCTTGCGACCTCACTCCCGCTGGCCTTCGGCACTGAACGAGTTTCTCTCAGCCCTCGCTCTAACCCTTCGTGGATATTTTGCGTCTTTCTCTCTGGGTCTCTGTTGGCTGGTAATTATATGAAAATATGGTCCTCTCGGGAGCCGTTTCGTATCCGCTTGAGACCGAAAAAGGGCGTCACGATTACTAGGTCGCTTCACACAAGCTCACTGTGAACAGACAACGTCCTCGCGTTCACACGAAATACTTTCTCTCGGATTTCGGGCCGTGATTTTTCAATACAAACACCATGTCATGGAAATCGCTTTTATTCTTTGCGATTTCATCAGCCATTATGATCATGATCACCTAACCTGTATGTGGTTCTCCATGCTTCGTGTTGATTCATTAAAACTGAAATATCTAGAACAGATTAATCGTGAAATAATTTTTTTTTTCGATAACACATTATTCGCATTATTTATTCCAGTATTGGTTGGTTAATGTTCTCCTTCATGAGCGCATCGCAGTATCCAGTACGTCGTTACTTTTGAAAACTCTGGAGACCGAAACCGTGCAGTTTAAACTAAAGGAAAAAACTATTACCAGCTGAAAAAGCGCTAAAAAGTGAGGCTCTCTAAAATTGTGTTGTATAGGAAAGGTATTGCTGCAGACGAGTTATCGCGACGGGGAAAGTTTTCAACTCGGTTGGAACCCGTTATTCCTTTTTGACAGACCTTAACCAATAAACTGAGTGGCGGCCATTAAAAGTTGAGAGAAATACCTCGATCATATAGTAAATGTTGGCAAGTTTTGAGACTAAAACCGTCTCGACAGATCCCGCCTTCCTCGAACTTTTATCAAACACTTTGAAAGTTACACTTTTTTGCGGTAAAGTAAATATCATCATTATTTTTGCCTCACTAAACCCACACGACTGCCAACATTTTGCTCCTCAACAAACAATACAAAAGTTATTATGACGGCCAATTGTATATTAGGGAGCTCAATCAATTTAGTTATTTTAAATGCACATTTCATATCATTAAGGGATCATCCAACGGAGTTTTTGCATTTTCTGATCTAATACGCGACCGACGGTCGTAAGGTTCTTGTCTATCTTCGAAGATGGGGACAACTTTTCCTTGTATTAGAAACAAGTTTCTTTGAAAGCCTAAAGAAATATGTGATTTTTATCACCTTGTCATAGGTTTGGAGACCTTGCGAACGCTTTCCCTCACAAGCGAATTCCGCCTTTCATAATTAACAATTGTAGAGTACTAACAGGCAGATGCACAATAATTCTTAATTAAAACGCTGCAAATTCATTCACTTTTTGATCACTGTAACATCATTGTAATCTAGAAGAGCATCCTCATGTCTCTCCCCCACAATCATTCTCCCCGGTCACCCAAACCTTACTGTTGGCCGTTGATAATATGCTACAGTGACTTGAGTGAAGGGAGTTGAGTCATATCTCGTGAACTCAGCTATGAAAACAACATCCCTGGTCAAGGGACCTCCAAGCGTTTTGAACCTCCCTCAAGCAAACTTGACACCTCCACTATTGTCTCAGTAAACAACATACGGTTCTATAGTGGATGATGTCGCTTGTACTCGAATTTCAGCGCATTTCTCGTTACAAAATGGTCCATTCAATTCATCCCTTCCTGGTGAGGGATAATCGCTACTTTTGGGAGCACAAAAGGTTGGAGGGTAGCGAGAGGGGGGAAGGGGGTATTCAGAGCACAACAAGGGTCAAGTAGATCCATTTAAAATGCAAATGAGCTTCTCATGTTGTTTCGAATTCGAAGAGCCCCGTACAAGTACGAGCACATCAGGATCAGGCGCCCTTGTAACTCGTTCGTCATCTGCATAATCTGATCACGACGGAAATATTTATGTTGAAAGATTTTGATTCAATTTATCGTTGGATGAGGACGGAATGCGTCTGATGTGTTGCAAGATGTCGGGGGAATATGTTGAATCGGCTTATGGAGCATCGGGAAGACTAATGAGAAAAGAACGGGTGCAAAGGGTGAACCTTGGGGGTGAGCTGATGAGATCGGGTTTCCGTGAGAGTGCTCTTTTGTCTGCCGACACCTGTTCCCCGGAGGTTTTTCCAAGAGGGTAACGAGGTTGTGAAGGGGTAAAAGAAAAGGAGCGTTTGGGGTTTGAGTTACGTGAGGATACCCAACAGCAGTGATCAACATGAAATGTCTCGTGGGCTTGAGACACGCCCAGGATTGCATGAAAACTAACTTCTCATGACTGTAATTCTACAATGAGGATTTGCCCTGGAGACTGTATCATCGATGTGCGTTCCAAAAACGGGAAGCCTGTAGGCTTGAGTTAATGCGTGGGATTGCTCTTGATCATCCTAACTATCATGAGGCTGATGTGACAACTAATGATCCGTCCAGTTCGAATGAACCTCCTAAATAAGTACAAGTTGAGTAGTGACTGATGCATGGAAGAAAATCGCTCTCAGGGAGAGAATAATTCCGCAGTATATTTTTATGTCGCAGGACGCGGGTGAGGGGAAAACACTGTGTTTCGAGACGAGACTCAAAGCCTTCAACAGGGAATGGGAATATGCGGAGGTCCATAAACCATCGCAAGGGAAACGCTTCCGCGGCATGAGTTATTGCTTGGGGAGCACAGGTGCCGGTTACGATGGCAGCTATCGATAACCTTATAGTGAAATACACAGACCCCCCTTCCGTGGCCTCACCCGTTCAGACCCATGCAAAAGGGCCTGGGTGAGGGCTCGCACTAAAGATGCGGTGGCGCACGAATAAAACCTCCACCATCAAGTTGATATTGCTCAGTTTAATTTCTGCATCTTTATTATAGCACCTGAAGGGAATTTTATGTATGAAGAGAACTTGAGATATTTTTACGGGCTAGCAAAGTTATGATTGGAGAGTCTTATTATTCAGCCTCTTTGAAATTCATGAACTAGGCGCTTGAATAAAGTGCATGCCGACGATCTGTTCGCTATGAAACGGGTCTTCCTCACTGTTCAGAACCCCTTCCGGTTACCACGTGTATTTTTCATCTGTGTCTCTTACAGCGGTTCTAGCCATGGCAAGGTTGGATTTAAATTCAGTAGAACAACGCAGATTTGATATTCCTGTCTACTGAAAGCAATGTGTCTCCTAGTGATTTTAAAATACAGGAACCCCTGCTTCTCTCTTATTCTCTTTTCTTTCAATGGATAATTATTCAGGGTTATAAACGGCAAAATCGTTGCCGTGACCCGCCGGCAGATGGAAAATCTTCATGATCATTGTTACTAGTGTTGTAAGATACTGGTAGGGGACCCCGCCATCGATTATGTGGGAAACCTATCATTCTCTTGAATTAAGCCTGGGACTACTGTGGACGTTGTCATGAAACCTGTCTCTAATACGTTACACATTGCTCTAATTAGTTAGGCAGGCAATAATTGTGCACGTCGTCTATTCATGATGATGGGAACTCGTTTGCTTTTCATTCACTTCCAAACCTTCTCGCTTGCGAAGTAAATGTGCTCATTCGACCGTAGAGGAAAATAGGCTCAAATGAAAGAACGGGTTGTTGGCAACATCCATAAAGGGAAAATGGGCCGTGCTTAAGTCTGCCGTCCGGGAGAGAAAAAATGGAAGGGCGGAAGGGAAATTCCGACCGAGGAAATCCGATTATGCCGTCGTTTGGGAAGTTCCCTTAATCACATGAAAACTGTATTAAGTTTTTAATTAGGTTGATTCAACGGACGAAAAGAGAGTAAAACTGAGGGAAAAACGAGGAAACGGGGTCGGAAGAGCCGCGAGGAGGGTCCTGAACGGTTCGGCGAGCAACAGGTTGTAAGTGGAACAGCTCCAACTATAGACAACAACTCGCCCTCCATGTGAGGCCCGTGGACAGTTGGATAAGACATTGAAATGGTTCCCAGTTTTGATGCTTTTGAATGCTGTCTGCTTTTTTGTGGAATCTCTTGCGCAAACCGACGAATTTCCACTCAAACTAAATTCTCAGATCAAGATAGGAAGCTTCTACCAACAAAATTCATGAAGTTATGATCACCGTAATGTATAGGAAATCCATGGAAGAAGTAACGATATCTTGAAAGTAGTATATTGACGAATATCTTCTTTATTTTGAAGTGATTGGCGATGATCCCACATCAGATTGAATGTGCTATGAATTATCGTGTACTGACAATTGAAAACGAAGCTTGAAATTCTTATGGAGATTTGCGGATTCGTTGGCTGTTCTCAGCTTTTTTGTTCAAGCTAAAAGTGCTGTCTCGTTGAGAATGTTGCAAATATTTCAAACTAGACAAGGTATGTTGAACGGAATGTTTGGCTCAAGTTTAACTTTTACTATAGCCAGGATTTGGTTGAAAGAGGTAAGAGGTAGGTATATTGAAAAGTGACACTGTAACTGGCCTGTAATGGCGTAGGCGGTAGGTGTGGGGGAGAAACGACGGTCCCGGTAATAGGCTCTGTTAAGGGATTTACCCCCTCCCTTTCTAGCTTGTACGCCCTTTTTACCACGTTCCCGCACCTTTTCCCGTCTGTCATCCTTTCGCCCTTTAACCCTTTGGAGAACGTAACCCCCTCGCGGTCCGTCCCCACCCGCGACCGTCAAAAGGGCTTTGGCAACTCGCCCGCGAAGAACTTCAAAGCGACAAGGAAAAAAAAAAAAAAAGAAGAGAAAAGTACCCACCAACCTACTTTCTCTCTTTCTTTCGCTCTGAGTCACCTGCTAAAAAACAAATCTAGCCCTCAAGTATATGAATAGTCATCTGCATGTACCTTCCTAGTTTTGGGTTTTTAACCGGCCATAGACCACGTAGGGTCTTTGAAGACCAACACACATTTTTGGCCCAATCATCCCCAAATCGCCTCAGAAGACCGTCGAACCAACATGCAATGAATTCAGTAGTATCTGCGATTTTACCCCACAAAAGCTCAAAGTGCAAATAACGGGCTACCACATGATATTGTTGAATGCAAGAAATTAAAGCAAGGAGCTGATGTCTAGTCTCAACACAATGCTTTGCAGGAATGATTGGCAGTACCACCGCTACGTGGAACTGCCAAAGCATCGTGTTGCACGTAGTGCACCCGTGTATAAGTGCACCCTAGCTTTGGTAATCAAGTTTGAGTTGATCTGAGTAATTTTACACGGCTCTTAATGTAAATATTTAGTCGACCAGTCCAACTATTTTTGATGTATTGAAAAGTAAGGTGTATCACGAAATTTCTGTTAAGATAAATAATGTGGTTGTAATGTTGCCAAAATGCAAGCCTTAGTCACGAGTCAGTTCTTACACATGTATTGAGTATGAATACCTGTGTTATACAAAACACGTAATGGGCATGTCATACTGCATTGGACTAGCATGTGGAATTATGTAAATAAACATCTTTATTCGTGTATTACCTACAATTGTCAAGCCACACAGCATTATTTTGGCTGATATATATGAAAATAATTATGAAAATGTATTTAATTACCATTCAACGCAAACGATCGATGATTGTACGGGACAAAGGTAAAAGTATACTGTTTGTGGGATCGTATTTCTCCTGTACTTGATTCTTGATCATCTCCCAACAAAAGTACGTTTTCTGTAGCACTGATTCTTTCATAAATTATCTTCAATCCTATTTTAATGAGATCCCTTACTATTTCCTAGTCTCGTTGCTTTTCCGTGTTAATCTCAAAACCGTCGGATTTTATAGTATCTAGGTAGCTGGGCAGGTTCCAACTTGGTAGGGTTCCGAGGGAGGAATTTCATTCTAAAGAGCGTTTTTCTAGGTCTTTTTCCTTCGAATTCTCCGCTTCTTTTAAATACAACTCGTACGTCCTGCTGCCACGCTGTACATTTCTGAAATGCCCTTATGATTAATTAATGGCAAAAATATATGTGTTCACAGTTCAGTAGTTTAGAAATACCTAATTATGATTTATTTTTCCTCGAGATCCAGCTTCTTTTTAGAAGCCATCGATGACTGCTGTTGACAGTTAGAGAGTAATCACTACAGAACTTCGGCAAATAAATAAGTAAGATAAAATTTGAGTGGCAGAGCGGTCGAACGATAAAGACTGACCGGATGTTCTCAAATAGAGAGAGAACTCCTACCAAAAACCTGTTCAATAAGCGCCACCTAATACGCAAAATGGATGAAATTAACGTTAGATTCGGGTTATCTCCAGTTTCAATTCGGCTCTGCAGATTGGAAACTGGGTGGAAGTTTCCTTTCAACTTTGATGACTCGAGTCAACATCCCGAAGAAGAGGATCAATAGAAACCGGAGACCCAACAATTGGGAAGCGAGATAGTGAAACAAAACTGGAAACCAAGAACCGACTGGCTCTCTGCCTTTGTTGTGATTAGGCAGTTTAGATGTGGGCAGCCCCTATCACGACCGCCTCGGGGTCCTGATCGTGTTAAACATTCAATCAAGTTCCGGAAGTAGAAGCCAATTTCGTACAGCGGAGGCACCAATAAAGTCCGAATGCATCTATCGACCAATTCCTCGGAGCACGGGATCCCATACGTGAGCTCTTTGCGCCGAGCAAATCCAATCACATGTAAACGAAACAGTTCGAGTCCGGGCGACGTCTTCATAATTGGCTTCCCTGATCTGACTGCTTCGACGTTTAACCCTTTCTTTGAGCGCATCTGTTCAGGAGGGGCAATATTTGATCAGACGCAATTGTTTTCCTTGACAGCCACGCGGCAGACCTCGACCTCCCCTAACTAACACAACAATAGCAGCACCCTGAAAGGTCAGTACGTCGATAGAAAAGCGACACTTTTGATGTCAATATCATACAAAACACATCACCAGCAAACGTCTGATGTTTCATGGGAATCGGTTTACCTACAAAGAGCTTCTAAGCCCCATGAGATTTGCAATAGTCCCTTTTGCGAATGACAGATCGAGACCACGCGGCCATTCCGAAATTTTATTCAAGAGCTCCTTCCCATGTATTCCCGATCTCAACTCGAACTTCGGTTTGAGATGCCGTATGCCAACTAACGTTTCTATGTTATGGGCGGTTCTGCGTTATACTCGTATTTGGCCTGATTCGAAACTGATCGAAACTCGTAATTTACCAGAGACACAACATCAAGCCTCACCAACCGAGGTTTTCTTAGAGGTGTATTTAGGTACATACCTCAAAAAACAAACTATTGCCTTTTGCTACCCATCGCTAGCTGCTAACGATTTAAATGTTTCTTGATGTTCTTGTTCTTGTTGAATATCGACGAGTAAACAATTTTTTCACGTATATGATTCATCATCCTCCCCGAGGTGATTTTACATTTATTAGAACAACATGGTGATGGGCCTGTCATCACTATTTCCAGGTCCAGATAGTTGTTATTTTCCTGACGTTAGCGGATTTCAAAGAATTCAAAGCAATTCTCACGCAATCATCATCGAAGTGTTGCAAGATCATCTACAGGGGCCTTTCCTTTTTTCCTCTTGACCTGGTTGTTTTTATTGTTTATTTTTTCCATAGCTATACCTATTCCCCACTCAAAAGAATATCGAGAGCTGTGGGTAGAGCTTCGTCATCCACTCAATCACGAGACCACTGTGGGCTGCCTGGGGCCTTAACGACTCAACAGAATAAAATAAATACGTTCGTGGTATTGATTATTTCCATTCCACTCGGTAATGATATGAAAATAAGAGGGAAGTCTCATAATCATCACTACAATAAGAGGGGCGTGATCATCAGTCGGCATCGCCATTTCGAAGTCAAGTTTGTCATACCGATGACGGCTTGAAGCAGCTGTGGGCTTAACCTTCAACCCTTCATCGAATGTCAGCAGCTCGCTGAAAGCAATAAGTAGGTAGTAGCAGTAAGTGACTTTCAGCCTTGATTAGCGAGGGGCTACGTAACCCCTTCTTGAGGATGTCTAACTACTAGAAGTGCGATGCTTCGTACTATGCCTGTCATTAAGCTGTGAAACATTTTTTTTTTTAATGACTTAAAAATTATTACTATCTTTTTTTTTTATTGAAAACTTGAAATTATATCTACTATTCTCTTGAATTTTCTACGAACTTAGAATGTGTCTCTTGACGAAACTAAAGTCAGGGGGATGTGACATTACTTTTCTTCATATGAATACTACGATGAGTTGATACATACATCCTACCCCATACAGTAACTGTCGTTGGAAATGCATACTGACTCTACACGCATGACCCTAGATTTTTCATCCTTCATTTACCACAGTTCCCCTTCATTAAAAAATTCTTCCCTTTACTCTTCGTAATTATCAACTTCTTTTGTTCTCACTCATTTCAGTGGAAAGGCTCTCTAAGAGATGAAAGCGTGCATGCGTGTTTACCCAGGGCTCTGTTGACAGAAAGTTGGGAGCGTTCTTGGGCTGTAGAACAGGGAAACCCTCAAACACTCAAACAAGGCGCTTAGACGAAAGCTTTCGTTTTGCCGGTAAATTTTAATACCCGCCTCTCTTCGAAATCTCGTTCGCTTTTGTTCTTGTAGTGGAATTTCCAGGGGTTATTAGCTAATGCTTCTTGTGTTGATCGTGTTAACACCGCCTTCACATGATGTTGAATGTTGTAATTTATCATCAGCCTCCTCAAAAACTAGCCATTGGGTAACAAATAACAAAATCCTGCAGATAGGATGGACCTTCGCAGTGCACAGGTAGGCACCTGTTTACTCGTTGTTAACTCGGAACGATGAAGCCTGATTCCAGATTGTCTTTTTTATTGCTATTGAATAAATTTCGTTTTGAATCAATCGCCCAACTGGTCGGCACCTGAAAAAATATTTTTATTAGTACAGGCTACTTTGATTTGATAACATCTTACGAAGCAAAGCCTGGATTGAGAGAAATTTCAGACCAAAATGTCAAGGTTATTCATCACCCTTGAAATATTTACCGAAATCCGGTCAAAGTTGACGGAGAGATCTTCTCATGAGAGATCCGAGGTATTTTTGTAGGGGGGAGGGGGGTGGGGGGTCACTCAAGCAAAATAAGAATATTATTTTCTTCATAAGTAGTTTTCTTGATCGAGTGTAATCTTTCAGCGGTGATTTATGGGTACTTGACAAAAGTTGGGACGTTTTGAAACTCATCGAATTCCTCACTTCTACAGCTTTTGAAGAAGAAAATATCAACCTTTATAGGACTTCGACCTCCTTTACTCATCCCTAATGAAAAGGCGCCTATCAACTAACTACCCGATGCGAAACGTTTTGTCGAGAAGCTCTCAATTAGAAGTCGAGGCTAATTGAAATCATTTGCATACAACCGCATCTCACCCTTACACCCAGGCCGCGTTTCGCCTAAAAAATTAATTATGGAGGCAGCTGAGGAAATTAACTTCCACCCACTCCCATTCCCTCTACTCGCGAAAAACCGGTCGAATTTCAAGCGGTTTACCACGCGGACGTCGAATATTGCACGGATAATTGAATTGGGTTATGCGTTCTAGATTGGTGCGTACCAAATAATGAATTACACATTGAATTGAACTGAAGAGTAATTGGTTTTTCGCCTCATTTCTGATCAAATAGGCGCATTATTTCCCGTTACCGTCTCTTATGATGAAAATTTTGTTTTGCGCAGTCCAGAGCCTGTCATTATGTTACTTGTTGGTCTTGGTACTTGAACTGTTTAAACTTGAACAAAGAAAAAAAATGGAAAAATGTTGTATCAGAGTGGTTTGGAAATATCACTACTCGATCTCCAAAGACCTGTGGAGACCCGGGGAAATCCTGCGGTGACGTAATTTACAGGCGGAATTGTCTCTGGTCATCTGGCTTCACCGCTAGTGGCACGTGGCAACTGTATTTACATTGCCGGAGAAGGCTAACATTGAAAGCAATCACAATATTGTTGTTCGCTTATCGAGTGGTGCGGTGATGGTGGCTTTTGAATTCACGTGTTTCCTCGAGCGTGAGGGGTCAGGACGACAGGTCATATTGTAAAATTATCGTGCTTCCGGAAGACCGAACATGTTCCACACGTATCCAACCTAACGTCTATGACATTTTCACTAAAATATGATACGTTTCTCTTGAGTCCAAATCGGTTCAATGAGCTCATACAGGATCAGGTTAACTGGTTCTACTTGTTTCTAAGACATCTTAATATTTTTAATGAGGCAGCGGCCTTAGCCTCTACTAATTAGTAAAAATCAGAAGAATCTTGTTCGATCGAGAAACTTTTTTTTTTTTTTTCTTCAAATAATGCATTTATTCATAACTATATACAGAACACAATCACATTACCAATTATCAAATGCTACAACCCCTGTAAGAAAACTTGTGCTGGGGTTGGAGTTGCAGTGTTACATTTTATTAGTAAGACAAAACGGCATTATACTTCCGCTCCAACGGTTGCAGGTAAGGCCAGGAATTACTAGGTTTATCAATTTAAACGAAAACTGCAAAGTACAGATTCTCAGGGTGGCAATCCCTCGACAAAAGTTGCTTGCGAAGACGCCAGAAATATAACATCAGTAGCTGTGAGGCTTTTCGATATTTTCGCCAAAATAGAAAGTTGTCTTCAGCCACCAACTTCATTATTCAGTTTGTCCATCTTCTTCTCCCGGTCTTGGCCCGAGCCCCCTACACTTTTGCATCCGCATCAATGGCATGACTAAGTGCCCGAGGTAGTTTTTTTTTGGAGCGTCCCAATAGATCACAGGTTACGTATCTTGGATCGAGAACTTACGGTGTTTCTAAAGTGATTCCGAAGGAGCCAAATCATGTGTTGGACTAAACGACGTACATTTCCTTTTTTGAATCATGTTCCCCTGTCCATTCGTCAAAAATCGATCTGATCAATGACTAAGCGGTGAGCAAAATGGCCAGCACAATAATTGTGCTGTGTGTTGTTGTTGCTCCTGGGAAGCACTGGACTGCATGGCGGTAGGATATTCGGAAAAAAGAGAAATACACGGTAAAAAAGAGAATGAATATTATAGCGGCCTTTGGGAAATCAGTGAGAAAGAGAAATAGAAGTTCCATAGGACGAGGAAGAGCCGTGCGGGGATAAATGGGCGAGCGGATGGAAAGATGAGGAAGTTGAGAAGTCGGCTGTATAAAAACGATGCTTAATCTTCACTTCTCTTTCGCCCCTACCACTTTCCCCTTTTATTTTTATTTTTTATCCTCTCCTTCGCACACAGGTTTTTTTCCCCTCTAAGAGACAGCTTTTGAGCTCGTAACCCACCAGCAACTGACCTAGAAACGTCGATCCAACTTGTTCAACGACGCAGATTTCGTTTAAATTGATTCATTATTTTATTTTGTGAAATCCTGCATACGGCTAATTCGATCGATGTGGCTTACGCCCCACAGAAAACAACCCTACAAAATATACCACATTGCCTCCTACTACTTGTGATCATTATCCACTTGTATTTGAGCTGTTTTGTTTGAGGTTCCTCTTAGCATAAAAAATCAAGGGCGACAATGGGCAATGACAAATCAGAAAATCCAATTTCCATGTCCCTACCTACAACATAATATCAACTCAGGTGGGATAAAAAGTGGGAAAGAATTACAAAACATCACGTCGAGATCATGTTTTGGACAGGCAAGCGATGTGCGTAGGACAATGCTATAGCTAAAACCTCTTATTAATTAGTAAGAATAATCTCTACGATGAATTATTTATGTGTATTTTACCTCTGAAATAGCTAGCTACTATATTTTATATTATCATTTGCTGTCAGTGGGAATTAAAGTTAGAGCAGTTGTACAAACATCCTTTAGGAGCGTCCTAGAAATAGAATAGACAATTATGATCAACTGCCTAAAAACGTCCCAAGTTGTCGGCGTTGTTCAATGTCACTTTGTATAATCCCTTTGAACCGAGCAATATCTTAAGGGTTTAATTTCCTTTTCAACAAGGGCTCTTGTTCAGTAGCACGAATTCTATTCAACAATCCACTCGAGGCTCGTTCCAGCCTAATTGCTTCATGGCTGCGTACGGGTCTATCCATTATCCGTACCTTAGTACAGTGGAGTGTACAGTAGTGGTATTCATTTTTAAACTGGAGAGAATGTAAATTTCTTCAATGTTTGGCGCCATGATATGGTGACTCTCCATTCAAAGTTCCGAAGAAAAGCCCCATTTAGCTTATATCTATCTTCTAATGTTAGGCCTGCTCGTCGAAATAGACGAATCGTTAGAAAGGACCCAAGAATATCCTCCAAGACAATTTGAAGAGCTTCCCTTGAATGGCAGGCAGAAGTAAGGTGAAGGTAGGATGACTCTTGAAGGATTAAGCGCCATAAGAGGCCAACACAATGAAACCCTATCTTTTGTGTTAGATACCTATTATGATGGACGAAGAACTCGACTCGGAGAATAAAGCCGCTTTCCATTGTTTAAACAATTCAACTTTCCCCTCCACTTTTCGCGGTAGGATTCTTCGGGGGTTCAGGCAGGCTGAACTACCTACTCAAGTAAGAAGATATGGCACCAAGACAATAGGAGCCTTCAAGTTTCAGTTTCAATCAGAGGGAAACGTTATAACGCAATAACGCAAGACACCATGCACTTCCCCAATCGCAAATATTTTTAATAAATTCCGTGGGATGGGAGTGCTTTTGGACAATACCCTCACGATAAAACGGCCTGCTCGGACGTTTTCCAATCCAAAACAGCTTTTGGTAACCACTTTAGTTTCTTCATCGTCTTACAGGCCAGGTACAATGGAAATGAGTACGAGAAACAAACTCCAACTTCCTGCGGAAGACCTTTGAAGTTATATAAACACACGCGTTCAATCTCAACCCGTAATAAAGCCGAGGAAGCACAGGAAGACAACCCAGGCACTAATAATGATTCACATGGTGAATAAATATCCCATCCCACGAGGATATTATTTGTTTCTTGTTAACAAAAATATATGCTGATGCTGTTGCGTAAAAGGGGGAGAAACGCATTCCTCACGCTTCCCCAAAAATATAATATACGCGGCAGAAATGTTTCTGGTGGGGTTGAAATGGAGAGGAAGGGAATGATTTATTGAGTTGTATTTATGGAAATGATAAGTGGAGGGAAGTTTCCAGCTAGACCATGTTGGCCGTATTGCGGAGCATACCTACGAGGTTTGAGCGTTAAATTCGTGTTAGATTTGTGTTGAATTGATCACGTTTTCCGAAATCTTCAAAAATACTCCTATTCAGTTTTTTGGATAATTTCCTTTCGTTTTCTGTCCCATGTTAAGATCTGTGATCTATTTAATTAGCAAGCAGACTTATTTTTCTGCTGTACCTAGGTATCTGTTAAATTTTGTCTCCATTCATCATTCCCCTGGTTTCTGGGTTGTTTTTCAGCAGCTTAAAAAATGATAGTATAATATTAAATTTTGTGTGACTTCTTAGAACGCTATCAGTTCGCCCCTTTGCACATCGTGACCTTTTCAGCTTCTCTCGGAGAGCTAAGTCCTGCTTTGTAACAATTGTTTTTCACGTGAATTGTGCCATACCCCGTATTCCAGTACTTCCAGATTAACAAACACTTTTTTAAAAAGAAGAAATGAAGAGCTGTTTTGATGGCAAATTATTTTTGTATGTTAACTTATGCATCCACGGTTTTAAAATCCCGAGTTAAGCCTAGGTGTACAAGGCTGATAGTGAGGAACTTTCAACTTACACATAATCTCCTGTCTGATTTTCCAAGATTATCCAGTATATTTCGCAATGAATATTAATTCCAAGAAAACATGGCAAGCTGGTCTACAAACTCTCTGTGTTCTAGGATAGCAACCAAGCAGACAACAGCTCATTCCAGTATTAATGAGTTTCGTTTCCAACAGCCTTGATCCGGATTCTTCTACAGTACGATTTATTACTCCGGCGGTGGATACCTTCTCGATGATTCTGACCACATCACTAGAATACAGCAGAAGTCGTATCAAGATACTTTGGTTCAGACTCGTGTTATTGATGACTTTTAGTTCCGAGCTGAAACGTAGAAGAATGATCAAATATTGTGCCTCAGTCCCCACGTGCCTCATTTTTTCCCTTTTCCACCCCGTCCCCGCAACTGTCGAAGCCGTCTAAAAGAAAAACCAAGTAGAAAACAACTTCGGAAAAAGAGAAACGGGCGATGGGGTAGGGTAAAGATGAAAGGTTTCTCGTGTAGTACGACTCCAGAGTAGATCCCCTTCTCCTACAAGCCTCTTTTCGGAAGAATGAAAGATCAAGATAAAGGGATTGAATGATTGATCGCTTTCTTCCGGACATCCCAAATTGCGAAAAAAGAGAAAAATGTACCTACGATCCCTTTCTTACGAACATTCAATGACCATGTTCATTTCTTTTTACAAGCAACCCGTTTTCTTCTATCGTGTATTCTTCGCAAACATCAGTTGTTCGAAAGATTTCCACATTTCAAGTTTACGTCCCCATGACTGACTGCGTACCCTTTAATCGAACGCCGAATTAAATCCTCGGCTCTGCATGTTTGTACCACACATGTCCTAGTTTCGTACTAGATTGAACGATTCTACGAAATATTCTCGTTCGATCATAAACAGGAAAATGCTTTCTCTTCCCATCAAAATGGACCATGACCTTATTAGAATGAAAACGCAAGTTACGGGACGTTTCTGTTACCTTCGAATCACTGAATCTGAGAACCTCATCCCTTTTTCCACCACCTCTAATCTACATAAATATGAAAAGGGCGAGAAGAGAAAGTACTTTTTAAGGTATCTACATAAAAAATTCTGAAAACTTCTCCGGCAATAGGTATTATTATACTTGCATGAAGTGGTACATAACTCGCTTTGTTTTCAATTTAGCTTATCGGACGCCCCCTTTCGGAAAGTAGCGCAAATAAATCTGCTAATTTTTTTTTTTTTTTTTTTAATAAAATCAAGGCTCATGAAACTTACGGACACGAAAACGGGAGGTGTTCTTATTCTATGTTGATTGTTGGGCGTGGCGTTCTGTAAACCTTATAATGCAAGGTACAATAGATGGCAAGGGTTGGCCAGGCAAGGTAGAGGAAACAACTGACAACATAATTAGTAATAAAGTATTCATTAGAGGAAAGTAACCTCTTGTTCTTTCTACATTCAGGTAGCTGGATTTTTTTTCTGCCTCAAAAGAGGTGATTGGTGCAGAAAATTAATTTTCTCCATTCAATTATACGTTTTATTTTGTAATATCAAGAGTGAAATTAGAATGATGGGTCTATGCTCAACGAAATTCGTTTGCACCGCACAAATATTGAATGTATTTCCCCTTCCTGGGTGGAGCACTGTGGGAGGTACGCTGGGTGGGTTCGCGGGAACCCTGTAGGGATACTCGGTCCTAATTGGAATAGCTCTGAACCCTCCACCTCTCCCCTGCCCTTCAAAAGGCCTTATATAAACAAACATTTTCGATTCCGCGCCCCACTTCCCCACTTCACCGTGCGACTTTAATTTAAATTTCAAACATTCGGAGGAAAATAAAACCCGTTTGATGGAAAACGAGGGGAAAGTGACGTTCCGAAACCAGGCTGAAGGTGTGCTAAATGCAAATTCAAATGGACTCAATTTGATGGGGAGGAGGTGGCCAGTTAATTCTTGCTCATCCCTTTTTCCCACGAGTGAAAGCTGCGATTACCCTTTGGAATCGACCGACTGGAATCGAGTTAATGTTTTCCTGAGCGCGTCACTTTGCTTTTAGCATAGCTGTTTGTTCGTTTCCGCCAAAAAGAAAGGAGCGATTAATTCTTCAGTTGTTTTTGGGGTTAACCTGACAGGTGATGTAAGCCGTATTTTCTTCAGTCCAAATGCCATTGATGGATTGTCGCCTCTATGCTATAATACGAAGGCACAGACCAGAACAGTGACATCTACATTCTGCTGAGGTACCTGTAAATCAGCTGCGTCCACCCGAAATAGTGAACCAGGGAACCAAAATATCCGAAGTACAAACTACTCGAAACTACTTCAAATCCTAATAAAATGTGTCGATTATCAGAGTCTTTTTCATTTTGCCCAAATCAGTTAAAATAACTCCTTGTTATTCGACTGTTTGTTCAGTTGACGGCAGTTGATGTGCATAGGTAGGATTCAAGGGGAAGAACCGCTAGAGGTCTTGTACATAACGTCTCCACTTCGCCCTTATCAGAAGTCCTCATGGTTCGATTCCCTTTCTACTTATCACTCGAGATATTCATTCACGCAAACGTCACTCTGAATAGGTGAATATCAAACCATAAATCAACGCGTTTTCAAGTGGCGAAGGCTCATTTTCTTGGTAATAGACGAGAAAGGAAAACGTAAAGAGGGGAAATTGTGCGATGAGAGGGAAGAGAGTGGCGATGAAGAGGACGAAGGGGCAAGGTAGAAATAATTAACTACAAGGGGCCTTATCTCGCTCTCCAACCCTTCGCCCTTTCATGAGCTCGACAATGGATCCAATTATTGTTTGATTCGGCTAATTTAGCAGTCAGGAGCAGAAACGACAAGGACCTGAGGACAGGGGGGAAGAGAAGGACAAAAAGGGACGGAAGAGGGGAGGGTCAACAGAAGGAAACAATATAAATTAGAGAGGAGGGGCTAGTATTCGTCGTGCTGAGAATGGTTGGGCACGAGCGTTGTCAGCCAGCAGGATAATCAAGATGTATCGATACGAAGTGGGGAGGGAGCGAACGCTGCTAGTGGGTTGATTTGAGCAGTGATCGGACAAACCGAGGGTGACCTTTCTGGTAATCTACAGGTCTGTGAATGGATCTGAAGCATTCCCTATCAACTCGTCACTGTGAATTTTTTAGATGAACGTGCGCATTAACATCTACTACTGTGCGTTGAAAGCTTTTTGCTTCTTCTTACCTCCTAGTAACGGTAATATTATTGTAGTTATTCCATCAATAAGAACATCCGTTTCATTACCTGTTATTTATATATACCCCTATCATGTATTATTCATGAACCTAACAAGAAACCACTGCCTTTTTTTACACAATCGCAAAACAATGTATCGTTTGTTTTTATAATTATATGCCTACACTCAAAAGTTAATTGTAGATTCGGCTTGCTCAGTGGTTTTGCCAATCTTCCCGAAAAATTTTATCAACTATTCATTTTTTTGTATAAAATATTTTATTGGAACATACCGATTTTTTTTTACTCTCACATTTTTGAAGGCCGATACTTTCGTTCGCTCTACCGTGTAACGTCGACGAACGAGAAGAGGTTCAATGGAGAAAACAGAAAGTTATTTTTTTTTAATCGTATAAAATGTATGAAGTTTTTATCAAATATTGGTAGTAGATATTCGAAAGCTGGTTGTTTGTAACAAATCATTGAGACTGCTAATGTTAATTGGTTACCTACTATTTAGGCAACATGTCCTTATCAAAAAATCCCGCTCTGAATTTTTCATGAATCCTAACTAGTTTTTTTTCTCTCTCTCTCTCTCTCTCTCTCTTTCACCTGTCAATCGTCTTTATCTTGAGATAAGCAAGTTTCCAGCATGTGTTGCTCTGTTTACAAGAGCCTTTATCAGCTTCGCCGCCTTGCTATAGACTTCCCAACTTACGTGAGGCAACAACTAGTTCAGTCGCTGGTTTTTCCAACATTCAACTACGCTGCTACTGCCCTCACGGATCTGAAAAGTCAAGACCTCGACAAACTTCAAAGAGCCCAAAACGCTGCAGTCCGCTTCATCTTACGCATGAAAGTAGACGAGCACATCACCCCGGCATTTCAAAAACTCGGTCTACTGAAAATTAGAGAACTGAAGAAACTACATATCGCAACCTCTGTTTTCAAGATTCTGAAGTACAGGAAACCAGCATATCTCGCCGAGGATTTTGTAATGATGACTGAGGTCCACCACCGAAATACCAGAACAAAAGAAACAACTCTGCAGATCCCCCATCATCGGACAGTGACTTTCGAGCGTTCCTTTGTGGTTCAAGGATGCAAAATCTCTCTATTGGTATTTAAATATCTCATATGGTAGGTAAATAGGTAAATATCTCTAATTAAATATTCAGCCAAAGGCTAAACTCATTTCAGGATCTGGCCATCTTCAAATTCCCACTGATAACTGTTCGAAAACTGCTTGGGCTCCATTATCCTCGCTTACCGACGTTGTTTACATTTTTCCCTCTACATTTTTTTTTATTATGCTTTATAAGGGGGAAAATAGAGCGTAAAACCTCCAACCCTGCCGGGGAAAAAATTCCTCCCATCTCCGTAATTAGCGTGGAACCTGTGAGAGAAGGGGCCTTTAGTTGGCTTGAACAAACAGACCGGTAAAACCACAAAAGAGAAAAAATGCCCCGTGCAAATTTTTTTTTAGGGCGTAGTACCTACCTACCTTCATTATCCATATACACGTACGTGTAGCTTAGGTGCCTCAGGGTCGCAAATCCATCTGCGACGGGGCCGGCTTCCATTAGCGCAGATTAGAAGATTTACAAAATAACTGCAGTCAGCGAGGGTTGGAAAGAGCCTTCCTCGCGCCGTAGGTTATAACGATGAAAAACTGCTGGATTAAGGACTCTGCACACCATCGTGCAGTACGATTTGCATTTTGGCGATCCAGTAATTCATAAATGTAGACGAGGATATTCGGTGGATGGGATCAGGATATTTGAAATGTTTGAATGACTCGTTTCCTGGTATTGAAACCCTTCGCGTCGATAGCGTTGATGCCTAAAGAATAAAGCCCATTGGGCCAATAGGTGGACACCAGTCGCTCGTTATCGCAATGTTGGTATTAAAGGCAATTTATGGGGATTATAGGGACTTCTCAAAGCCGCTTATTCCGACATGCGGTGAATTGTCTAGACACAATGCTGATGAGTTCTTATTTTAATGGATTTAGTTTCAAACTCTATAGGGGCTTCCTGTGTCGCGAAGTTGTGAAGTTTCTGGTCAATTGAATGGAGCATGACCGTTGAGAAAGCGGCCCTCTTCGAGTGAGATGAGGGCACAACGCAATCGGAATTTCATTGGAACATTCTGGTCGATGTATAGTACGGGTAATCTCTGATACTGGGGTTGAACACTCTCTCATATCTCCTCTGAACGAAGAGTCTATCAATACGAATATTTCCGACAATGCTACATTCGGATATGTAGGTATGCTGACCACGTAGGTTACGTATGGATAAATGCTCCCTGGAGGGCCTCAGTTCAATTTTTATCCATAGCTGAGAGCCGCCGTCATAGAATTATTTAGGTGCTTACCTGCCTGGGAAAAGGTCGGGATCGGAGTTTATAGATCCTCGCCCTGCTACGGGCCTTCCCGTTGAATTTTCCTCGACTAATCCCAGCTTCACTCCGATACGCTTCCGGCTTCAAACCGTAATAAATCCGCGAGCCATCGACTATTATTGGCCTCTTTTCCGTCGAAGTGGAAGAGGAAGCAGAAATAGTAAAAGAGGATAGAGGGCACCACCTGCTCCGTTTCCCGTGGCCTTTATATAAGATTCCCTTGCCTTTCCCCTTCCGAAGGCTCCCGTTCCTTTCAGATTAAACTAAATGAATTGCTATAAATTAATTTGGGTTTTCCTTTCTCAACCTCCAAGAGATCTTCCTTCTTTTTCCTTTTCTTACCTGAAAACACAATTACGGGTGAAACATCTTCCACGGTAAATTGAAATTCACGGCCTACTTTATTCTTGTTCGCTGACTTGTTTCCATTAATTATTTTCGTTGTAGGCTTTTTCTCGTTCTCTGCTAAAGGTTTTTTTTTTCTTCCCAAGTTATCTTTCTTTTGAAGTACGTTACCGACAGCCAAGTTCTTAGTGGTTTCCCGTAACTGATGGATGAAGAATCTTGGGCGAGTTTGATGTTATTAGACTGAAAAATATTGAAATTAGTTTGGTTTCATCTTGAAGAGGAAAGTTTTTCCAAGCAAATTTCCATCGAAAAAACCTAAAACAAAATCATATTCTAGCAGCCGGAGTTTTATTTTTGGTTTTAAGAGTCCGCGAATTTCGTGAGCGAGGGGAAAAGTTCTCATCAGAAGATGGTTGCGTCCAGAACGATTTGAAGAGACCTTAGTTTATAAGTCTTATACAGTGGCGTTTTTTATTTGGATCGATCTGGTAAACTTTGAGAAGATAGTGTGCAACGTTGTTCAATTCAATGATCATGAAACGGTATGGCTTAATATTCTTGTTAATATAAATGAATATGATGAATATAATTATTCATTATTGGTTCTATCTGACTTCCTTGGGAGAAAAACTAACATCTGGCTGTATATACGATTACATCCGTTAATTGTATCGGAATAAATATAAATTACCTTAAAAAAATAATTTTTTATCAATTTGCAGGCGAATGCAAGTCAGCGTTGGGGATGGAGGAGGGCAGGATACCGGACACAGCGATTTCAGCCAGCTCTTCCTACGAAATCAAGTCTGTCGGTCCTCAAAACGCCAGGTATGATTTATTTTTCTTTCTATTAAACCAGGTGTACGACCGTTAGGCGGATTGAGAGTAAACGTTACGATTTATATCTACCGCCAAGCAGTATAGCGTCATTGCTGTGAAGGTTTCAGAAATATATATCATCCTATACTAGTTCCTACATTTAATTGGATTCAGCGTCCAAAATTTAGTGGAATATGATACCCCACACGCCTAGGTACCAGAAATCTGGAAAACACACATTCGAAATGGGTCAATAGGCACACAGTTTGACCCATAGCCTCATCCAGAGGGTACCAATATTGTTCCGGGACCTGTATCATTGAATTCAGCGTCCAAAAGTTAGTGGAAAATGACACCTCACACACCTAGATTACAAAAAATCTCAAAAATCCATTTTTCGAAATACACATTTTGACCCCTACCCCACCCAAATTTAGTCCGATCGGGTTGAATAGTTTCGAGGACCAACTAGATCCGGAAGCGGACCCCTGACCAAAATTTCAGATTTTTGGAAAATTTTCTACTACCAAAATCGAAGTGGACGGCGGACAGACATTTGCTGATTTTGCTGGACCTTTCAAGGTGTCTAGATAATTTTGATCAAGACACCTTGAAACGTCCAGAAAAATATTTGGGCCGACTCGAAAAGATTGACTTTTTGCATGGAATTAATCGTTGGCCTAATAATAAATTATTGTCGTCTATTTTCCCAAGTAAAGTCCGCTATGTGCCGAATACCCCTTTTCCTTGTGACCTTGTGAATGTTCGACAAATCAGCAATCATATTCATGACTTCCACTAAAGCAGTTATGCGTAAAAAAAAAAAAAAAAATTGAATTATAATCCATTTCCACTCTTTCCGTCGCATTTCCTTGAGACGGAAAGTTTCGATTTTTGGTGCCTGATTCTATAGCCACTCACTACCATACAGATTTTCTTGAAAAGACTCAGTGACAAGCTGCCAATATAACTCAGTTGCTCCATCTCTCAAATTCATTAGAGGATGGAATGAACGTTGTGAAAGGCGAAACGCGCCTTTTCATAGCTTCTACCGTAGCAACCAGTTCACTTTTCTTCACTTTTCGTCGGTTGGGAAAAAGCTTTTGATCGGCCATCATTGCAATTTAATATTTTATCTAAGGAGGTGAAAGGGTCATGATGAAAACGGGTTGTTCGTCGACTTTTCTTCCATGGTGCGGTTTTAGGAGTATGAACGACCGAAATAAAAAATGAGGGAATTTAGTGTGCGGATCCGTTCGGATCATATAACATGGCACTAAGGCATTCTTTTACAAGCTTGTCCTAAAGCCAATCTGGATTTATGAAGTGCAGTTGTGTGGCTGCATCGCTCAAACCAATCGAGACATGATACAGAGATTCCAGAATATAGTACTACACAGATACAAGATTTTTGTGTGTAATGATTCATATAATTTGTGGTTTCAACGTTAGTTTGAAGAGAGCAGAAGTGAATTACTTAATCAGTTTTTACAATTATTTCTTTTCTTGATTTACTATTTCAATCAGCGTCGATGAAATAATTTAATGTTGTAAGACGGTAGGGGTAGTCCTGATGGAGGCTGTGCTAGACTGGCAACTAATCAAGAGGAGTTAGGTAGTATACTAGTGTGGCGCGTCTATCTACTGAATACTTAAGACAAAATTGTATGTATGCATGGTCCTGCTAGTTTAACGATCTATGAACAATTTGTGTTTATCGACAGGATATCTTTAAGGACACTCATGGACCCCTTCACGCGTACTTACCTCATATATGACAGAATGACTGCTTTAGCGACGTGTTACTATTTACTCACGAAGGCCGTTGTTCGATTAGACATGCCTTGAGACGCCACCATCATCCTCCTCAACATTTCCTTTCTGGGTTCCCTTTTCCCAGACGCACGCGAAAATTTACATCTTGAAGACTGGGAGACGGATGTTGGAGGGGGGGGGGGGGACCTGTTGCCCGTTGGGTGGTGTTTCCTCCCCCATCTTCTCTCTCTCTCTCTCTCTCTTTCTCTCCCTCTCTCATCCATCTCTTCGTATCCCGGCAGCAAACGTCATAGCCTTTCCAGAATGGCTACGGAATTGGTTGCTCCGTGGTTAAACGGACTCATTACTGATCATTTGATTGAATCAATCCTAACTTGACAGTTTAATATGGTGTATAATATGGTTCTGATTTCGTTTTGTCAAAAGAAACAATTGCTTTTTTTTCTTTCTCTGTTTCCTTATATTTAGGCAACTATTGCAGAGACTTCAAAGATAGCTTTCCCACAAGAGCAAGACCAATTTTGAATATTAAACCATTGTGAGCTAATTTTCAGCGGTTTATTTACTTACATGTTTGTATTGAGATTTGATCACCCCAGTCGTATTCTTTAGAGTCTGCACATTCCTGCAGCTCAAATATCCGACCTGTTGCGCTGAGTAAAACATGAAAAATTATTAAGGTATATGCACCATGACGAGATTCGAACTTACAGAGATCCAGAATCCACCACTAGGTGATACGTATTGAGTTTGGCTTCGAGGATTTGAGGCTCAATCTAAAACATTCGTCTGATTGATTGAATCGTTTCATCACGAACTGCAAGTGTATGTGTAGCCTTTTACAACAGTAGCTTTCTGCAGAGTACAAGTGTACGTACACAACAAATCCTTCTTTATGTACTTAATTCATCATTATTTTTCTTCAGCAGATCTTTCCATGTGTGACGTCTTGGCGGATGCTGTTTAGGATTAACGAGATCGTTGAGAGGGGAAACGTAACATAGGCGAGAGAGGCAGAGCTACCACCCTGACACAACAATGGGCTTCTAACGAATACTCGTCAGGTTACGGCTTCTGTCCTACCCGCGTTTTCCCTGCGTAATGAGAATGCGTTAATCACGTCTGGAGCCTTCCTTCCAGTGCTTCCACACAGGGACATCGTTTCCTTGCGTTAACCCTCCCAAGACGCCCCGAGACCCTCTCAGAGCAAGAGAGTTTCACCTAATTACGAACGAAATCCGCTGAAAACGCGTCCCTCTGGTGGAGTTTCGCCCACTCGAGCTCTGGGATTCCTCCTTGAGTGGTGATTACGTTTGCGAGATGCTCTCCAACCAACAGAGTCTTGTCTATACAGAAGACACGTCCCTCGAAAGCGGACCAACCTCTGCTTGGTAACAACCACCCAGCACACTGGGTGGGACTTGTACTGGCTTTTCCAAATGTTCACTCCTCATGTTCGTCCACATGAAGAAGGCAGAACAATTTTTACGGCTGAAGGCATTTTAATTTAGGGCAGTATATGTCTCGGATATGACTACTACAATCAGCCAATCTTCTCTTTTTTCAAGAGACATAACGGCTATTTATTCTAAGTTAGCGGATATTCTTCTAAGACCCACCCCCATCAATTCAGCGTCCGCAATTAAGTGGAAGTTAAGTGGAAGTTACACCCCACTCATCTAGCTACTAAGAAACATCAAATTTCTTAATACAACTTTTTCCCCTCTCTGCCACTATTTTGGGCGATTGTCATGAAAACATTGTATATAGATAACGCAAGAAAATCCACAAGTCCAGGATTTATAATCGAAAACTGTATTGAAATGCGTTCATTCATTCTTATTCACTCACATTTTATTCTTATTGATAGCCGATTTTCATTTCGAGTCAAAACATAACTGTTTCTCAGCTGCCAAATAAAAGTAATCGTTAATTATCCCGCTTCTAGAATGACATTGACAATCAACGATTATTCCAGAAGAGAGAATGCAGTCGTTTCAGCTGCATCCCCTCACTCCTCCTCCCGTCCCAATCAAGCTGAACACTGGATAATCCCACACAGTGTCGCATTAAAGTGATAAAGTGCCAAGGGAGGAATTCGCTGGAGATTTTCGCTCACCCTCCCACCAGCAGTATTTCGATTCGGACTCGCTTCTTTGAATAATGGACGCTGTTTCAAAAATTCACCCTCAAACAGATGTTATGGGCGGGATTCCCAATCTATTTCTTGGGGGAAGTGGAAATGGGTAACTTTGTGGGTTTGTCGTTCGACATTATCGTGCTTTGTGGTTTCTTCATGAAATCGTGTTTTTAGACTATTTCTCTCCTTGTCGTCTAATTGCCTTGAGGAATGAGATTCCTGATGTAGTTCATAATTTTTTACTGAAGGTATGGTTATAGTTGAAAGTATAGGTACTGATCGTATGTTTCTTCTTCGTATGTTGTTTCCTTTACACCACTCCCAATTTGCTCTTAAGGGGTTCTTCGCCAGACTGTCCATACTGATGATTTTACCATAACCAGGAATCAATGTTCCGCAGTTAGTTCTCAAATGTCAAGAAATCAAACATTCCAGAGTTGGCTATCAAATTCATTAGCTAGAACTGTTTTAAAACTGCCTATTCCAAGAGAGTGGTGAGAGTGATCACGCATGGGGACTAGAGCGTGAGGGTCAGAGAGGGCAAAATGGTTGGCATGGTGCAATCCAATCCTAGGAAATAGAAAGTAACATCAAACCGGCGAGGTAAGCAAAAAAACTGTAACTACTGTCCTATATAACTGCATAGATTTTTTTTTCTTTGTACGAGACTTGGTTGAGCTTTCTAAAAATGGAAAAGCCAGATGAATTCAGGTGAAAGAGGGAAATCGTGTCATTGTAGACCGTGTAAGTTAGTAATTAGAGCAGTGTATCTTGAGAGCACCCCGTCTGTCGTGTAAGGGATGAAACAGCCTGGTTGAGACATGGAAAGCTGGTGGCCTTGTAATTAGGCTGAAAGAACATGACCGGCGAGACCAGAAGGTTTCGTTAGAGGGTTGAAAGACCAGACTGGGTCTCCTTGGGTCCTTCTCCATTTTCCCTTTTGGCCTGGCAAGTTAAGCCCGAAGCTTTCCAAGCGCGGACCTTCCGCTCCACATCACCTGTGCTGGGTCGAGAGAGACCGTCTGGATAGCCTCCCGTTCTTCCTCTTTCCCAACAAAAGTCCTGGAGAAGACAATACTCTTTAGTAGGTCACCGACAATCGATTTTCAATCTTCCCTCGGTCCAGTCGAACAAGTTACCCGATGGTATCATTTGGAGAAGACGACTGCAGATTGAATTTAAATCCACTGTGAAGGGACGTCCGTTATAGCGGTCAAATGCTCACCAACTGGTTCGTGAGAAACTGATCCTTTCGGATGTTGATAGAAGCAAAGCAGTATAATTGTAGCCAGTTGTTTGAATAAGGATTCTTACACACGACTCCTTGTTTAGTGAATCGCTAAGTCAAGGATTTAAAATTTTCAACTTGAAAGGACACGTACTTGTTTTCATGGAGAATGTTCCAGAATCAAATTCTTCAATTAAGCAGTATGGGTTCATCATACATTATGAATCCTTCTATTCAGTCTCACCTTCAAGGCATGAATGGTCAGTACCAGAACCTCACTCAGCGGTCGCACAGAACTCTCAGCAATCAATATCACTAAATCATTCAAGGGATTAAAAAAATACACAATTCCCTCAAGTTCGCACACAGTATGATTTGGCTTGGGCCTAACCTGGATTTCTAATCTTTCCCACTGTATGTAACAGCCACAAAAATAGGAGCTTCTACCTGATTGGACGCATGTACGACCTACCTCATCATGACGTCGCCTCTCCTGTGCTAGGAAACCGGTATAGGCGAAAATCAGTGTAGCAAAGCTAAATTCCGAGAAATAACCACCTTATCGCATGAAAAACTGAGCAAATGGGTGTCTTTGTTAGTGAAGTAATATTGTATTGAGGTGAGAGGAGAGTAGCATGGATTTAATAGGTAAATCGAAGGACTAAATGCATGCTAATTTCGTTGATTCTACTACAGGTCAAATGAGGAAATGGGATTAACACTCAGGAGGGTCAAAGTTCGATTTCAAGGGGCAACTTCCCTTTGACGGCTGATTCCGTCGGAGAATCTACGGCTGGCGTATTAGCGCTAATTAAGCGTAGAACGGGGTTTCAGAAGCTGATGAAGGACTCCAGTTCAATTCTATGATTCAGCTCTCGGAAATCACTATCAAGAGAGGGAGTCCGCCGTGGTTCGAGAAGGCTCAGGGTCGGCTTAAATTTCGTAACGGGAGAGATGGCAATCAGAAATGCCTATTGCTCTGGTGACACGCAATAAGGTACGATTATGCGTCAGGGTCTAAGGACTGATTGGAGCTCCTTGGTAATTTTGGATGGAGCTTTGAAGCGCTGAGTTTGAACAAGGAGCATTTAGGAGCAATAATACCCTTTCTCGTTTATTTAAATTACTAGCTAATCTTGATGAAATATTTTTTGTTAATCGAATATGAATCCTACTCCTTCGCTTCCTTCCTTCAATTTAATTTATTTACTATCAAGTTCTCGTTTAACGTTTTCCGAATCCCTCAGGCCTCCGAAGGATTACCCACAAATTTTCCAGAAAATTGTTTGACCAAATGAATAATCAGGGAGATTGTGTAATCTATAGGTATATAGGAACATGGTCATTTATGACGGAGGCAAGACCGTTCAGAGTTGAGGAAGTGGTATAACCGCCGCGCCGTGCGGTAATTAATGTGAAGAAAGTCCGCTGCTGAGTAGTTTACCTGAGTCGCGTAACACTCTCAATTAGGTCGAAGGGGTTCAAACAGAGAAATCTGACCTAAGCATCTCGATAAGTCAGCAATCCTACGGGGAAATAACGAGTAAGTGAATATCCCCGCATGAATGAAGAGCAGTGGATACAGAACATAACTGAGATTAGCCAGATGGTTTTGCGAGCAGGTCAGAGGATCTAATTGTGTTTTCGTCTCTAGTTTTCAACTGTGAGTCAAGAAGTTGTCAAGTGCGTGAATTTCCTGTTTTCTCCGCATGATCCGCATGAACGGGCATTCATCCATATTGGTGTCTATCCGACCATTGTATATGGATCACACATACCGCGAACTGAAGTATTTCGCGAGAACTGAGGAGTAAAACGTAAAAATCACTGAGGGCAGACGAGTGATGTAAAGCTGCATGTAAAGGCAGCATATTTCTACCCTTGTCACGGGCGACTGGGCACAATACCTGGATGCTAACTTACGGTTGGGCTGCGCGGCTTTTATCCTGTGTCAAGGTATCAGCTAGAAACCTTCCATGTTCCTCTTCCCCGAAGGTCGAACCCGGTTTACCAGAAGGACTTAACAGCGCCAGGATCGTCGCATTTACATCCCCCAGTATTCTCCCTCGCCATTTGCAACAGTTTGAACCTTCGGGGCACTTTTTTTAACAGACGAGGAAAGCCTGGGAGGGATTTTCCCGTTCGCTCCATTCGTTCCGTTTTATTTTGTAGAGGGGAAAAAAATTTAAAGAGTGAAATGATGTTTTCTCGTTTGTTCGCCCTTTCTAGCCCACCAAGCTGGAAAAAAGACAGGGAAAAAACCTTGAAGGGACGAATAGGGGTGAAATCCCATGATTGAAATTAACTCCCCCATGGTGGTTCACGGTCCAAACAGACAAAATATTGTCAGTCGTGCTAATATTCGCCCCTGGGGTGTGCCAGTTCATTTCTGGCGTTCATTTAGAATTGGCGCAATATATCACAGTTAGGAAATTCATAAAGTAAATACTGTGAGTAGAATCTGTAACTTCAGGGAAAGCGGTTTTTGGTTGCTAATTCCTTTCTTGCCCAAAATTGGGAGGGGGGGGGGGGGAGCATCCTAGATCAGCCCCAGAATGTTTCTTCTGAACTTTTCATGGTGTCTAGAACAAACCAATGACTATAGGAATGAGAACAAAAGTTGATTATTCGAGGAATGAATAACCAAAAAGGTGCGATGTCCGACCGCTGTTTCCACCGTTTTTGATTGTAGAAATTTTTCTAAAAATCTTTCGGACCAAATTTGGGGGAAAGGGGGTCAAAATGCGTTTTCTGAAAAATGGATTTTCGACATTTTCGGCGATCTGGGCGTGTGGAGTGTAATTTACCACTAACTTTTAGACGTTGAATCCATTGAGATGGGTCCCGGACTGATTGGTGACCTCCAGTGGGCATGGTTCAAATGGGTACCTATTTACCTAATTGTAAAGTGAGTTTTCCGGATTTTTGGGTTCATAGGCGTGTGGAGTATCATTTTCCACTAGAAATGTTGTACGCTAAATCGATTGGAATGAGTCCGGGAATGCTCTTGGTCCGAGAAATAACCGTATGAATAAATATGAAGATCTGCACAATTCTACTCTTAAATCTTTTTCAAGGTTAAATTCTCCAAATATCACAATACTGAGGTGTTTTTCTCAAGTAACAGCGCCTCTGGCTATCAGTGCGAGTTGGCTGATTTTTCGTCTAGGGGGTTCTCAGGGCAAGAAAGAATAGTCTACTTGTTATCAATTAACGTGGCATTTTGTTCATTTTTTGATGAACGATGAATACAACGCTATTGCAAAAGCTCGGGATTAGAGCGTGTTTTGCTTACTTTTTTTTATCCTCTTCTCGGCTTTCGAGAACTTCTAAAGGAGTCGTTCGATTACTACAACTTGCTCTTACATTGTCTGCGCGGCATGACAGAAGGTATTATTTTTCAACCTACCTTCAGGAACTGAAACTGCCTCTCACTGCAAGAGTTTCCTCCCGCAAAACACAGTTAGTGTTTAGAAGTGAGACACGGGAAGAGTGAGGTTCTTTCGGTTTGGAGAACGAGACAGAAGAGGACGATAGAGGCCGCGTGGGAGGTAGAGGGTTAAAAACAAGCTTCCACGACTCCAAACAGACTTCGTACCGCACTATAAATCACCCCAAGTTCCTACCTGAAGCGTTTTCCCGGGGTTTTCCTTTTTCTTTTTCCCCCCCACCGTTACCTTCACCAGAAGACCACGGATTTATAAGCGGTCTCACCAAACAACCCATTCTCTATCCCTGTGTTCCACTCTCCAAAATTGTTTTTGGGTTGGGAAAAAATGTCACCAACAACCAACTCTTGATGTCCGAATTGCTTGTATCACACTATGTCCTTGAGTAAGGGCTTCCTAGTGGTTACTCGTTTTCAGACGCTCGTTTTCGCTTATGGTCGTTACTAAATGATCTCGTGCTCTCCTATTTTGAGTAAATAATTATGCATTTTTATAACTTGTGTAATGTATACAGGGTGATACTGGCTCGTCTTGCAGTTTTCTGGAAACAGAGCTTATTTGTTATCAGAATTGTTATTTACTCGCCAAACCTCAACAATCATTTCTCTTTCATTTAAACACTGCCGTGCTAGTTGTCTCATGGCTGCTGCATTCAATTCCTCATCATTGGAAACGTCTGAAAGGATGGGAAAGGGTTTGTAAATGTGACCAATCAGTTCTGGTGAAAAGCCAACATCAAGTACATCACGTTGACTTTCCATCAGTTGAGTGTTTACTTTTCATCCCGGGATAGGGGTGGCTTTGATGTCGAGTTCTGACGCGGTTGCATCGAATGGGCTGCACGAAGAGCAATTAGGAGCCGAATAAACCCAAGATGAGGTCGTTGCCGACCTCCAGAAACTAGCTGAAACCCATGAATGGAACTTGAAACCATTGAAAGGACTGCGACGGTCTGTTGAAGGGCTGACCTAATGGGACGCCGTCTCCTCCTGACTCTCGGCCCGCTACAGTCTTAATGACCGTCGAATGAAAGCCTTTCGGCCACCAATAGTTCTCACTCAGGACCCGGACAAGAGGCCAGTCAGAATCAGTCAGAGGATTCTATCAGGCGTACATCGTTCCTCGATAGGAACGTATCTGTAGTAGTCGAATCATGAAGCTTTAGAATATAACAGTATACAATTTTGTAATTTTAGTATTCTCAGTACAGGGAGTTTTTGTAAACTCCTTTATTGGGAACAGATATCCACTTACATGTGTTCTCCTCACAGCTACGCCGGGGAAATGCTGTTCCCTTTGAAGCTTACCACCATGAAATGCCACTCGTACCATCACGGTATTGTAGTAAATGATCAAACTCAGTTCAAAGTGGTTTAGATCTGATCCTGATATGCGGTAGACAGGCAGTCTAGGATAATGCAGGGAAAGGGCCCCCTTCGTGTGCAGGTATTCGGAGATCGTACAATGTGCTGAACCATCCCAAGCATTCTACCTCCCGACTGACCTGGCAGCCCTTCGCCCAGAGTTTCCGCGCACCTTATCAATAACGGTTTAGCCCTTTCGCCCACAAATCATCTCCCGTTGGATTGCCTCGTTGAAGTCCTGGATCACCCGTCCGTCCGCCGATAGCAAGTTGAAGCTCTTTAACGGTCCTTCCGACCAGCGATAACGTTCCTTTGAAACTCTGAAACTGCGTTGTGCGCGAATAGCGTGTTGGGCATACCTTCCTGCTAAATTCTACACTGGAACCTGCCTACCTTCATCATTCATTGGAGGTTTCGTGCTTACACGTATCAATGGAATCAGACACTCCCCCGGTTCACAATCACCACTTTTTCCAAACAATTTAACGATATTATTGTTATCCGTTCATTATACAATCTGCACAAAATCAGTAACCTTATTCTGAGACATAGTGTTTGGGAGTATATACCAGAGAAGATAATCACTACCCTTCTTGCATCACACGTGACCTTTGACACTAGGCATTTTATCAGGTATTGACATTTTTGTCGAATCTTTTCTTGCGTTTATTTTGGAAAGCATGGGACAAAGTATTGAGGGAGTCTCGCTGCCCCCTGGTACAATGAACATAATCAACGGCATTTTATTTATGGTATTCGTGTTGTATTTTACCTTCATTACTTGATGACTCGGTAGAAAGTGCGCATGGTGGAAAAGTGGGTATAACCGGGTTTCTGTTTATATGTAGTAGTAGGTATAGTAAATCGAGTCCGTAGATTGATGACCTTGAAAATTTGATCATCATCTTCGTTAATTCGAACAGAAAGAAATGTATTATCCATATACGGCTTTCAAAGTATTAATGGACAGTGATTTGTATGAATAAATGAGCTGGCAAACTTGAGTCAAATTTTCATCTATAGGGTTGGGCGTCTGGTTCTTGATAAAAACATTTTTATATAAGAGCCAAGGGAGCATTTCTGAGACCTTCTCGTTGCTGTCTGGTCAGTAACGCCGATTAAAAACCCATAGATGCAGAAGAAAACTACTAGTAAGAGTATTCTCCAACCGAGGCTTCAAGTAAAATAACAGAGAAGACTTTCAGAAATTGCCTCTCGTAATCAACGCAAAGTAGAGCCTCAAAGCTCAGCCAGTGAAGTTGAGAAATAGTTTGCAGTTGACATCAGTATCACCCACAAATTCCCACCGTCATAATAGCGCTCCCTCACATCCCTACATCAAACTGCTCCATGAATGCCTAATATCGAGTGGATTGGGAATTCGCTTTGGTGGTTTTGTTCCGAGATGTTCTCCATAGCCTTTGCCCCCACATCCAGAATGGACGGCGCTCTAGGTTAATGGAAGGTATGAAGGAAGACAAAAAGACCAACGCGGCAATAATCCCAATGACGTTTCACCTTCAGTGGTTTTTCGCACGAGGGGAAGTTGTGTAGGTACGGATGAGCGAACTTCCGTTTGAAACCTTATCCACTCAACAGACGACCCTTTTGTAGTCGTCGCTGCTCTGCACACTCATACACGTCAGCAGGCTTCTACCTATACTATACAGAGCAGCACACAGATCGAAAAGGCCTTTCTCTCCCACGTTACTATAATCCTCAACTTTCAGAGGGACTTCCCTGGTCCCTCAGGCCACGATCTCTCAGGAACAATCGGAGTCACCAGCGTACGCTGGCGGTTTCCCCTCATATATTGACTTCAAAGCAAAAGCAGGTCTTTACTGTTCGGTTTCATATATTTGTTCCACTCCGCTGGAATACCAATAGGGCTGGTGGTTACTGGCTGATGTATTCCACCAGAACGAGTACTAGCGTGTAACATAACATCTCTCTGAAATCGTGTGACAAACTCGTGGTTTGTAACTGTCATGACGTGGTAAGCTCATTCACCACAAAATACGGGGTTTGGTTGAATAACGTTGCGGAGTCCTTTCTAATTCGTTGCTTGATGCTTGACTGCTCATGATGTATCGTCTATCAACGTTGCTATTGTTACGACTGATTGGAGCAACCTCTAGGCTTCCAACTCTGAACAGTACTAATTCTTTTTATAAGTTCTCCCACTACAACTCGCATTGTGAGCCCATGGTTCTCAACACTACCCCTTTTCTACTAAGAGCACCTTGGCTACAATTTCAAAGCGCCAAGGTTCGTGCAGCTTTTTTCCAGTTTGCTCGCCAGTGTCTTGCTAAATCTAGAAGGGCAATTCATTATTATCTGTGGTCCCCATTTGTCATAGCAGTAAGAAAAGGTTCTGTCTACAAAGCAGATTCATCCCTCCTGTACGACGTTGAACCCAGTAGGCGTCTTAATGAGGTGCGATTAGGCAACGGGGCCATCACAACCAACCACCTCTATGCCAGAGTTCCTTGACGTTCCTTAGGATACTCTAGGGATGATTAGGTACTTTCTGTTTCTGTGCGTTCCAATCTCCACTGTTCACTCCACTTTTGTTTTTCCTTCCTCTATAGAGGCTAATCTGGGTCAAATCCCCTCGAATACCTCAGATTCATCCAGGCTCCGATTAACCTATGCTGGGTGGTAACTGGTCACTTTTAAGACATATTCCGAGCGAGTGCAAACCTCTTCAATTCCTATCGGCAGAACTCCTGACTCCTAACCGCGTTGCCCTCACACCTCCTCAAAGACCGCCAATGACTTGAAACAAGGCTAGGATTTTGACTGGTTGGCTATTCATTGTATAATCAACCGATGTTTTTTCACTTGACCTTCCGCGGGGCAAACATTAAACGGGCGCTCATCAAATTTAGAGAGGAAGATCCTCCGAGTGTCCAATGCACTATTCGGTTTTACAACAGCAAAACTTCGCCTGTTCATACGCTTATGTCTTTCCCTATTGTTCTAATGAGTTTGTCTTAGCGATATAGCCAAGATATTATAACGGAGTGCTTCTTCTTCTTCTTCATCCACCTCAACTCACGGCAGCCTGGAAGATAAAATAGTAATCAATTCTAGTCAATTTTTCTCTCTCTCGGTTCTCGACATCCCGAAAGAGATCCTATTGGTCCACTTTCTACATGTCCCCTGCTCGCGTGTTTTATTAGTTCAAAAATTTGAATAGTTCGAAAGTGTAGCACAATATTATCGGAACCAATATGCTTACGGTAATAGTTTCGTGCACAGAAGCTAACAAATCCATTTGAATCCGGTTATTAACTGGTGTTAGTAGTAAATGAACTTGTGGCCTCGCCGGCCCGCTGCGTTTGCTCAAGTTTGCCAACCGTCTAAAACCTGAATTCTGGGCTGAATTCCATTAAAAAAATGGACGGTAAACTAAATGTAAAACTGCGCATGGGCTTTGAGGGGGCAAGAGCGGAATTTGATCAAATCGTGCGAGGGAAATGGAATGAGCACACTATTGATTAGAAATCGACTTTTTCAGCCACAAGGCCAATCAATTCCGCTTTTGTGTTGTCATTTTCCAACGATATGTTTGATATTACACCTACCCAGACGGCCAGTATCAATTCCGGACAATCAAATGGAACAGAGTTGGATACGACATAAGGTCGATGGGGATATCGTTGAAATAGCTGGATATGCTAACACGCCTGGCTGACGAGAGTTGAGTGGTATTGCCTACTCTCTGACAGGCCGAAGCTCCTATCGAGGGTTTCCATTTGACGTATAAGCCGACCCCCAACTCCCATGGGCCAATATGGACCTGTTATTGCCCTCGAGGCGAGAAACACGAGGTGAAATTAATCCCGGTTTCGGGCAAGAGGTAAATTATAGGGTCAACTTCAGGATCGGTGATATCTGTCAACATTTCGGTTAGTCGTTGTTACGATTGCTGATCGAATTTCTTCATTGAGACTTGATGATAATATTTACTGTAGCCAAATATAGCTCTAATGAGGGTATTTGATTTGTTGCTAAAAAAAAGTATTAAAAATCAAAATATTCGCTTGTTTTCACGTTTACTCCTAACTAAGTTAGTTTTAAGGTCCGCCTGTTAATTCAGATTTCCTGGCCACATGAAATACCACTTTTATGATCCGATGCAAGCACATTTTTAGAGATTGCTATTGCGCTATTGCGAATGCGATTTTTTAGTGTAACAACTCCGTAAATTTTTGTCAAGTCCCAGTTAGATTTTCAAGGATGATTCAATGCCCTTTGAGGTCTCATAAAATGTTTATCAAGATAGTACACATGTAAAGTATGAAATGATAACGGTTTGAAACCTCATTGATTCATTCAGGTTTTCTAGAACCGGTTGCTACCGATTTATTGAACGTTAAATGAATTGTCGCAATTGTTTTTTTACAGCCACATCTATGGGTACGAGTGTCACGAGTCTATAATGTGATCACATTCCCCCAAATACTTTAATTATTCCCATTTTGAGGAAGGTTGAATAATTATTACAACTGAGCTAATGACCCAGCTACCTAATGTTTCGGTCTTGAGAGTTTATCTTGTTCTGTGAAAGAGCAAGGAGTTTTTAATCTGTTCGAGTCTGATTTGGTAGTGATCAACCTTCGTTGCCTCGGTATTAATTAATTTAGGAGAATCCCCTGGCCGACTCAGCGCTTTTCCGCCCGCTTCTGGGGAGGTCTGCTAACGAATTTAAATCGATGATGAGGATTAATGGCTGTCGGGAACCTTCCTGGGTAGGAGAATTTTCGGGGGACCGGATGTGGAAGGAATGAAGGATAGCGACGTGAAGTACTGACATTTTAGGTAAAGATCGTTAGGGTGTCATTGGTCGAGGAGTTGAATGGATGGGAACGACGAGGACACGGGGGTCGAAAGCCTAAATGCCAGACCTCCCTTCTTGGCCTCCTACACGCCTTTTCGGCTTCTCTTCATCACCATTCTAATGACCTCCGCTGAGAGAATCAACTAATTAATCTCGTGATTTACTTAGGGAGATAATTACCACAGTGGGTAAGCGTTCAGAATCTCAACTGCTCTTTCATGGCTAATGCGTTCGAGACTTTGATATCGTGTTCGCCATTTAGACGCTGTATTGTTGGCGACGAATTCCGTGTACGTAGAATCTTTTTACAGGTTTTCTAAAAATTTGTTACTTAGGTCAGGGACCCGTTTCCGGCTTTAGTTGGTCCTTGAAACATTTCGAATTTTTTTGAAAAAATGGATTTTTGAGATGTGTTACCTACAACAGTAAGAGATGGTGACAAAGTAACACATCACGTCATGGGCCATCATTAGCTTTCACCAGATTCAACTTCCTTACTGATGTTTACGAGGAGATTTAGAAGCCCAGAGTAGTTTGCCTTTTCCAGCAGTAAAGCAGTAATCGTGACAACGATTCAAGACAAGGTGTTTGGAAATAGTGCACCTTTACTACATCTTGCTATGATTTTATATACGATTCTCCATTAGAAATATAATGCAATTCCTCTGTGAGCCTGCAGTGATTATGTAAATTATGCGTTCATATACAAGGTGGAGCGCGCAAGACAGATGGATTACAAAATGAAAACAAACACGATGTAATGAAAAATTACGAAACTTTTTATTTTTTCCTTACATGTTAGTATTGAAAATTTAAATTTGTACGGTTTTGAATAGCGTTTCTGGCAAATGGGAGCCCTCACTCTGAATACACTGAAGAAGACGTTTCCTGAAGTTTTCGTGAACTCATTGGAGCATTTCAATGGGTAGTTCGGCGATGTTGGCACTGATGTTGTTCTTGAGGCCTTCTAGGGTGCTGGGACGATCATTGTGAACCTTGGATTTGAGGTAGCTCCACAGGAAAAAATCGCAGGGGGCTAAATCTGGTTACCGCGCTGGCCAGTTCAAATTGCCTCTCAGGGAGATGAGGCGCCCAGGGAGCCTTCTTCTCAAAAACTCCGTCACTGTCCGTGCTGTGTGGGCGGTTGCCCCGTCCTGCTGAAACCAGACGTCGTCCAGTTCCATTTCATCCAATGCAGGAAACACAAACTCCTGAATCATGGTTAAATAACGCGCCGAGTTGACGGAAACGGCTCTACCGTTGTTCTCGAAAAAATAAAGCCCAATTATCCCATTTCTCAAAATTGCACACCATGCTGTTACCCTATCAGAGTGGAGAAGCCTCTGGTGGAGCTCTCTGGGGTTCGTCTCACTCCAGTAGCGCATATTCTGTTTATTGACACAACCACTGAGATGGAAATGTGCCTCGTCAGAGAAGAAAACTATAGGTCTTGCGGCAATACAGCAACCATGTTTTCACTCGCGATTTGTCTTGCTTCGTAATCATGTTGCTTTAATTCCTGGACGACTACCATTTTGTAGGGATGCATATGAAGATGTTCTCTAATTATTCGATGCATGAAACGCAGAAGTTGTGATGATGAATGGTTCCCCTCCTCAATAAAATGAATCTTGGGATTACATGTTCATATAAAATGACTAAAGCATCTTCATTGTACGGAGAGTGTACTGTGTTGCGTTACCTTCTATCAGCTTTACATCATTCTTACCTATGTGCATGGCGCTTGAAAGTTCAGTAACCTGCTATTAGGCAGCTCTCCACGTCATTGAGAGGTCATGAACTATTCATTTCATTCGCATAAGTATGATGAATGAATAACAGAGGTGGAAAATTATATTCTGGTTTGTTGGGCATAAATCCAACGCTGATAGGTCCTACTCGTACTTTGGACGCATGAGGGGATTATACTTAGGTCTTCTGTTTTGAGTTCGCTCCCGAAGGAAACCAGTATCTGTTGTTTTGATAAATGCACACCACAGGATTTACATTATTGCAAATCACAAACTGAAGATTCAGAATATAAATACCATAAATATGAAACAAATTTACTAGGGAGATTTACGTAACGATAACCAAATAAGACGAACATTCGGAAGCGACGACCTGTTGCTGCGGGAAATCGATAAAACATTGACAACGACTCGAATCGTCTTTTCGTTGATAGCGGTTAATAATTGAAGGTCTATTATGAAATAAGGAAGCAATCCGTTCCAACCCTTGGTAAAATAAGCCTAGGGTGAGAACGGCAATCGGATATGGAAGTAAAATGAGTTGCTGTAGGGAGGAGCAGGCTGATTGAGGAGGGAGCTTGCCGTTGAAGTTGTCAGGGATTCGGTGTTCTTTTGGCATTCATTGAATCGAATATAACGACTGAGAGGCAGCAACATGAATGCATTTTTTTCTTTCATATTTTAATGGCGAGTACAAATAATGTGAATATACCAGTTCGCGCCAAAGAAAACGAACCGAAGGCAGAATGGCGGATTGAATATCCACGACTCGCAATATGTTGTGATAAATTATAGTCGAAAAGTACACACGCACACACATTTACGAAGTAAATTCAATTTTCAACGATTCCATTAGCGCAGTGTTCCTAATGTCGGTACTTGGTACGGCCTTTGTTTACATTTTTGAACATATCTCTCTCCCCTCCCACTCTCTCCCCTTCCGAAACGATCCCACTAAAGATAAATGAAGCGTGCAGTATGAATGCCTATTGTTTGTCTTCAGACAGCACTGTGAGAGTTTGCGTTTAACAATGAGCAGTTAGAGATTTTGCCTGATGATGAAAATACAGATACCGTTTGAGTTATGCGGGAACATCTTGGTGTCATGAACAGTTTTGAGATGAACTTAAAGAAGCAAGTCCCTTCATCAGAGCTGCCTAATAGCAGGTTACTGAACTTTTTAAGCGCCATGCACATGGAAAGAATGGTGTAAAGCTGATAGAAGGTAACACAACACAGTACACTCTCCGTACAATGAAGATGCTTTAATCATTTTATATGAACGTGTAATCCCAAGATTCATTTTATTGAGGAGGGGAACCTTTCATCGTCACAACTTCTTATTGGAGTAATAACCGAAAAAAAAATTCTTTTACAGTTGTTGGTTATTCCTCGGACCAGGCGAATGAAGACTCATTTCTTCAACATGGGGAAAATGTAGGAAACAGTGGGTGTGGTCCCGGACCCATTCCAATCGATTCAGGGTCCAAAATTTAGTGGAAAATGATACCCCACACGCCTAGATCGCCAAAAATCTCGAAAATTCATTTTCGATACGTTCTGAGATTCCAAATCCTGGCTTTAAGTCCTTTAAAACCCTTCAAAAAGTCAGGAATTTTCGCTCCTGTAAATTTTTGGGTGTTTAGCTCTGCCTAACTCATTTCCAGCCCGATCACCCCGAAATGGTATGAGTGGAAATTTTGGAATTTTTAGGGTTTGGGGACCCAGACGTAAGGGGTATCATTTTCCATTGAATTTGAGACCCCTGGGACACCGAATGGATAGAATGAATTTGGAAGCATTGACGTAATTTTTCTTAAGTCTTCCAGAAATACTTGTAAACAATGTGGATGTGATATGTAAGTAAATAATTCGATTTCTTCCTACATCAATAGGAGCACCGTTTTATATTCATGCGCCCAGCAAAGGCCACCTAGACTCCAGCCATAGGTTCAGGCTTGTTGCACTTTTCAGCTTGCAAATAGGGTTTACCCCCTTTTCTTGTGTTTTCCTTTTGAGGTGTAGGTCGAACGCCTTATAAACGATCCATTTTTAGCCTGGAGCACCCCTCGTGCATGGTTCCTACATGAGTCCCTCTCGCCCTTGATCGCTTTATAACATTAAGGTTTTGTTACGGGATAAGAAAAAGACGTGGCATTTTTTAAGGGTACAATGCATGCGACAATGAGGGGTGGTCTCATTTCCTCCCATTCCTCCCAACCTGCTCCAATTTGGAGAGCATAACAATGAACATAATCATTCAAGAGTTTATTCCTAATGACGATCGATTAGGGATTTCGCTGATATGTTCGGGTAGTCATTGAATAGTGGACTCATGACCACGCTCGAATAGTTTGTTTTTGATTAGGTTCGTTTTACATCGTTCAAAAGGTAAATAGGTACGTGGCCTCGGACCGACCACGAGGTGATCCGATACAAAGCTTTCGATGCAGAAACCCAATCTAACTACAGCCCAGAATATTGAAGCTCTCAATCACAGCATAAAAGCCCCTCCCCCGTCCACCGCTTACTCCGTGTTTCGAATTCAATGTTACGTGCGCGCCCGCGTCCATTCCAGCAACTTGGAATCGATAGTTTGCGCGGGGTTGAACAATACGGTGCATGTGCCGCGAGTGCAATTAGCCGTACCAGGAATGCACAAAGCGCATTACGGACTCTGAATAGAGAAGCCCGTGAGTATCCCCTATTAAGTGGGAGAAAATCCCCGCTCCGGTTCGTGTTCATAGTTGGCCGTGTACACCGTGAACCATCGCAACACTTTTCGGCTGAAAAATACGGCAGGAGTTTCCAAACGTTCGAACATCTCATATTACCAATGATGCAAACATCCATTTTTGTCTTTCGTAAATAACCACTCACCCATTTATTAAGAGCACTCGGTACTCACTAGATTTCACTCTCTCCGAAATTTCTGTTATACCATCCAAATCTCATATGCGATACACGAGTACTATAAAATATCCCATATAATTGGGTATGAATCAAACTGCGCCCTGCTAACCCAGTGACCTCCGCTCCAAATAAGTGGATTTTCTTTGGTCAGTATAAAAATCGGTCAATGCACCTCAATACGTAGGTTTATGGTAAATGTAAGCTTTTAAGCTCTCCACCATCCACTTGTAACTCATACCTATGAACGATCATTTCCTGCAAGCGAGCTCACTGAGCAACCATTTACCTGGGAAATGGAACAAGTAATAGGTTTTGCCTATTAGCCGTATATTTCTCGAACAGGAGTAAATTCATTGCTAGTAATCCGGTGGTATTAGTGCTACAAAGGGGCTGATGTTTTCGCTCTCTGTTATTTTACTTGTTAGAACATGTATTTGACTGAAATAAATCAACAAAACTTACTTAGGTACATGCTCATTCTTATAACTTATTAGTCCTTCATGTATGTGTTTATATGTATACTCGTATTTACTATTGGGAAAATGTTACCCCTTTCGTCTGGTTCCCCAAACCAATTTCCACCCATACCCCCTGCCACCATTTAGGGTGATCGGGCTGGAAATGAGTTAGGCAGAGCTAAACACCCAAAAATTGTGTATACAAGTGAAAAAAAAAACTATTTGGAGGATTTTTAATGGTTTTTTTGGTCAAGATTTGGAATCTATACACCATGAAACATAAAATGAAAGTTTTTTTTTCGGTTATTACTCCAATAAGAAGTTCTGACGGTGAAAGGATCCCCTCCTTAATAAAGTGAATCTTGGGCAATGATGAGGACTCGCACACTTTAATGAATAAATATTCGGATGGTTCTGAAGTCCGCAGACAATCCCCATGAGGCAGTATCGACGTTTATTTGAAAATTGCAAACCAATTTATTTGTTTAATTTTGACCAAATAATGTATAAGCGATGTGAACCTGACCCGTTCGATAACGCTCACTCTTGTGCCCTACTTGTCATGAGTGTAGTTTTCACGCTTCGAATACAACACACAGGTAGCTTCAATGTAAAATTAGCAGGCTAAATCTACTTCTCGGGTAAAAAGAGTGCGGGTGTACTCGACACCTGCCGCTTCCTATGTTGCTGGAAAAACATCTCATCGCTCCTCCATCCTCAGAACCTCGTCAATTAAGAATCATGAATGCATAATAATCCTTGAGTGCCTTCCAGTGTCATGTTTTGGGGCCTGAAAGGGAACATAAATATTGGCTGAGCGCTTGGTGAGGCTCAGGTGGGCTTGTCGGACATTTGTCAAGGAAAAACGTTGTATTACAGCGGGGCCGAGGACCTTTAACATTCAGATAACAAATCTAATTAGCGTCAATTATTTGAAATTCTGGGGAATCCAACGCATTAGTCCCAGAGCCCTCTTTTCTGACACTGTTGGATTGAATTATGAAAATTCCCGAACAGACCGATCTCGCCTATTCGGCGGAGGAAACCACCCAGTTTATATTACTCGATGCTGGTACCAGACGATTACCGTCGATGTTAGGAAGGACAGTTATTTTTCAGAACCATTCACCGACTCGGCAAATTGAATTAATTCACGGCAAAAGGGAAAAGAAACTCAAAATGTCTCATTCAATTTTGGACCACCCGAGGGCTTTGTACGCACACGTAAATAGTTTCTTTTCTCCCAAACTCTTAGTTTCTCTCCTCTCTCTCTTTCATTATATTTTTGAGAGCAAGGCATATCTTTCGTTTGGAATGAACGCCGCAGGCTGCTTGTAAGACATTTTCGGGAGATGAAGACATTGTAATGGCAACAAAGGAGAAAAAACGAGCCGCCTCCAAAATCCTCTGTACTTGAATTTTTTTAGTCACGAATGTTCTTTGCCTTATCCAAATAATCATTCTTTATCCAAAACGTCCCGAAGAATGTTTGCAGGTACTAACGTTTTCCAATTCATCAAACAACACGAAGTACTGCTTCTTCTTCCCTAAAGTCCTTCACGTGGTAATTAGCTACCTTGATTTATTGTTGTTCGCTGTCAGTCCAACCATTTTCCTGCGTGACAGCAATGGCCCGTAGTGTTGGCCAAGTTTGGTTGGCAGCCCGTAACGTTGTTCGATCCTCCTCTCCCGTTCAAGCTCATGTCTCCCATCGTTTTCAGGTCCAGCCACACTCTATAATTTTTCACACTTTTTCTGCCAGAGGGATTATTGTATATTCTCTGTATTCAATACAAGGAACGAGAGTCCTAGGAGATATCTGCCGCCGCCGTTAGAGCTCATGAGAATTTTTGATCAAGCCGTACCTACACCGTCACTGGTACAATAATTCAAGTATGTTTCCGAACCACCGACAATATTTCATGGATTTTCTATCAGAGGTATAAATATTTCGCAATAAGTCCTGGAGAATTGGACACATGACACAATTCGTGCAGAGTTATAGATGGGATGCAATGTATGCAGTCAGAAGAGGTGGAAATGCACGTTGAATGCAGAACGAGATGCGGCACCGGATTCTTTGGTATCGACTTGGTAGAGCAGGAACAAGGTGTGAAGCTGAAGGGGGAGGAATGAAGGAAAAGGAAAAGAAAAGTATCAGGCGATATAAATGTGAAGAGAGGAATGGAATAGGGTTATTACGCTCAGGATACCGAAAGCACTCCTAGGTGAAATGGGGGGGATCGGAAGTAGAATGACAATATGTTACGGGGAAGTTCGGGATGGCTACGGCAATGCCTGCTAAAACTCACGGCCTTTGCTGAGGAGGATTTCGATATTGTGCGGTAGAATCGGAACATAAAAATTTTATTTACATTTAGTGTTACCGTTTCGAGGTCTCTCTTTATCATGTAGATATGAGTGGTGAGGCCCAGTATACCACATTCACGCTTTTTATAATCTTAATAAAATGTCAGGACCGGTGCATGCATATCAATTGTTCAAGAGGAAATTCAGGTCTCAATGGCTGCATCTGGGACATGTTATATTCAGAGATTTATAAATACGTTTTTCAAGTCTAACTCTCAGTGAACTGATAACAGTTGGCTTCCCCGGTTTCTGGATCTTCAAAACTTGTATTATCAGTATGGTATAATTTTTCTCCGAGAAATCGTAAGTAGACATAAAGCGGACAGCTGGTCAATGTCCGCAGGGGCTACATGTTGACCAACCACTTCTCATCATAGCGTGTACGAGTTCTGTCTATTTTCAGTTAGTTCACTACATCTTTCTAATTTGAATGACGTATTTCGGAATTTTTTAGGTATAATTGTCTAAAAGTTTATAGTCTAAATATAAACAGGGGAATTATCCCTTCGAAATGTGTCTTCTGCCAAAGTATTTTTTCTAAAGTCAATCGAACGTGCAAAAATCGGCTTTACGATCATCATTATGCAATTCGAACGAGAACAATCTATCCAAGATTGAATCATTGCATTTTCTCACTACCTACATTCCCCTTGCGTGTCGTCTCATTTTGTGACCTGCCTTTCAGCGAGAAAAGATCGACCTAAAGAAAATAAGTCGGGAGCGAAAAAACGAAACTCCGGCGGCAAAACGAAATAAAACGTCGCAAAAGACCCAATTTATTTGTGTCATGCTATTCTCCTTCCAGTCGATGCTATTCTTCCAAATGTTGAGGTTTTGTTGAATTCGGTGACGTCTGATGGACGCTTTATCTACTTCCCTATCCCGACTCCATCAATCACGAGTTTCTTTCCCGTCCATTTTCCCATCCCTTTTCTTCCTTCTTCGACGTGCTGAGAGTTTTGCAGTATCAGAGGGGGAGAATGGGTAAATCTACGGCTTGAGAGGTTCGTAGGTATCAAATGATTTGACTTGCCGGTCGTGTACTTTTCTAATTTGTTAAATTTTGTCCATCATCTGTGCTATAAATATAACTACTCTCAGTACCTATCGATACGTACTAAGATAGTTCTCAGAAACCTCATCAAGTCTCCTATAACTCCCGAACCATAGGGTAATTTTCATTTGTTCTAGAAATTTCAAGGAATGGGAATTGTGAATATTCATTTGTCATCAATCTATTTTATTAGCTAATTGTATTTCCCTAAATTGTTGTTATGCCAGAGAGATACAAATATAAATTGTCTAGGAATGCCTTTTATTGCTGATTTTGTAGTCCTGGCAATCAATAAGACGACCCTCCATGAGAAACAACTCAGGCATGAGTGGGGCATTTTAATGTCAAGCGGAAAGGGCCTCTTGGATGATGTTTGTTGTAAAACAGGCGGTCGGGGATAGAGATAGGAGAGGGAGTTGGAGACTATGGAGAAACTGATGGGGAAAATGGACCAAAGGGGCGGGAGCGAGGAGGCTGTGGTCAAGCCTAGAACATGAACAGTAATTACTGAACAATGTTTGGGATGCCTACAGGGTCACATTAACACTTAACCCGGGGAATAACCCGCCCACCCCGCGCCGTTTGCGGTCCTTGAGTAGTGGTGGCGAGGTGCAGGAAGGCGGGAGGCTTAGGATAAATATTCCCCCAAGGGTTTGAAACCCTACCGAGCATTTCCCCCTGTCACTATCGGTGCTCTGCAAAGGGTAGGCCTTCCAGTAAGCTCATCGGACGCTACACATCGATTGCTACGTGTCATATTATATAACTATTAGATGTATATGAAGAGCGATGACTTGGCTGCTTGGAATTCTATGAAAATTTACTGAAAAGGAGAGGAACGAGCACCGGTACTTGAGCAAATGGTATACATGGTGAAACATGTGCGCCTTCCTTAGACTCTTAATATTTAGATCTCCTGTTTTTTGTAATTCACCTCAACATTTTTTCCGTGCCTTAGATGAGTGTATGTGGGAACAACCGACTCCCTCTTGCTCCGTAAAATTTCCATTCATACTCGTGCTGCAATATTGACCCAAGTGGGCGTTGTGAATGTAAATTCTCTCCCTTGGACCCTCCATTGTTCCCCCAACCCAATGCACCCTCTCGTATATTGTTTTTCTTACGAACCTTCACAAAGCGTAGGATGTGCTCACCCTTTTCGGAGTGTCTTCCCTCTGCTCTCATGGGAACTGGAGAAAAATTGTCGCCTAATATAAATGTTTTTTGTTTTGTTCCAGGTAAGAAACTGAAGGTCCCCTTCGGTTGGACGTTCATAAATATTAAAACGGTAAGGAAAACAAAAAATGGACTGCTAAAAGAAAGGAAGGTCTTTTTTTTTTGGCAGGGAAGGGAAATGCGCACATTGTCGAGCGTTATAGGACTTCGAGGGTGGCATTTCGGCTTGAGTTTACTTCCCATGCTGGGAAGAGGCAGTTTGTGCTGTAGTCGAACGGCTCGGGGGAAAAATTGTCACAGGTAGAGCGCCCGGAAGGATTTGAGGGGAGTTTCACGTTGCCTTGTACTACTGGCAAAAGAAAAGAGCAAACGGGCCGTAAACTTGGTTGTCATGGCGATCCTCTTGGGCGTCCTATCTCCCACCAAATCTTCCCCGGTAGTGGGAGGACGTTATCGTGCTTGTCGGAGAGAGTCTCGAGGTATCGCGACCAAATATCAATTTTTGATTAAAAAATTCCTGGGGAGCCTCTCCGCGTGGATGGAGTGCTCGCTTCCAACGCTCTTCTTTTTACACATTGAGTGGCTTCCAAACCCACACAATACATGGCATAGTAGCATTCTATAGAATTGTATGGACCCTCATAATTCTTCTATCAAAAAAGGTAGAAAATGAAGGATTCCTTGGTTATCTTCATTAAATCCCAGCGTTCAAGCATTTCAGTTTAGATTTTCAAGAAATGATCATTCCTATGCGATAATAGTTTTGACATGATCACTGGCGTATTCCCACACCCTCTTCAATACAATGACCATAGGTATAAAGGTTACACTCTAGTTCCTTGATTGAATCCGGTAGTAAATGGTAAGCAGAAGAGTGCGTGAAGAGAAGATCAATCTGTAGATATCGTGATAAATGGAGTATGTGTGAAAGGAAAGTGATTTTCTTTTCAGAGAAGGATAAAGTTTATTTTAATTATATCTTTCGCCTCCAGATTTCGCTGCTGTCGAATGTTCGTCGGCCGTGACGTACCTTCCTACCACAAAGAGTAGGCTACTTCCACCTAGGATCCTCTTCCCTTTGTTCCTTTGCGTTGTTGTGGCCTCAAAGTAACGTCTAATACTCCTCCCATTCCTGTCCTTCTCTTTCTCTTCTTCTCATCCCTCATTAAAACATCCTTCTTCTCTTTCTTCGTCGTTACCTTAATTCTCCATAAACGAGTAAAGTTTGAACAATCCCTTTGAAGAAAGATCGGACTGCGGTTGGAATAATATTCCTCTTCCGTGGAGAATATTTTGAAAATAAATTACGTCCTTTGAAAATACCCTCCATGGATTGAAGAGGGAGGCCTGAACTTCGAAAGAATCTTCTTTCCGTCTGGCTTCTTACTGAGCGAATTCACTGAGTGAATAACACAAGATGGGTAACTGTGCAGAAAGTGGTACAGAGCGTAAGGGAACAAGGTTTTTCGAAAATGTTACCTGTTTACAGACCCAGAAACGCCAACCAATGGCAGAACAACATATTGTACTTCATGTAAATGTTACTGGTTCCTCGAATTATAGAATATTTTCAATCATCTATCTCTGCTGTCAGATGTCTAATCGAGGGTTTAGAAAATGAGATTCCTGACTATAGGCGTCTTTCTGAGTATTCCTGCTGGCGAATATTCGAGGATCAACCTCGTTCATTTGATTGTTGATTCAACTGAAGATCAACTGAGGGACGATTAAGCTATAATATAGATATCTATAGCAGATATTTTTCATTGCGATTCGTAAAGAGCGCGGAAGCAAAAATAAGTTTTAGAAGCTTCCTCATTCTTGAGATCCCCAATGCCCCTGGCACACCTGAGGACAGAAAGTTGAGTAGGGAAAACTCAGCAAGAAAGAAGAGATTTTTATCCTACTCCAACCTACCGTCATTCGCCGAGAAGCAGATAATTTCTTGAGGGAATTTATCATAGTCATATCCAGCTCTTCAGAAGGATTAAAGTTGGCCTAACCTCCATTTATAACTCCGCCTTGGTTCCGACGTGAGTTTAACAATCTCATATTCATGGCACGGGGAGGCCTTGCGGGGTAATTTGAAACCTGTCTTTTGCCGGATACATAGTTTCCGGGTTTTCAGTGAAGAACCTTGATAGGGAGCGAGGTTCCCAAACTCGCGAGTTTCATCCATCATTTTCCAGGAAAACGCCTATCATCAAGTCATCCGTGTAACTGGCGTAATGAGTGATCGATGAGGGTCCTCTGACGACCTCAGTATCTTTTCAACACTTGTTAACAAGCCATGGGCATCAAAACCCCTGGTTGGCTGGAGTATAACAGTGGGTAGGTTTCGCGACCCACAAGTCACACGAAATCTAGAGGAAGCGCTATAGATAGCTAAATGTGCGGTATAATGAGGGAGGGATTACCTACCTCACTGTCCCACTATTAAAATTAGAAGAAGCAGTGGTTCTAATTATATTTTTTGACATTGTTCTACTTTTTTTTCAAACCAATCCTGAGGTGGGTATGTCCAAACCGATTCGCATGCTGATATTCGTGACGATCGAATGACATCATGTTTTCATCACCACCTCGTGGTCGGCTGTAGGAAATGAATCAGTTGCTCTGTAAGTCGATTCGTTGACTTTCCAATTGATTATTTTTTGGTTTTAACAGGCGCTTCAATATTTGTGTTCTAGTCCTACACTTCTTTATAGTTTCTTGCATTTTTTTAAAGTCATTCTCTGACAGAAATAAAAATATTACTAGGAGGGTTCATCTACATCCATATGGAAAAATGAAATCAAATTCAATATTGAAAAAAAGTCTGAAGATTTCCCCAAATTTTCCCTTTTAAGGCAACGTTCTACAATTCATACGATCGTTCAGTTTCCTCCACGATATGCGTATTATCTGTTCACGAGAGTTTGAGGAGGAAAATAATTCAAAAATTCATTTCACAGGTCAAAACTGAGCATAGCAAGAGATTAAGTTAATTCTTAATTAATCGAACCTCTAGAAATCCCAGTTCCCACAACTGCTAGATTCCATTCTGCTCTGATCCTGCCTGACATGAACACTTGGAAGGGTTTCGGTTTTCAAAAATTCCCCTCGAGGAAAACCTCGTTTGAGGATTTAAATACCAGTTTGTTCAAGCTAATCATAGCCGAGGTCCCTCTCTGCACAACTGTTAGCTTCGGAAACCCTCTTTCTCTCCAGCCACAGTTTCCTAACCCCCTCGAGGATCTTAATTAATCAAAATTAGTTCCCGAAAAGCGGACGAAAAGGGAAGATGGGATGAGAAAGCGAAAACGGATGAAGGAGAGGAGTCTGGGCTAGAATTTCTCAGACGATTTCACCCCGAAGGAGTTGCCCTCGACATTCCCTTAATTAATTTTATTCTTTGTCAGTAACCTGACCCCAAGTTGAGTGCTCGGGTAGAAGAAAACTGGGGGCATTTTCTGGTCTTCATAATTCAACTTTCCATCTAAAACTCAATAAATTATTGAATTCTCCTTCGAAAGAGGCATTCTACCTGCTATCACTATTCTTTTTGTAACACCGATCAACTCACTAGCATGGATTATTGGATGTTTGCTTTGTGTGCTTTGCTTCTCTGTCCCGTTTCTAAACATAATCTCTTCTTTATAGTGAGGTAACCCCTTTCATGTGGGGGGTTTACTACAACACAGGTGTTTTGTGGTAAAGATGAAAAGATTAGTTGGTCAGTTTAGGTTGTTCAAGAATACACTTTGAAATTGAACATAGTTGTCCCACTCGTTACAAATAGTTTCAAAACAAATGGGCTTCAAAGAACGGAAAATCTTTTTCAGAAGTGCTTTAGAAAGAGTCAGATTTTTAATATGTTGTTGTTATCAAATGAAGGTCTCTCTACATTCTACGAATTCTAACTGAAAAAGACACCCGTCGACAGTGCGTTGGAAAAATACATTGAGCTGGCCAGAGTTACATTCGGGAAAAATAGTATCATAGAGCCATTATTGATAACAAGATACGAGTTCATACCCACAAATTTCGATCCAAAGTACTACCGGAAATATTTTTTTCAATATTCACCTTTGTAGATAAACAGATAAAAACGGAAGGAATTATTTATTGTGAACATCAATTTGAGTTGTGGCTTACACCATAGCGAAGATAACAAGTGTACGCTTTTTATCCGTTGGAGAGTGTGTAAATTATTGCTGCCATAGTGGGGGTTTCATAATAAATTCCGGTCCGTGTGTTATCACTTGGAAGAATTTTTTTCGGGATGATTCGTGCTGACGGTAAGATAGATTGGGCAGCAAAGGGTTAATCTCTTGTCGGGAGTCATTATTCAAGTTGAGAGAGAGTATCACAAAATTTTAACGCAACAATGCTTAATGTCATGTGATAAACATTTCATTCATAGCAGCTGGTAGGTCAACTGGTGTGTGAAATTGCGACAAAGAAACTCAGATGACTTCAACTATGTACTATATTTACTTCGTTTGAGTTTATAAGCTCCCAGTGGACATAGCTAAGATTAGTATCACGCATGGATGCTTTTGAAAAAATCCCTGGTGTCATACTTGAGGTTGAGAGGAAATGTTTTATCGTTAACACGTACAAACAGAACAGCATGAATATTGTGTCCATCAGATTTTTGATATTTATCAATTTCAATTACAATGCTGAAAAGATAATGTGACTATCATCTCCCGTGGGTTTCTGCTCTTACTCCAAAGATTGATACTAAACATCAAAATGTAATAATTACAGAATATTTAATTAAGTCAAGCGTAATTTTTCTCGGTAATGATGTTCTACGAATATTAAAATGCTGTGAATCATATTCTCGCGTCTTGATGCTCTCAATGTTCATTTTAATAGCGATTTAATGGGAGAAGATAATTTCATTTCGTATATTGTTCAAATAGAATTATTTTCAATAATATTCTAAATTATTATTATTTTATTTTTATGTATTTATTTGCATTAAATTAGTTTTGAGGTCTCAGGTAATAATAAATTATCGAAATTTCTTGTTAAATCCGTGTATCCGAATAACCGTTTAAATTTGGAACTAAATGCGTTTAGGTTGACAGTGGCTAACGCTCCAACTCCTTTTGGAGATGAATCTGGGGTAATGCAAATAGGCACAAGAAGAAACCATTCTAGTTGAACAAAAATATGGCCTACCTTATCGTGATTTTTTTATTTATTTTGTAATCCCAGTTAAGTTCTTCAAGGAATCCTATACCTAACAAAATTATGTTGGCTACTAATACATCTTCGTAAAATAATTTGTGTTTGGCCGTATTTGGTCTTCTTCCTTCTCATGCTCGCGTAGGTCATGCAATCCACGTCAAAATGAACCTCTCCAATAAAATATTGATTTGGGAGAGATTGGTTTCAGTATTCAAGACTCGTTCTCAAATATTGGTAAAAAGTGGCAGTCATTCACAGAACCACCCTTGAAGATTTTAAAAAAAGTTTGAACCAAAGGCAGTTTTTTTTTTTTTTTTTTTTTTTACTCGGAATGGGTAATACTGTTACGGAGTTTGAAACAGATCCATATCAATGAGGTACTTCACTTAAAGCGATAAAATAATTCGCCAAGCTTCAAACTCTTCAGATACCAGGTTATTCTTGCAGACTGTTCAATTCCCTCCTCAGAATGGAAGGATTTATCGGAGGTACGGAGGAATTGGAATTTCGTATGAGACTGCAGATGTAAAATAAACTCCGACTGTCAATCATTCGGCAATAAGTCACATTTCTCCTTTTGCCTCAAAATTGAATCGGAACGTAGCTAACCTTCCAACAACGGGACGAAATTGAGTATTTTCCATAACACACTCATCTGTTCTTCCCGCTCGCTCCCCTCACCGGCAACTCCCTATATCCCTATGTTGCGCTGACAGATCGTTTCCGTTCTCCCTCTGCCGCAGGATAGGATTGGTCTTGTTGTCGATTTTTGCCGTCTCATCTTCCGCTAGGATGAAAACCATTTGCCTCGAAGCGATTCACCCAATCAGCTCTGTTGTCAGGGATGTGGGTTCCTTCAGGTATGTCGTGGTGAGCTCGTCGTCGGCTGTTTCATACCACCTGATCATATACAGTGGATACTGAGAGAAAACAGCTCGACTCTATCGTTTGGATATTGATACCAACAGTAATGAATTGGCACAAAAGCTAGTCAATGCACATTGGAGAGTACCCACATGTTCTTTATTTCTAAAGTTGATATTTCACAGAAGATATAGATGAAGTCTCAAAAGACATCAGTTATCCCTCTTGTTTCATTCGTCCCTTCCAATATCGTGTTCTCCAGATTCCGTTGTCCTCGATTTAAATAATCTTATTTGAATAAAATGTTTGGGCTGCTGCATTGAGCCTAAACTCAAAACGCTGCAAATTCTTACACACGGGTTGGTTATTCCTCGGACCAGCCGCATAGAGAATCATTTCTTCAACATGGGGAAAATGGGGGAAACAGTGGGTGTGGCGGATCAGACCCATTCCAATCGATTCAGGGTCCAAAATTTTGTGGAAAATGATACCCCACACGCCTAGATCTGGAAAACACACTTTCGAAATGGGTAGATACCCATCTTGACCCATAGCCTCATCCTCTCGTACCGAGACCTGTCTCATTGAATTCAGCGTCCAAAAGTTAGTGGAAAATCATACCCCACACGCCTAGGTACTAGAAATCTCGAAAACACATATTCAAAATATCCTATTTACATATTCAACACATATTCAAAATAGATACCCTCTTCCAGTGGGTGCCAATTGTTCTGGGACCCTTTTCGTTGGATTCAGCCTCCAGAATTAAGTGGAGAATGATACTTCACACACCTAGATTGCAAAAAATCTCAAAAATCCATATTTCGAAATACACATTTTGACCCCTACCCCACCCGAATTTGGTCCAATCGGGTTGAATAGTTTCGAGGACCAACTAAAGCCGGAAAAGGTACCCTGACCAAAATTTCAGATTTTTGGAAAATTTTCTACTAACAAAGTCGGCGTGGACAGCGGACCGACATTTTCGACTTTTGGTTGCTTATTCCTTGAATATTTTGATATAGACACTATGAAACTTTTTTTTTTTCTTCCAACTCATGATCGAGAGAATAGAGACTAAAATCCACCGATCGACCCGATCTTATCATCAAATGTAAATGATGGGGGGGGGGGGGGGTCTACAGCTCTGTCTACCAATCTTCTGAAGCAAGGCCGACGACAGTGTTGGACAACAACGGCAGGTCAGAATAAATGAACTGGGGATACGGCAGCCGTAAACACTACGATCCTGGAACAGGACCCATGGTCGGTTGTGGTAGAGGGAGGAGTAAAGGGTTAACTGTTAGTTGTGAGCCCATTGGGAGAAACGTGACGTCGCCCCGAGGAAAATGCTCTGGATTCGGGGGATGGAGAGGTCCCAATATTGAAAAACTTTTCCTCTGCCACCCTTTGTCCATCGTTATTCCCCTCCTCTCTGCCCCATCACCACACCTATTCCCAACATCCCGAGGATATCGCTCGGCGGAACAGGAAACTCTTCGAAAACCATCGAGAGGGGGTATCCCCCACGCGGTTTAGGCGGTTAATATTTGTGTGGTGTTGCGGATAGAAGTTGATTAGACCAATGCGGCTGTATACGGCTTCAACCGTTCCATTATTGACAGAAAATGAATGCTCGCGTCCTCCAAATCTAGTCCATTGCTAGGAGCGTAGTGGGTAAAGAATTTACCGTGGCGCGCAGGCATTCACGAACCTGCATGGAACTCAAAACCTTAATAGATAACCACCGACTTTCAAAGGTACAGCTAGAAAGGGTATTCCTTAAGACAGATTGACGAAGAATGCCGCTAACACGTTAGTGTGATAAGTATAGGGGCCTATTTGCAGGAAACCAGGATTGCTGTTACAGTGAATTATAGCGCTTGCGTATCATAGATACATTTTTCAAATATATGAAGGCGGCTTAGCATATCTCCAGCTGATCGATGGTCGTAAGCTGTTCACAACAAGACGCATGAATTGTGAACGATAATATAATTATATTATCTTGGCAAGAGAAGACGCTGTAAACACCTATTTAATTCATGAGTTTCCCCTAACGATTGTTGTTTCAAATTGTAGCGTGGCACCGATAAAGAACTTGATGGTGAAAAGACAGTTAGAAACCCCGTAGCTGGGGGGAGGAAAGAAACTGGGAATAGAATTACAAGAAATCGTCGGTAACGAATCAGCTCAAACCTTCTTTTTCTTAAATTCAATTTCCCTTATAAAGGCTCATACCCTCGTGACGACCCTTAATAAGTTCCTTTCAGAGTTCGGATAGAGGGGCTGAAGGCGGGAAAAAATTCTGTTTAACCCTAACTACCGGGCTTGAGTACCGTGATCTTTTCTACAACAACCCTTCCCTCGTTAGAGCTTCCAAGATGTTCTTTCCCTTCATTATGAAGAAAAGCAGCCTTCGCAAGAGCTGAGACCGTGGCAATCAGAATTCTTGAGCCGCTTCGCATTTTCATTATTTTGCATAATGAGGGAAATTGGTTAGGACAAATAACAGACTAAGTACCACAACTAGTGGCCAGTCATGCGTGGAACTTCATGAAAACTAGCCAGGGGTTAGATAGAGTTTGAAACTGGGATTAAAACTGGTTCTTTTAGGAATTGAATTTGTAACCTTCCGGCTAGGAAGTTTAGGTAATCCTAGATATCTGGAAGACGCAGCAATAATTTGTGAATATGGGCGGTTTAAATGATATATTTGAAGTGAAAACTTCTCGGACTTTTCGATTGCCATTTCAAAATCCTCCTGTCTCCTCGCCGGTTAATTCATTCATAAGTCGAAAATGATACCAGCGAGAAAGTCTTTGCGAACATTTCCCAGCCATGTTGAACGGATGCAAGCAAACTTCTTCGCTCACATTGGACATCCCAGCGCTAAGTACTCTTCGGAAACACGTACTTTTGAATAGCAACAACCTGTCTTTTGTTGATGGGGAAAGTTCTTCCTTATCGTTCGCTTTACGTTACTTCGATCAATAAAGAAGCTCCACTCGTGAGTTGTTATTAATGGAAAAACGAGTTAGTTTGTGCAAACGGGGGTTTTGAGTTCTTGTTCGGAGGAACTGTTGAGAGAGAAACCGATAAAAACTTTCTTATCAGTGTTGCTCGAGGTGTAGCACTGAGAGAGAAGGGAGAAGAGGTGTTCTTAGACTCCGGAATTAGGTGTCAATCTGGGGTTTCCCTCCAGACATCCTTCCCTCACAACCTCGGGCGTTTGAATTTCCCATCTGACTCGCCCCTGCCTCCTATTCAAAAGTTCTTTTCATACTAATGGGCTCTTAGAGATTTAGAGTAGCCAGGAAGAAGCCAGGAGCCTCCAACATTTAGGAAGATGCGGTTACGCATTGATTACGGTTTTCTAGCCTACAATATCGATCTGATATTGTCTACACCATGATATCATGTCAAGGGAAGGTGTTGTTGCTTATTCAGACAGTGCCTGAGGAGGAAGGCTCAATCGTGGCTCAAGTAGCTCTCAGCTCTGCTCGGGGGAAAAGCAGCGCTCCGTCCCGTAATCTCGAGCCGACACGTCAGGAAAGGGAGCCAGTAACCCTCTAATGATAACACCATCCTCGTATCACTCGATTAAAGGATGAATAATTCCGTTTGCCGAAGGCGCTAGCTTCCTCGCTTCAATATTAACACGTTCGCTTCAGCGCCTCCTCCAGTTGGCACCCTCCGTAGCAGGAGAACCTCGATAATACCGATGCCATCATCTTTCATCAACATCGTCTGCCTGTGCACATCCGGTTTCAAAGGAGCTCTTTATCCGTTAACATTTTTGTAGCGAAGAAACTATGGTCCCATTATTAAATGTATCAACCTCTACCCTTGTTTTTCTTCATGTAGTATGTGAACTCTTCATGGTGACCTTCTTCCTTAGAGGGTGATTCCGCTAAACGACAATTGATGTTATGCAACTTCTAAAACGTGTTTCCCCCCTATACTACTAGAATCTATTAATTTCGTGTATTAACAGGTAAAAAATTTAATTTGGCTACTTCTTCACTCCAAGACATTATAGAGAAAAATGATCTCAATGGCTCGTTATCTATTTTAGTCAGAACGTGCCAAAGCCCCTTCGTGTGATAAAAAAACCTATAAGTGCGTACTAAAATTTGGACTCAATATTTTAAGGGTTACACGACGGGTTCCGCGAATGAGATAAAGTGTCAGTAGGGACGAGATCGGTCTAATGTCAGCTCACCTGCATAGCTAGCACGTGCCGTTCGCGTACGTAATTCAAATAATAATTCATCAATTAACTCTTACGTTTTTTCCATATTACATTGATTTTCCCGGTATCAACTGGTTTAGTTCTCAAAAGATGAACTAAAATCATAATTCGAACGACCGCTATAGTGCGTATGCTTTCGTCTTATGGGACATGATCGCTACACGAGCCGAAATTTTCAAAGGTGTTCGTGATTTGTAGCTACGATATCGGCACCTCTCCAATAGCCGGATCAACAGACGGTATTAGGAACTGGACGACGATTCGGCAGTAATAGAAGGAAAAGTGATAAAGTGGGTGAGGACAGGAGATATCGAGGATGAGAGGAGCCGTGACTGGGTTTTCCGAGCGAAAATGTGATTTATCGACGGGCGATCCTTCTCTACAGCAGCAGAAAAGGAGTGAGAGAGACCGAGAAGAGACTCGACCCAGAGCCGTTTCCCGATGATTGTCGAAAATCATTGAAAGATGATATTAGATTTCCAAGGCGCGGAAAGGACTGAAATGGATGGGGTTTTGTGGTGGGGTCCGATTCGGCTCCCGAATTGATCACCTTTTTGCCCGAAGGTAAAAGCATAAGGCGGTATGAATCACGAGCAACGGCTTTCTGATTGGCCTCCACTTATCTCTGTGGAGAGCAACTCTCCCACCACCCGTCGCACACTCTAGTTGCCTGACGTTGATTTAGGAAAGACAAATGAGCTTTCGTTTTCCTTCCCGCTTCCTAAACGGTTTACAGAGCTTCATTTGTTTCCATTTTCAGTTGTTTCGGCGCGAGCTGAGGCTATTTTAGCAAACACGGTAGGAACCCTCTAACAAGGGACCTTTGAAACGCTAACCGGCAGCAGCGCCCGGGATCCTACAGCGTGAGCATCATTTAATTCAATGATGGTCGACACCACCGCTTCAACCGCAGATGCGAGCACACTAGATACACCGAACAGCACTTCTTCATCTAACTCAAAACCGCTCTTTTCACGCCATCTATTTCCTTGTGTAATGGAGTGCAGTAGACGGTAGCATGATTATAGGGTTTGTTGCTATTTTGCAAGTGAAATACTAGAGATTAAACGCTGAAAATATCAAGGAGTAATCACAATCAAGAATTTGACATTACTTAGTACCTACTTAGTACTTAGCCAAGTTTGGGTCCGATTCCATTTTAAATTTCCAATTTCATTCTGCGATTTCGTTCCAACTGAGTAAATTTTGCACGCTATGTTTCATTTTCATCGAAATGGTGGAGCTTAGTGGAAGCTTTCCCGAAAGTGAAAGTTCATGGAGGGAGGTCAGCGCTTGTTATGACACCTGGGGTGGTCTAGTGGTACGCAGAAGACATGCCACTTTGTGTAATGGCTGCAGTCAGTTGGATCTCAAGAGGTTCTCTAGACGAGGGTTTTCCATTAGCCCCTGTGAATACCCTTTGTTGACTCAACTGTAGCAGTTGCGACATCGTCGACCGACTTCAGGCCTTTATCGCGTGATGTGATCGCCAGATATCGAAGTTGGACTTGCTGTCATTTTTGTTGACGTGTTTCCTTTGTGACACTGCCCAAATGTCTTACTACTCCCAACAGACTTCTGTTTTATCCGTTCCAATTTTATAGACTGCGCCAAACTTTTCAAACTTCCTGTATCGAGCTGAAGATTGCCGAACACGTTCTGTAATTGGACACCATTCTATCAGTCCTCTGTTCAGAGTTTGACGACGACGGTAATTCCGTGCATTACCTTTGGGGTGGACTAACGATTTTTCTGTGATCCAAAACTAACCTGAAGCATCTTACAAGGTGTGAATTGAAAAATTAGCCCACTCCCGCCTCCACAAGCAATTTTCATGGGTTTGTATTTTTTTTGCGTTTCATTGGGTATAACTGAATTATGATCAATGATGTAAGCTACTGGAGAGTCCTCAGAAACTAAGTATAACAAAAAAGTCGACGGACCACTGCCCAAAGTGAAATGCAGAATAATATTGCGAGGCCTGATTGAGCTAGATTCATACAGGTGAATCAGAGGAGAAAATGAAAATGTCTGCTATGGTCATATATATATTAGGCGTGCGATTAGAAAGGCTGGCTAGTTGTCTGGTCGATAAGTAAAGCTCTTCTGCTCGATCGAGCATCTTGTCGGGCTTTTTACAGGCCTCGAAGGGGCCTCCAGCTCCCAGGCTCGGCGTCCACTGGAGGCCAAGCTAGGTTTTCCATTGGTGATTCATTTCCATTAAGGTATGTTCCTTATGTAGTGGCACGATAAATATAATTTTTCTGGCTGAGTTCCAAAGCGAAGTGGTTACTCAAGGTCTTGGGAAGATCATCGCAGTTTTCGTACGATGAGCTTCAACCTTTAATGACGATCAGTGACAAGAGAAACATCTTTACCTCCCTCGGGCCCTGATAAATACTACCCTAAAGATAATCTGCCCCTCGTATACCAAGACAATTTTCAAAGTGAGTGTCTAGGGAAAACAACCCATTTGAGAGCTTCTTCTCGGTGCCCACTTAGCATATCTATCTCCCTACGTGAAGCCTGTGATGTTGATGTGCCTGTATGATTCCTACATTCTGTGCCTGGAGGGGTGTAATGTAACGGGAAATAACCGGGATTCTATGGACAAAGATTCCTGCATCTGATAATATCTGCAAATGATCATCATGCTTATGAACATTATGAGTTATGGCAGCAATAAATAGATGAATTTTCTAAAGGAAAATGAGTTCATTATGCAAAAAACAACCTGCCCTTTGATGATTTAGGTAATTATTCACAGTGAAGATTTTCTCGTCTTATTAAGCGTTCGAGGGTAATATTTCTCCTTTTTTGTCCATAATAAAGTGGCTGTTAGGTAGGGGACGAAGACAGAACTAAGGAAAAGCATAATCAACTGTACTGGGGAATGAATATAAATTGAAATGAAGATCTGATGATGAGGGGAGAAAATGCCCCAAGAACAGGATATGGCATTAGTGAAGACGAGCCTTTAGGGGGTAAGAAAGGGAGAGGCCCGAGTGGGGAGGGTTAAAAGTGGTAAATACCGGAAGTTATGCCGCATTTATGATTAGAAAACGGAGGAGATGCTTTTAGGAGTGCGTTCTTGTGGAGGAACAGAAAGAGCCCAGAGACCGTGCTAAGAGAGGGAGGGGGACCAGGGGCTGTGCCGAGACTCCCAAGTGCTCGCTACTCCATTAGTGGGGATGGGTTTTGAGAGTTTCTGCCATGTGGAAGAGGCTATGCGGGACTGGTTGTACTGCGGGATGAAGGAACATTACGGTCAAACAGGTTGCATAATGGAAAAGTCCTCGCAGAGCGTGATTATACTCCTTTTGAATAGAACGGGTTGTTTTCTGCCATTTTCTCCTCGTTTGGATAATGTCCCGGCTAGGTTTGTTGATGAGAAGGAGGGGGAAGGTTGATAGAACTGTGGCGTTTGTATACGTCCCTTAGCCAGTGATTTTGGTGTCAGCTCTTTTGACTCAGTTTATTGGCCATATTCATTGTTCTATTCACACGATGGTGATATATAGATTGTTGACAACCTGTCACAGACTTCCACAATCGGTAAAACTTGTTCAACTCTGAACAGTTTATTCGATCTTGCCTAAGTTTACGGCAATTGGGCTGAATACAAGTTAGGACTAACAAGGGTCTATATACACATCATGGAGGTTTTGAGAGCTCAGGGGTTGACGGATATTTCGGATTCCATACACACATACTTCAAGTGTTATTTTTTTATTATTATTATTATTATTATTATTTTTTTTTTTTTTTACAAAATGTATTGTTTGATACGAGTACGAAACTTCTGGTATTATTACAATTAGAATGGTGAACCAAAACTACTCGAGTGACATGAAGAAGAACTTTACATTCAAAAGTAGAAAGAGAAACTTCGCGAAAACCTCAAAAGTAGTAGGAGAGAGAGAGCGAGAGAGAGAGAGAGAGAGAGAGAAAATGGCTGAAAAGCGTCAAACACAGAAACCTGAATTAATTACCGAGAAGTTTTGCCGCTTCAATTATGGAAGTTTCCACTCACCCGTCGCGTCCTCGTCGAACACGTTGAACGGCGCCGACTGATAGGCCGCCACCTTCCTCGTTTTCTGTCGTACTGGGATGTACTCACAACATGTTTGTTTGTTTGTTCGCTGATTTATCGATTATCAAAACCACTGTCGGACTTCACGTTTCAAGTGATTAATGGATCCTCCTTTACTGCAAAAAATTAACGACTGTGAAAACCTCATAATCGGCTTCACTTCTTGTAATATCGTAATGAGAAAATTTTTTTCAAAAAATTATAGCAATAATAATATTACTGGTAACCCGATCCCTGCCTGCATTTGTGTTAATATGTCAAAACCCACCTCAATCCATGGGTGATACCCAGAAAATCGACATTGATACACCATTATTTCCCTTGGTCCTGTAAAATATCGATAACCCGATATCAACATACTCATTTCGACCGGTACTTTCTCTCTGTGGACTGAAAAGTGTCGAGGATCTGCTGAGAAAAGTTATTGTGCTAAGTTGCATAATTTTATAAAATTGCTGCTGAATAATCTGCTGAAATTGTAAGAGGTACTGGCAATTGCACACGATGTATTGTTGTGCGGTATGGTGGGGCAGTGTTCTTCATCCGAAGCTATGCCGCAGAGGCAAATCCAAGTCAAACGCTTCGAGCAAATCTGAAAACAATGAAAGCTCTTCAAACACATTAGGGTGTTAGCTCTTAATTGAATAAACCCGATTCCGGAAGAGAAACCATAAAGATCTCGGGTTCACGAGAGTTTTGGAGAAAAGGATTTTCCAGGGCTCAATTGAAACATAAGAAAGCCTTTTCAGAGACCCCAGAGATAATCTCGGGAAACCTTGGAAAAACAATCCTCTCTGCTCCGCCTCCGATTTCCTCCTTCCGCCGGCCTCTTACCATTACTAGGTGAATAATTCAGGGAATCGAGTTCAGTTACATCAGGAGAAAGGCAATTTAAGTGAACAGAAAAAAAGACGAAAAAAGATGGTGTGTGATGGCACGGTTTGAGCGGAGGGAGGGGGAGAGAATGAGATACAAAAAGAAGAAAATGAGGGCCTTAATAAAATATTCAAGTGATTCAATGTTCCTTGGAAGAGCCCTCGGAGGAGAATCAAGGGAAAGGAAGTGTGGGTCGAGGCGTATGTTGGAGAGCACCTTTCTGTTATTCGAGAGAAGAGTTTCTCAAGACTTGAGTTGGAGGTTTCCCAATAGGAAAAGTGGGTAACGAGGGAAAGCGAGAAAATAGGGTTGCGAAGTGAAAGTCGTTACTAGGTTTTTCCTATGGGGGAGAATAACGCCCAACTGACAAAAGGGTCACGTACACCCTCTTCAACCGAATGGCGGAAGTCTCATTGGTGGTGAGTAAATTACATGGTATTATCGATTGGTAAGACCATCAAGGTCAAGATCTTCCCGACGAATTAACATCGTCTACTTCCTGTATAATGACAGATACACTAACTGGAAAGGGGCGATGGTTTAACTGTAGCTCTCTGAATAGCTCAGGAACGGCATGGGACTAGGGAATAATATCAATAATGATACAATAGGGAATATTTTTATTCAACAACGCCTTCTTTCGAGACTATGTAGGAATGGGTGTTGTTAATTTAATAAATAATAATCATTTGCGTTTGTTATATAAAAGCAACTAATTAATATAGTGAAAAATATTGAACAACAATATGCGAGGGCATTTGGCTTCTAGCCCGCTGTGTGCCATTGGTGAATTCTGGAGGCAGCAATCATTGAGAGCCTGCTTTTGATTGCGTATGACGAAAGATGAGAATATTGTAGCGACCAGTCAGCGGCTTATTGATGAAACTTTCAATGAACCATCCACTTAACCCCCCTTCTCCCTCACCATCCCTAAGACATTCTGAGCTGTCAATATGCATTGGGGTTGTGACTGCGGAGAAACACTGCTAGGGTCGATAGAAGGGCGTTAAATACCCGATCTCAATATCCCAGATTCAGAAGCGTCCCAGGGGAGTGGAATGGTTATTCGAAGGGCAATCAGCCAATCTGTAAACAAAGTCAGAAGCGGACGACCAAAGCCCCTTTCCGAGCTAAGTTTCACAACGTTGAGAGCCCTCAGAAGGGAATGATACTTCCGACCACACCAATGCCTTCGTTCAAAAACAACCGATGTAGCCAACGAGCGTTCTCGATAGGGACGATAAATTGATTTGATTGACAAAAGTGGATGAAGAACTGTATTTTCCTTGAGCACAGAACGAATGGGTTAGGTTGTTTGCTGGGTTGGGTCAGATCTAAATCAACAAACTTTTAAATCTTACAAGTCAGAACTTCACGTGTGAAAGCCCCATAACTAATCGACAGATGTCGAGTAATGGGGAGGATCACAGAATAGTATTCTTCTTCTCGCTGGATGTACAGAAAACATCATTCTTGCAACCGGATGAAGTTTTCTATTAACCATTATTATTATTATTATTATTATTATTATTATTATTATTATTATTATTATTATTATTATCTCCGCCTAAGCCGGTCCCAAGCCCGGTTGAGAAAGGAGGAGGGGGAGGAGT